>CM021108.1:255585819-255908607 GCA_007115665.2 Sequoiadendron giganteum | reverse complement strand
AAACTAGTTCACAAGTTGATCGAACATAAAGATGGAATTATCTAGCAAGGAACAGTACCACTCGATCGTTGTATCCTTGAGAGATCTAGGAAATAGTTTTTCCATCAATGCATCGTGATTGAAGAAATATATACGTAAGGCACTAAAAGAAGACACATGTGTTTGTGGGTCCCCTTTTCTACCATATTTCTTGAACTTAGGAATCTCCATTCCTTGTGGGAAAGGAGTGTTTAGGATCGCTACCAATAATGGGCTATGTCAGAAGAAGGGGTAGAAGATAGGCTGGGTAGAAGCTTGGGAGAGATTCGCCAGTTGGTTCTGCATCTTCCCCATATTCTGAAGAAGAGTGTTCAAAATTAGGTCATTAGAAGATATAGGACCAGTGGAACCATTACTAGAGCCACCACTAGGACCACCGCCATGACTACCATCGGAGTTTCCATCGATGCCACCGCCACCAGTGTGACCTTCGTCGGAGCCTCCACCACTTCCAAATCCACCACCATGATCTCCATCGGAACCACTTTTGCCAGTGCCACCTCCGCCACCAAAGCTACCACCACCAAAGCCTCCACCGATCATCTCGCTGAATCCTCCACTATTGGAGGTGACAGGAGGGGTGAAGTGAAAACCTAGAGGGGTTTTGTTTACTTTGACAGTCTCAAAAATTTCAGAAGTAGCAGGTATATTGATTGAAGGGACCGTGTCAGTCATGTACATAGATGTGGGAGGCATCGACGGTTCCAACTATCTCTCATGTTCTTCGAAGGGTCCACCTCATATCATGTTACTATGGTTCGAAGGGGCGCACGCTTCAGTCAGATTAGTGAGACTAGCCAGGAGTTCTACACCTGTTTGATTTTTTCCTACCATGTATCTTATTTCACTAATAACCTTAGCAGCCCTAACCAGCTTCAAGTTTTTCTCCAGGTGATTCTCCAAATCACCTAGCCCTTTGCTAAGACTAGAGACATAATTAGATGGGATATGGAAAAATTCATGCTCATCTATGGATGATGATGTGGGAGACATAGAAGGGGTAGGGACGCGGTCAGTTTCATCAAGGAATCTGGACTTGCCTCGTGACACTTGCTCCTACATAGAAAGGTCAATTACAAAACTAGAGAAAAGACCAGTAGTGAAACTAGAAGAGACCTTTGTCTTCTCCATTAGAAGGTGTCACAAACTTCTCCTAAAAATATACCCAAAGTTCATGGAGTGGGTTGTGATGCTCATAAACCTTCACAACATGTAGGGGTACAATGATCAGAGGGTACAAGGGGAAAAGCTCAAAACGAAAACAAATGAGTAGATGTTGGTTCACGTCAGGTTCACCAAAAATGTAAGAGAGGGGGACCAACCATGTCAAGGCCCCAGGTCATGAAGTGTTGTAATGTCCCCGTTTTAGCTAACATTGTTTGTTGAGGAGTGAGCCAATTTTTTTCACCCTCGTAGTTTGATAGTTATGGACATAGGGTCCTTTGTGGCAGTTACTCGGTGGTTGAAGACAATACTTCACTTTCTGATTCATGTTTGGACCTTTGTAGATGCTTATAGAGTGTTAGTTAGGCACTTACTATTTATAGTAGGTCAGGTCATCAAGGTTACTATTTCTGGCAAGGCACCTGGCTTAGTTGGCTATCTCAGTTTTGACCCAGTTTGGCAATTTGTTGAGCAAATAGAGAATAATGGAGCATTTAATAATAATTAAATGATTATTATTATGACTATATTATAAAGTCATTTTAAGTGAAATATTAAAGTTATTAATTAATTAAATGGATTATTATAAAGTATTAAATGACTTTATAATAAAAAGGGCGAAATGTTCATTTAAGTGAGTATTTATTACTCATTAAAGGGGATGCCATTTATTAATTAAATAGCCTAAGTCAAAGAGGCGAATTTAATATCATTTAATTGCTTTTTGAGAGCCTTAAAATCATCTATGGCTGCAATTATCTATGCCAAGGCATCCTTCTAAAGGTCGTACAATCTACATTTATTGTTGTTAGTAGGTCATACTTGCATTACCAGCCAAGGGCGTGTTCTTTAAGGGCCAAATCGATTGGAGTTTTGAGCATACATCAACACCATTATGGATGCCATTCCCAACAAAGATGATTCTCATCAATTACAAGGTGGAGATTGCACTCTTTCAAGACAATCGAGGGTTTCATCAAATGTATTTATTCACTGCAATACTTCCAAGTTTCATATTTGGTTCTTCATGTCAGTATTATATTGCTTTTAGATTCATATTTGCATATAGGCTCTCTTGCTGACTTGATTAGCTCTTTGGAAATGTAATTGTAGTCATATCATCATAATCAGATCACTTATGTAATGTTGCAGCAGTCTGATGATATAGTTACAGTCAAGTCTAGGATTGAGAAGGAAATTAGAGTTGCATACATATTAGTTCCATTTGCATTATATTTTCTATATTGTAATCAACCGATGCATGTTGATTTATAATAGAAGGAGGCTTGCATATCATCTACTTATTATCTTGTACTAGGTTATGGATGCATGTCAAGTGTTTGCATAAATATCTAGCTGTTGTAGAGGCACATTTTCAAACCCTTATATGCATGAAAAGGTCAAGAACAGGTAGCATATCATTTCTATGACATTGTTAGTCAATCTTGCATTGTTGGAAGCTTTCAAAAACATCAATTGCAACATACCAAACCACAAGAAAATACAAAACCATCAAAACAAAGATATATCTTGCATTATCCAACATAGTTCGGGGTTGAGAGACGCCTGGTCTCTTACAAGGGCCGAGAGTAGTAGGCTGCCCTAACTTACCTCAGCTTAAGGGAATGTTAGGAGGTGAGGGATGAGAATGATGGGAACTATAAGGTCCTTCAATCACTCTATAGACCCAGGACTTGAAAGGAGGCTAAGTGAGCCAATTTTCAGATTCAACACTGTGTCTCAAATAGCTCTTTGTCGAAGGACAAAAGCATGGTTTTGGGACAACAACGTGATGCATTGGCATCTCTCAGGTGCGCTTGCATCCGTACGACAAAAGGACCAAAAAACAAGGTTGGATTTGAAAGAACAGACTAATGACCTAACTAACTATGTTTGAAAGGAAAAGATAATCCTAAGACATGAATAAAGTATATGTGAATATGGTAAAGTAAATAGATTGGTTCTAGGGTGACAAGAATGATCTCACTGAAAAGCTTGTTCACCGACTAGCTCCAAGATATCTCCACCTGCACACAAAAGAGAAGGAAATTGTTGGGGGGCTGTATAGGGGTATGCCTCAGTCAAAGCCCTATCTTAGTATTTCCACCTCCATGGAAAGCCAAGTTTGCAACGATGGAGAAATAATATGATAAAGAAGGAAATAAAGAAAAAGAACACTAAAACACTACAAAGCAGTAATGTGCTTACTCAACCAAGTAATAGAGGAGAGGAGTAGAAAGCTTACCACCTCCACCAAGAGTGCTCAAGACTAATAGGGGACAAAATGAGAGGAACTCAAGCCTCTGTTGCAATGGTGTTGTTCTACACTTGCACTACTGAATTGATGGAGTGATGGAATTGCTGCTATAGAGTGCAAAAATGTTGCTTGAACGCTTGAAGTGAATTCTGAGAGCTTGTGTGTTGCCAAGAGAGATCATCCCACTTTGAAATGAATGAATGAATAGTGGATTTAAAGGAGAGAGTGAATAAAATGGCCATATTTGGGTCGATCAGCCAAAGGGGGCATTACAATTCGACTTCCAATGAGAAGTGTAATGCCTCTGCAGGCTCCAGCCACGAGAATCTGCTAGGGACGTAAGCGTGCTGCATGGACGTCTACACACCATGCAGGCATCCCTGACAATTATTCCTCTATCGATGCACAAAAAGGATGCCAAGTGAAATGAAGGCAACATGCTTAGGTGGAGTTTAGCCTTCAGACTTGGTTTTCTAAAGTGAAGAAGAGTGAAAGGGGAATTTATGTGAGGGGTGCAAATTTGCTCCTATACACTTACATACTAGACACCTTTCTTTAACCGTGTCTTCTACTATGCTCCATCATTTCCTTCCTCTAAATCATCATTTCCCTCTTGCATCAAGGAAAATTTCCAATTCCCATCTCGCACCTCCATTCTGTGAACACAACCCTTCAAAAAATTGATGTTTGTCTGTGCCTAGTTTCTCCTTCCTGCCACATTCATGTTTAGACCCCATACCACAAACTGTTATAATGACCCATTTTCCATGTTGTAAAATGTCAAAGTGGTCTTTCCATTTGGGAAAAACCTCTTCCTAGAATGGTACAAGTAAGATAACCTTTCATTCCTCCTTGTCAACGTGACCACACCAGCTTTGTCATCAACACAAGCTTTTATTGGTTTCTCTGATTCTTTAGCATCTAAGAGAATTGCTAGGAACATGGATGCTATGTCCATATTACCATGATAGTGACCATCATTTTTGATATATTCATCACCCAACACCATTCGAATTTCATGCAAACCCACCCCCGCTCTTGTCTTGAATATCTCCACGAGCCTTCTTTCCAAGACATCCCCATAAAATGTCATCATTTTCTAGTGACCATGCAGATGTAGGTATCCATGACTCTGCCATTTATTATATTGCAACTGCTCCCATTTTGTGGTGATTAATAATACAGGAACGTACATGATTACTCGGGTTTGTTGATGTCCTTTCCATCTCGACTTTGTTGTGTAATAATTTGTAACTTCCAATCCTTGTAACTACGCATAGGAGAGAGAGTGTGATCCTCTAGATTAGTAGCAAAAGGCATGCCAATCCATCATTGAAGTGACATCAACTTCTTGTGTTATCATTTCAACTGCCATATTTTCCATGTTGTTCACCAACTCATTCCCCTCCTGGAAAATATGTGTGATGATTGTTTCCTTATAAATTTTCATCACCTTCTTTATTTATTTGTGTGAGCCACCTTTGCAATTTCCAATTGAATATTTGCCCTATTATGATTGCATTAACCACGAGCTATGAATCCCCCTCCAAGTGTGTCTTGTCAACTTTTAATTTTCCACCTGTATGTAATCTGAGCAAAGTTTCCTGGAATTCTACATCATTATTATTTTTTATTTCAATTTTACTTCCTACCATTTTTATTATCTTTCCTCTATGAGCTCTCACCATAAATCCAACTCCTGCCATCCCTAAGTTTCCCCTAGTTGCCCCATTAAAATTGATTTTGATCCACCCTTTCTCTAACATCTTCCATTTGATGTCTTTCCTCGTAATATTTGGTAGATTAATATCCCCACCCCCATAAACGAGGGGAACACATAGATTCACCCATACCTTCATCATTGATTCATCCCATGTTCTAAATTTTCTTTTACTTAGGCTTTGACTCCATGCTACATTATTTGTAGTTTTAGTTATTCTTGCTTTTACTTTTGACCACAAGCACTCCATGCTCATTTATTTTTCTTGAAATATCCCCTAGTTGTGCTCTTTCCAGATTTCCCAAATGATGATCGATGGAGAGCATACCCATATACCACCAAAAATCGACCCTTTATTGAGCGTGGGACACATATTGAATAATGCTCTCAGATTGTGAGGGAGTGGGCTCTACCAACCCAATTTTTACATGATTGTATACCAACATGATTCTAATAATTTGCATATTAGAAGAAATGATCCACTTATTTGTATATTGCATTTTTTGGGCCAACAAAGCTGATCTTCTTTAGTCTATCTCTTGTCAAGATTTTTTTCTATAGAGCTGCCCATGAAATTTTGAAAGACACTTATTGCTCCACATTATACGGGTTGGCCATTCCTCTTTCCTAATGCTAGCCTCTTGGATTCTATATCTTAGACTTACCTCTGCACCATACAATCTCATCTTCTCTTGATAATCAGATTGGTCTATCTCTTAGAATATATTCTAACCTAACTTTTTGGTCATTTGGAGCTTTTAAGTTTTCAATTGATTTCCATTTCCAACCCATGATACCTTTTTTGGTGGTTTTTTCCACATAGTCCTCCACTTTTGATCCCCATTGTTCCAAAAAAATTTCTTTTAGTTCTTGCATTTGCAAAAAAAATTCCAATGCTTCGTATCCATTCCAAGGCTCCTGCTAGAATGAGGCCTTTCTCCCATTTTTAGATTCCAAGTTACATGTTTTCTTATGATGCTTTTGCAAGATGTGATAAAATTCTAAATCGATGAGCCAATGCGGGGTCTATAACAAATAAAATCTTGGTTTGGCAAGGAGAATCTAAGTATTTATTTTAGAGCACCCTAGCCCATTTTTGGTCCTTGTTGCTATACATATTCCATAACAATTTCGCTCCCAATGCCATATTCATTATTTCCATCTTCCTTGTACCCACACTGCCTCCATCTTTGGCTTGGCATATTTTTTCCCATACGATTAGAGGTATCTTCCTCTAATCCTTACTCCCATTCCAAAAGAATTGCCACATTTATTGGTCAAGAATATCACCCACCTTCTTTAGAATTTGCGTGCATGAAATTCCATAATTTAGGATTGTCGCCAAGATAACCCGTAGTATTATAATTTTCCTTGCTACCGTGAGCCATCTTCCTTTCCACATCCTATAGATTAGATTTTTTCACACTTGCAAAAATTGGTAGTCCAAGAAATTTACTCGACATCTTTACACCTTTATTTTCACAATTCTCACAGTGTATCTTTGTTTTCTTAAGTCGATATTAAAGAAAAACACATCTAAATTTTTCTAGTTTACTTTTTACCTAGAAGCTGTGAAAAATCTATCTAGCACCTTCTTTATTGCTAATGATTCCCTCCTATTCACTTTCCCAAAAGCAAAGTACCATCTGTAAATTGCTTGTGTGTGATTGATTTCATATTTAGGGCAACTTTGATGCCCTTCCATCTTCCATTATTTGTCCCAAACTTGATGCTTCTCCCCAAGGCCTTCACCATTATAATGAAGAGGGATGGTGATAGTGGATCCCCCTGTCTTAGCCCATTGGTGGATTAAAAGAATCCATTTGGTGTCCCATTTATTAATACATAAAATCTAGGGATTAAGATGCAACTTTGAACCCATTGTGTCTACTCACAAAAACCAAATTTATCCAAAACCCATATGAGAAATTACTTGTCCACTTGATCATAAGCTTTCTGAATGTCTAATTTGATTATCATCCTATCAAAGTTCACCTTATGAATTATGTGAATATCTTTATGTGCAACGATTATTCCTTCCAATATTGATTTGGCTGGAGTGAAACCACTTTATTCCTTTGAGATCAGGATTGTGGGAATCTCCTTTAGTTTATTTGCTATCACCTTCATTACTAATTTGTAAAATGTGTTGCATAACGAAATTGGTCTAAAATAATGCATGGTTTTCATCTTTTATTTTTTCAGAATTAACGCTAGGAAGGTATTGTTTATATCTTTCAGCATTATCTTCTTCCCCCTTGATTCCTCTACCACCTTTGTTAGATAATCTCTGATGACATCCTAGAATTCTTGGAAAAAACTTGTAGGGAATCCATCTGGGTTGAGTGCCTTGTCCTTACCTAACTGAAATGTGGCTCTCCTTACCTCTTCCTTGGATATTTCCTTATAAAGCTCCTTATATTATTCCTTAGTTACTAGTTTAGGTATGCACTCTAATAACTCATCCCTTTCTCTTCTTACCATATTTGGTGCTTTGTTCAACAGTTGTTCAAATATTGCAGCACTTCTTCTCCAACCTCCATGTCTGTTAGTAGACTCCCATCCACTCAAGAGATCTCTATGATCTGGTTTTGGCTTCTATTAACTTTTGTGGTATTGAGTTTTTTTTTGTTTTCGTCTACTTCTTTTAGCCATGTCTCCATTGGTTTATCCTTCCAAAAAATATCTTCCCTTACCAAAACTTATGTGTACTAGTCTAGAAAATACTTTTCTTTATCATAATCTTTGCATTCATTCCATCTTTCATCACCTTTTCATTCACCTCTCTTAATAATCCTTTTATTCTCTTTTTTTTTATAAGATATTTCTAAAGTTTAACTTATTCCAATCCTTCAGTTGCGTTTTTACAAACACCAATTTATTTGTAAGTTGATACAAGCGAGATCCCTTCGATCTAGATCTCTACTCCACCACTCTTGCACCTTGTCATTCAACCCTTTGTCCTTGAGCCACATCTCTTTGTTATGCCTATGAAGCCCCTTCTTCTATTAGTCCAAGTGGAAACCCTATTTTTTGGTACTATGTCTTGAAAATTGTTGTTGTCTATAAACTTAATTCAATCTCTATTTGTACTTGAGTTGTACTAGTTGGTCCTCCTCTTTTTTCCCTATTTGACAATGTGGCATTCAAATCTCCCCCAAGAAAAATTTATATCCTTGTAGAGTGAATGTTACATTTGATAGGCTCTCCCACAATTCTATTTTTGTCATTGTTTTTGTTGGGCCATACACATTGATTAGAAAGATTTAATTCTTCATCCAACTTGCTTTAACTTTTAGCAGTTGCCAAGTTTGATCCTCTATAATTGACTCCACATGAATCCATCTAGGGTTCCAGATTACACCAATGCCTCTCGATGCTCCTCTAGCTTCCACAAAGCATCCTTTCCATTGTCTCCACTTTCCTATTAGCCTCATTGCCTCCTCCTTTGTTAGTTTGGTTTCTTGCAACATAACTTTCTCTATATTTGATTGGTCAATTTGGCGTGTGACCAACATAAATCTAAGGGGTGATCCCACAATAGTGTTTTACAATTTTTGGCCAAACTAGACATTGAAATTATTATTTTTAATTAAATCTTCACATTCAGGCACCTATAGCAACTAAACTGTGAGGATTTTGAAGATAATGCAAAATAGAGTCTCATCACATTTTGTATGTAGATTCTAAAAATATTTTTTTCAAAATTTTTGGAATCAGATTGCACTTCTTTTTCCATCTCTCACGAAAACTGGTTTTTTTCAAAAAACAACATTTTTAAAAAGTGACGCACACCATATAACACATCACTTTTTTTCCATGAAGGATAAAATTATAATTCTTTCGAATTTAAATTTATAACTCCGATATCTAGTGCTTCCACTTGGTTAGATAGTCTTTTATTGAATATTTTTTATTTTTTTCTTTAATCAAGTTTCAAAGTCAAACCAGTTAGAATTCAGACATTGCATGACCGTATAACTCGTAACTTTTTTTGTCTATATCGAAATTCAATTTTTTTTTTTTTTGTTGAATCAAGGACTTCAATATCTGGTGCACTCATATTTTTCAATTTTTTTTTGATAATCTGCTATTTTTCCACATGTGCAGAACAAAGACCTTCATTTTCGATGAAAAACCTATGTTTAATAAAACTAAAAAAATAAATACATAATAAAACCAAAACATATTAAAATTATATTCGTTGGATAGCTCATTTTGAGGAATACCATAATCATTTGAAATAAATTTTAAATGAATTCATTTGATCCCCCAAAAGGTAACTCAAAAGTGAATTTTTATCATCATTTTGATAGATGTAAAGGAGACTCATTTATAGGTATGATTTAAAACTAGTGAGGTTTTATCCAAGGGGGTTTGATCTAAGGTGGTTTGATCAAACCCTCTTCAATTGGAATCCTTAAAATGGAAATTTTTAAGGCTTAAATCATCATATTTTCTAAAAATATGTGATTTCAACAAAAATCAGTTCCTCTCAGAAATTGTAAACCAGCTTTGTGGGATCACCTATAGATATAAATAAAATATACATACAGAAAATACACAAATAAATATAAATAAAATATACACAAAAATAATACACATAGATATATATAAATAAAATATACATAGATAAAATATGCATAAATAAATATAAATAAAATATGCATAGATAAAATACATATAAATAGGTATAAATAAAATATACACAAATAAAATATACATAGATAAATATAAATAAAATATATATGAATAAAATACACATAGATAGATATAAATAAAATATAAATAGATAAAAACACATTAATAGATATAAATAAAAATATATATAGATAAAATACACATAAAAATATAAAGACATAAACAAAATACACATAGATAGAATTTGTGTATGTATACATTCGATTCATGTATATATATTTTATATGGGTGTGTATGTCTAGTTAATTTATATCTATCTATGTATATTTTATATATGTATTTATATTTACAGATAAAAGACACATAGATTGATATAATTAAAATATAGAGATATAAATAAGTAAAGTATATACATAAAGATAAATAAACCTTACTTGCTACGATAGTAAAATGCCTTTCTCGTATAAAGTGGGTACATGGAGAGTTGGCATTCTATCAAGGTTTTAATTTTCATAAGTGTAATCGTGGTGCTAAATTGGGATTTTTGCCTTCATTTTATCATGGTGATGTTTATTGTCAGGGTCTCTACGAGAGGTTTAGTCTGTGGTGAGATGGACACTCCTATCTAGCTATGGAGCAGTAAGTGCCAAATGGCCTTTGGGGGACCTGTGATATCACTACGGATGAGACGTATTATCTAACATTTGGATTTCCTCACTTTCTCAATGGTGAAATTCATCATGGGGAGGCGCTTCATGCAAGGAAACAAAGGTTTTAGATTGGACTCGAGCATTTCTTCCAAGGTGTTGGCAGGGATTCTAGATGTTGGGGTCTCTAAGCATGAAGCGAAGATTATTATGCAAAGACTCTAAAAAAAAGATCTCTTGGTTGGGATGGATGAAGTTTTGGTTGTGGCAAGGATTGGGTTGGGATGCCCCCGTCCACATGACTTGAGGTTGGTGGAGGAGTGTGGAGTAACTACTAATTACTATCCCTTCCCCTTGGACGTTGAGGCTTGAACACCATAGATTGGCGATGTTTGGGGAGGAATTCCTGAAGAAGAAATTCAATCTTTTGGCGACAAAGAAAGCTACTTGGTGTTATGAATTCAGGGATTTTGCTCAACATAATCTCTAGTGAAAATCTTAGTCTATATTTGGTTTTGTTATGGGTTGCGACAATATATGTTAAGTATATTGTTTTTTTAGATTAGGAGATAGTGTTTGGTTTGTCAATGATGGTAGGACCCTACATGGTCATTTTGAATTTTATGATAATAGACTAGGTTGGGGATCAGTTCCGAGTGGGTTGTTGGTTCAATATTGTGCCTCTAGCATACACTGCACTATAAATCTTTTCAATATCAATACAAATCTCATCTTACTTATAAAAAAATATATAAATAAATAAAATACATACATATTTATAGATAAAATAAACATAAATAAAATAGACATAAATAAAAAATATATAAATAAAATATGCATAAATAAAATACACAAATATATGTAAATAAAATATACATAGATAAAATACACATAAATAGATATAAATAAAATATACATACATAAAACACACACATATAGATTTTTTTTTTGGGTAAGTACTACCAGAAGGGGTAGTTCCCTTTGTTTTAATTTCAAAAACGCGATTACATCATGTACAAAAGATTCACATGGGCAGGACTAATGACACCCACACCACATGCCAATGAAGATAATAACACACAATGTTGTTCCTATGCATGACACCAGACATATGTTTGTGATACAAACCATCACTTCTTTGTGTTTAGTACCAGTATTCCAAGGCAAAACCATTCATCACAAACGAGGCCACCATCCAAACATACCATCCACATAGCAATACCACTATGTTGAACATACTCGAGCAACTCCTCGAAGAAGATACCAAAGACCAACCAAGCGAGACCGATGTGCTCATGTCACACGCTTTTGTGCACTCAAAGCATCACACGTGAATATTAGCAATCGAAAGAAAGGAATCACAACACATAATACCGATAACGATACAAAAACTACACCAAGGGATAAGCAAAACCCAATGTGAAATCAAACTCTGGAATAGACACACCCCACAAGAAGTAGTTGGAGGAGCATCAAACACCAGCGTTATCTTTTAGTACCATTTTGTTGAGCCCCAAAGGTGTTGAAGCAACATCCCAAATCACCTCCACTAACTCTAGATCAACTCCAAGGTTATCCAATAGATTGACAACCCCATTAGCCTCCCTAAATCTAGGATGTTTGACTGGTACAAAGACAACCATCGAGAGACAAGGCCAACTAGTCCCATCATTCTGAAGAAAAAGGGTAAGTTAACAATAGGTGATTAGCAGATTCCCCATCCTTTCGACAAAGCAAACAAATGTTTGCACCTTGAATACCATAAGTCTTTAATTTTTCCCCGATCAAAATCTTTTTATGCAAGATTGTCCAAAGAAATGCGCCTACTTTTAGAAAAATGCTCGACTTCTAGCAAAGATCAACATGCCAATTTATCAATTAGTAGTGAGCAGATTGAATTTCATACACCAATTTCATGGAGTATTTACTGGATCTCACATCACACCAAATAATCTCATCATTATCCTCCAATAGAGATGCTCGCCTATGCATAAAGATCTCACTGAGTTTGAGTTAGACCAAGGGGAGGGCATCAATGGAATCCACGTTGATCCATTCATATTTTTTCCCAAATTGCCACCAACCGAATGAACGTAGCAGGCCACACATTTTCCATTTTTCTCCACCACCCAATCTAGCCAATCATGATCATCAAATTGATTGTTGATAGGAGTGAAACCATTCCATGAATCCAACCAAAAGTATGCCATGTGAGGTGCTCAGTCACAATTATTTCCTAGATAAACTTCCAAATCACGAACCCCCCATTAGAATTTTCTATAGTGAGAATACGTTTTAGCTCGAGCGAATCAAGATACTTGCTTTTTAGTATTCTGCACCAAAGTCTGTTCGGCTCTCTATACATTTTCCAACAAAACTTAGCCCCCAAGGCTAAGTTATGCATCTCCATTTTTCTCAATCCAACCCCACCACAACCTTTGGGCAAGCAGGTCATCTCCTAATTAATTAGAGGAATCCTTTTTTCTTCCTTGGTACCTTCCCAAAGATTTTTTTTCAAAAGCCCTTCTAGGACCAATAATGCTTTGGATGTCATTTTGAAGCATGGCATAACATAGATGGGGATAATAGAGAGGACATATTTTATCATTAGTATTCTCCCAACAAGCGACAACCATTTGATTTTCCAAGCTACAACTTTATTTGAATTAATTCCAACCAGTGATTCAAGAAGCCAAAGTTTCTCATAACAGCTAGCAAGAAGTCCCATTGGACACAGTCATAAGCCTTACTGATGTCAATTTTAATTAACATACCTTTTATACACTTCAAAGCTATTGTGTGCAGTGTTTCTGACGTTGTTATGATGTTGCCAATTATCTCCCTCCCAAGAGTGAATCAATTATGCTCCTTTGATATAATCATTTTCATGACCTTCTTAAGCTTGTTAGTGAGAGCCTTAGCCAAGATCTTATAAATGGTGTTGCACATCGCCATTGGTCGGAAATCAACAAAGGAGTAACAATCTATTTTCTTTGGAATTAGAGAAATCATTGTATTGTTTAGTTTACTAATGAATTTATGTTTTTTTCTTGAAATCCTCCACCACTTGCCAAATATCATCCCCTAGGAAGTTCAAACAATTTTGATAAAATTTCACAAATAGCCCATCAGGCCTAGGTGATTTGTGTTAGAATCCAAGATCACCTGCATGCAATAACCTGTTACATGCAAAAGACATTCAGAACAAAACAAGATCTGTAAACCTCAAAGTGTAAAATGCATTATCAGAATCTCCATTATTACAAAGAGATCAATCCTTATGAAGGAGATCAAGAAACCCTAAAAGGGAAACCCTAAATGAAACCCTAGTGTGCACACTTAATAATTAATCAATTATTAATGTGCCTAAGTTTAGCTTAAGCAACTAGAGGAATAAGTGACTTAATTAATTAACCAGTATGGTATAATTAATTAAGCATATAAATTATTACTCTAACAATTTGTGCGGATGCAATTCAAATACCGCAGTGCATAGCTCGTCCTTCATGAACGAGGCACAAAGCATAATATTATTATCATATCAAGGAATTTAGGGATGTATGAAATGATTGAAGGATCCCTAGTGAGAGTGTTATCCATGAAGCAAGAAGAGACTCAAAGTAATGAATGGCCTCAGTTTCAATACCGATCTTGTCATTCACAATTGACCCGAACCATTGGTTCTAATGTTTTCAATACAATTTCTTTGCCTCCTAGATTTTTTCGAATTATGGAAAAAAATTTGTATTGGAGTCTCCATTCTTCAGCCAAGTCTCTTGTGCTTTGTCATACCAAAAAAAATCCTCACGGGCCAGTAGTTCAGCATGTCTGGCTTTCAATTTATTTTTGTTTCATATTCTATAATTATCATTCCAAATCTAATCACATGTCCATTCAAAGACCCTAGATCCTTTTCAACTTTTGCTTTCTCCGAAAATATATTTTTGAATGTGGCCTTATTCCATTCTTTTAGCTTCCTTTTTAAATTTGTGAGCCTCTTGACAAATCTAAATCTTATTGTGCCTTCTAGATGAGATCCCTCTAACCACCATTCTTTCAAGCATTTTATTAAACTTAGGTCACGCCAACACATCGTTTCAAATTTAAAGTAATCTTGAACAGGTTTTTTTCTCAAGCCTATGTTCAACAATACCAAGAAATGGTCTGAGACCACCATCAAAAGGATGCTATCCACACAGTTACACATGTTATCTATCCACCCTTCATTGATCAGGAAAAGGTCCAACCTTTCTACAATATTGGTAAAACCAGATCTTCAATTCGTCCAAGTGTAAGTAATGTTTTAGGAACACAATCCACCACAAGTATCGAGGAAATAAAATCTCTAAAATCAAGCATAACCCTATTAATTTTATTAAGGACACCACTCTCTTCACTTATGTCTAGGATGGCATTAAAGTCACCACCCAAGATAACCTTGTTGTAGCTTAACCTGTTGAAGTATGTTTAATATTGTTCCAAACCTCTAGTTTTCCTCAGTCTTGATTGGGCCATAAATATTGAACAAAGGAAATTCAAAATCTGATAGCCAACATTTAACCATACCGAGTAACCAATTGTTACCAAACCCCTTGCTGAGTTGTTAGCACTTCGAAAGAACCCTGACCATTTTTTGCAATACCTAACAAACTTGTCACATTCCTATGTGCTGATTTTGGTTTCTTGCAGCATAATAATGTCTGCCAGAACATGATCCAAGTGACACTTAACCAAGCGTCTTTTGTCAAAGGTCGATAGGCCCCTAACATTCCATGTCATGATCTTCATTGTTCACGAAGGGAGACCTTGGCTCCCTTGGATTTAAGGAAATCCTTGATGCTTAATAGACCCTTTTTATTGGCCTCTTCTTCCCTCTTCTATCTATTTATTTTTTTGCCTCTTACTCTTTTTGATATACCCAAAATTTTAACAATCGATTGGCTTATATATTTTGGTTCGATGATCCCCAATTCATCTGAATAACACTCATTCGAATTAGACATAATATGCTCCAAAATCTCTTCAACTCCAACCCAACTTGGGATATCACAAATATTGGCCTCCCCCATGCCACGAGTCTCCATATCATTCACAACAACCTTTCTAGGTCATGGAACAAAGGGGACCAAAGCAAGCTTTCTTTCGAAATTAACATTCGAAGAGGGGGATGCATCCCTTGGAGGTGACCCCAAGGAGGGGTTTTCGTTGTTCTTACTCACAATGAATCCACAAAGTTGGGTTGATTGGCCTTCCTTCAATTGTCATACCTTTTTCATCCTTAGGTGAATTTGGCATGAATCAACCATATGGTCCCTATGCCCGTAGATCATACAATATAACTTGTCCACTTCCACTTCAATCGGTACCACTTTATGGCTACCATCAACGCATCTGAGGATCTCATCTGAAATTATTTTAACTGCAACAATTAGGATTTTGGCATAGATGTAGGAGTCCCTGTCTAAAATTTCAGAATCAACATCAACAAGGGTTCCCAATGACCGCCCAATTTTCTCTAAACATTCGTCTACCCAATATTCCAAGGGAAGGTTATACAAGCAAATCCAAATCAGTTTTTCATAAGGTTCCAAAGCAACTAGATCAAAGTTGGGTGCCCACTTCTGCATATACAAAGGATTGCCTTCCACCCTTTAAATCATTTTTATAAGAATCATTTCCCTATCCTCAGAGGAAAGAAAAATGGCCACAAAGAAACCCTTGGGTAAGAACTTAATGATCACCATTGTCTTCCAATTTTCAGTCAACCAAGCCCTAATGGAATTTCTATCATATTTAGGGCCTATAATTCGAAGATAATCATCAACTCCTCTAGCATTATCACATCTTCGACAACCTCCCTTGAAAGGTCAATTGTAAAATGAGATCCGTGTGTGTTTGCCTTGCAAGGCTCTAAAATTTCCACACCATGCGAACCACCAAAGTCTCCACCATCCTGCTCCGTCGTTTCGTGCACCATTAGGAAAAATCTTGTTATATATAGATATAAACAATATATACATAGATAAAATACATATAGATAGATATAAATAAAATATACACAAATAAAATACACATAGATAAATATAAATAAAATATACATAAATACGATAAATATTATACTTAGATAAAATACACACACACATATATAGTGCCATTGTATGATGGTTAAGTTATTGTGGTGTTGTTCTTGTCATCAAGGTTCAAACTCCATTAGGGTTGTAAATGTTGAATGTTTTAATTGGGGATGAGGTCCCCCGTTTGTGACCTCACGTTTCATAGCTTGGGTCAAAAAAATGTTTACCCCTTAATAAAAAAGTACACACCAATAGATATAAATAAAATATACATAGATAAAATTAGAATTAAATAAAATATACAAAGATAAAACTATATTTAAATAAAATATACACATTGATAGATATAAGTAAAATATACATAGAAAAATTAGATATAAATAAAATATACATAAAAAAAAACATAAATAGATTACATAAAATACATCTAAATATATATAAATAAAATACACATAGAAAGAATACATATAGATAAATATAAATAAAATATACATATATAAAATATGCATAGATAAATATAAATTAAATATACATAGATAAAATACATGTAAATAAAATATACATATAGATAAAATACACATAAACAGATATAAATAAAATATATACATAAATATATATAAATAAAATATACAAAGGTAGCCCTCACGAGTTAGAGGAGTTGGTCTGAGTCTTGGGTTTGATTCTCTTTGGCCCGGAATTCACCCCGCCGCAGATGTTGGGGGGCGACGTTGGTTACCCCATGGCCGTAGGGATTAGTCTCGCCTCAAGCTCGCCCCGTAAAGGGAAACCGTTGGGCTTGAGTCGCAGGGATACCCTTTGAGACCAAAAAATAAAAATAAAAAATATACAGAGGTAAAATACAAATAGATAGATATAAATAAAATACACATATAATATACACAGACAAAATACACATATATATAGATATAAGTGAAATATACATAGATTGAAATAAAATATACACATAAATAAAATTAATATAAATTAATATAAATAAAATATATATAGATAAAATACACATAGATACAAATAAAACATACATATATAAAATGTGTATAAATAGATATAAATAGATATATAATATACACATAGATATAAAAGATACATAAATATAGATAAATAAAATATACATAGATAGATATAGATATAAATAGATACAAATAAATATAAATAGACAAATAAAACACACATAGATAGATATAAATAAATATACACAAAGATAAAATACACATAAATAGATGTAAACAAATATACATAGATAAAATACACATAGATAGATATAAATAAAATATACATAGACAAAATGTAATGCCCTACCAAGTAACCTTAAAGGAAGTTGCAATTAACGTCTTAAGCCAACCAGATTTTTTTTAAAAAAGTGCATTTAACATACACATTCACTTACTAATTAACAACCTCTAAGGCTACAAGGTTAGGATTACTTAAACCCACACATACACATTACATAAAACCATAGCCTTATGAACTTTATGAAATAAACATCATACATCATAAGAATACCACATAACATAATAAGATAATCAACCAAGATACAATCTCATAATCATTAACTTAATCCAATAGTTACATCACTCATTCTCAGAATGAGGCAATAGTACAAATGTTTTACAACAACATAATCTCACCTCATAAACATAAGAGGGATAAAATAACTTATACAATCTGAAATATTACAAGGCAAGAAAATACAATAAGAACCACGAGCTGTCCATCTGGATGTCTCGCCACCAAGTACTGAAGATTGGTGCATGTTCCACCCAACCAAGTGGTACCCGAAGGCCCACCCCCCATGCTAGGAGATAGTAACAATGTAACATGGACAAAGATCTACAACCACTAACCAAAGGCAGACTCATACTGACATAACCAAACAAATGCCATAAACAAGTACAAATCTAGAACAACTCAAGTACAACATTCACTTCACTGACATAGGTCACATTGCTTCCAGACATAAAATAGATCAAGTATGTTCACAGAACCATACACATAAAACAATTAACCACAGTTGTCCTAGATAAAGTGTCATCGCATAGTAGTCATGAGATATCCTCTGGGCATCCTTCATAGACTCCGGTAATCCTGGTGGCCTCAACCGAATCCCGGCCCTCATACTCACTCATGCAACATCAAATACCTCTCGTATTGACAAGATAAATGACTATGCCATTCCAGGCCTTCCCACTCATCCCAAGTCTAAACGAGCCCTTGTGTCTATGAGT
Organism: Sequoiadendron giganteum; assembly: GCA_007115665.2. Taxonomy (NCBI): domain Eukaryota; kingdom Viridiplantae; phylum Streptophyta; class Pinopsida; order Cupressales; family Cupressaceae; genus Sequoiadendron; species Sequoiadendron giganteum. The sequence goes on along the minus strand of CM021108.1, from coordinate 255,889,822 downwards.
GAGGATTAAATTATTTTGATTAATGTGAATGCATCCTAATCATTTAAGTACATTAATTTAATTATCACTTGATTAACTCACTTCTAAAAGCTACCCGGTTTACCACTTTGGGCTCTGGCCCCTAACAAAAGCCACTCTTCTAATGGACAACACACACCCAAACAATCCACCAAGGGGAAACACAAGTGCATACAAACTAGGCATCAACCACTCCAACACAAGGAGGAAATAAATAAAAGAACTCACTCTAAACATCTTGGAGGCAACAAACACATAGTCCACTCCTTTCAAAGGAGGTACAAAACATGTTCGTTCATGGAAATCGGGTAAAATTGAAAAGACGCCATGCACTACCCAAGCGAAAACAACTAGATGGCATAAAGATTCAACAACCCTTATCTTCTAAGTTCTTCTGGAAGACTTATAATTTAGGACTAACACTAAATCCCAAAACCCACAATGCAACTTGACGACATGGCAACAAAAGCATTCAAGTCGTTAATCAAATCTAATATTTGGATTTCTTAAATCCATTTTCATTCAATAGGTAACGTTAACAAGTTCAAAGACACACTTACAGGGTTAACTCAAATAATCATATACCCATATTTCTATTTCCATTATAGGGAATCTTAAACAATTTAAACTTGCATCCCTTTGCGAAAGATAGAGAGACTAGAACATTTAAAACAATCACGAGAAAATTACTATTTTTGGATATACTAAATCCATATCTCTTTCATATTTCATTCACAATAAATTAATTGTTCTAATTGAAATATAATAAATTAAAATAACTATTTGCCTCATCAATATAAACAACTTCTTAATTTACTTTTAAAACGACGCAAATCCATGCAAGTAAACTCTTTCCATTTCCTAACCAAATCTTACATCTCTTTCAATTTTCTATTTAGAACATTCAATCACTTTAATATAATAAAATATCGTTTCTCTATCCATTTACCCATATACACTAATCAATCCATTTCAAATCTTTATTCAATAATATATTGCATGCATCTTATTAAAATAAAATACGATAATGAATTTACACTTAATGTATTTATATATGCCCCACATCATATATACACCAAACATATATATTAATCAACTTAATTATATATATTCTTTAATAATCCAATCACAACGATTAAATTGCTCTAAAGAAATAAAACATAATAACTATTGCCCTTTCAAAATTAATTGAAATAACTAAATAAGTGCCTTTAATTTATAATAAAGGATAGACTAGTTCAAATAATTTAAGTCGAATCCATTGTTTTCTTTTAAAACTAACATAAATCTTCTACAATAATTCTTTTCAATTTCCTAACCCAAATCTTATATTACTTCTAGTTCAACGACACACTATGTTAATTTCATCTAATAGTTTCCCTTTCCAAACTCTTATTGCGTGCATCCAATTACTCCAATCATTAAATATACATTCTAATGTATATATTGCATGTAAATAATCATTTAAAAAGACACATTAAATCTACAACTTTATCTATAAATTTAATGGTACATGTAATTCATAACAACATTAATTAAATATCTATATAATCAATTTTACCAAATTAATCATATTGAAACTACTCATGTAATATATACATTAAATATATATATATTTAACTATATATATTCATAGATAAAAAAATATTTACTATCCTTAACAAAATATATTTTCGAAGTATTCAAAATAAATAAAACTTCTAATAATATTCCATAAACTATATATACAAATATACATATATTCATTATATATATATATATTTTATCTCTTATATATATATATAAATTTAATATATATTACATACTGATCTTAATTCGCATTTAAATCCGAATTTCTTCGGAAGCGGCGAAATTGACCGCACAGGAAATACAATCAAAAAAATAAATAAAAATAATAATTTAAAAAGTTTGGAGAGGGGTCGACTGTAGCCGAACTCCCCTTCCTTCTCTCTCCAAGGCGCGGCCTATAGGGGGTGCGCTGCCATATGAGACAGCGCTCCCTCCACTAAGTGGAGGGCGCTGCCTCATAAGGCAGCCGCAACCTCCATACGTGGGGCAGTGGGGTGTGCAATGCATCCCCACCCAAACTACTATCCAAACATACAACAAATAAAAAAAAAAATCGCTTTCAACATTCCTTAAAAAAAATGAATTTCACATACCCACACAGAAGAACGTCGGTCGTACGGTGGCCATAATAAGATTAAAATCAGTATTTAATTTTTTAAAACAATAATATTATGTATATATTATATGTATATATATAACATTTATATTGATATAAAAAAAAATGAATTTAACATAGTAAATCAATTGGAGAAATTTTGTGAAAGCATTCACCTACAAGTGATACCAAATTTCACGAAGGCTTAAAACTAATTCTAATAAACCATTTTTCTCGAATTCATTAACAATAAAACTAAAAAGATCAAAATTAAAACCCAAAGCTTCTAAATCCCCAAGGTTTCTCCCAACCAGTTTCCACAAAGATTTTTCAAAATAAATATGATTTCTTATAAAGGTTACATTTTCTAAAAAAATCTAAATGTATTGTTCAACCTCAAGGTTTGATTCTAATAACGAAACAATCGATTTTCTTAAATAATTTAAATTCTACTGAGGTTTTCACAATTTTCACTCAAGAATTTTCACAAAAACAAAAGCTGTAAATTTATTTGATTCTTTTCTTCTAATAGCAAATTTATTATCTAAAACAGATTTAACAAACAAATCTTTAATCCCTACTATTTTAAAAACAATCAAGAACAATAAAACACAAAGAGGAAAACCTGGATCAAGAAGCTACAGGAAAAGATGAATTTCTGATGCAAGCCTCCTCCGAAGATCTCCCGAATTTTCTTTAATCATCCAACGAATCCAATCCAAAACCCAACAAATGCAAACAATCTTTCCTCCAATCAATTCTACAATCAAAACTTTCTTCAAACCCTTCTTTGTGCAAATTTTCCAAAATTTCTTCTCTGTTGTAAAAATGAATTTTTCTAAAAACTTCTCTGCCCTAAAATTAAAACATGCATTCCTTATAAATCAAAAATACCTAATTCAACCCTAATTCACATTACATGCAAATTAGATATTAATTTCAATTTCAATTTCAATTTTCGAAACCCACTTTCAATGCAATTTCAAATAATAAATTAATTTCCAAAGTTGCAACTAATTTCCCAAATAAACATTTAATTACAATTTCTAATTTAATTCCCACACGTTGAAATTAAATTCCAAAATTAATTTTAATTCTTTTATTTCCTTTCATTCTCTTGCATCACGTTTAATTAATTAATTTAATTATTTAATAACTAAATTCAACCCCCTTGGATTAAATATAATTAATTAAATATTAAATATAAAACTTTTATCCACATTGCATTATTTAAATTAAATAACCATCAACATGATTTAAATGCAATTATTCTAAATATCTATTTCCAAATCAAGAATCCTTCAGAATTAAATAACATTAAAGCAAAACCGACAATGACTCGGCACACACGACTGATGACACACTAAGGCTAGGGTGTAAACTTGACACATTTTACCTAGCTACTATCTCCCATTCAACTTAACCGTTGGATTGACACACTCAAACCTGTGAAACTAGGTGGAGTCGATGTCATGTACTTGCAATCCTGCAACCAAGTAAACAACATCATACAATATATCCAGCATATAATACACACCGTGAAGAAGAAATTACGGATTCGCAGGGCGCTCGCAAGCGAGTGATGCGAACCCATCCTCTTCACCCATACACTCATTGAAACTGACACTTCCATCATAATCCAATAATCTCATAATAACACCTCATGTTAACTTTACCACATCATTAATCCATTAAAGCATGAGAAACACTAATTAGGTCAACACATCACACAATAATAGTTGTCGCTCAATAGTAGCGATCAAAACATCATAAAAAATGTATCCTGTATCAAAGTGACTGCAACCAAACATAGCATAAAGCAAACCGAACGAAAAGCAAAACAAAGGGGTATTACACAAAATACACATAAATAGATATAAATAAAATAAACATAGATAAAATACATATAAATATATATAAATAAAATATATACATAGATAAAATACACATAGATAAATATAAATAAAATGCACATAGATAAAATACTGCTACTAGATGTGCAAATGGGAAATGGTCACTACACCTGGACAAATAGAAGGAGTGGGTTTTGCAGTATAGCTGAGAAGCTGGACATGTTCTTGTTTAGAGGAGATTTAAGCCTTTTTCCATTCACCCTGGAAAGCAAGATCATTCCTAGATCAGGCTCAGATCACTTTCCTGTAGCTCTGGAGATTGTGGGGGAAAGGAGTCTAGTGAGATCTCCATTTAAATTTGAAAACATGTGGTATAGAGACCCATATTTTCTTCCCCTGATTAAAGGCTAGTGGGAAAATTGTAATCCAGGGGGATCAAAGATGTTCAACATTGTCACCAAATTAAGAGTAATTAAACAAAAATTGAAGTTTTGGAACATAGATAATTTCAAAAACATTTTCGAAGAAGAAAAGGAAGACAGAAGAGGCTTTGACAAGTTTATCAGAAGAAATAATTAAGAATGGGATGGACAACCATCATTTCTTGGAAGAACATGAGTTGTTAAAGAAATTAAATGATGTCTTGGCAAAAGAAGAAATCTTTTGGCATCAAAATTCAAGAGAAACATGGCTTTTTGCTAGTGACAAGAACACAGTGTTCTTCCATAACTCAACAAAGGCGCACAGGGAGATAAACAGAATCGCTAGCATCAAAACAAGTGAATGTAGGAACCTTGATATGATAGAGGATCTGAAATATGCCACAATGGAGTACTTTGAGAACCTTTTGAATAGTTGGTCGGGGTTGAACTTGATTGCTCAACAAGAGCTTTTGGAATGTATCCCAAAGATAATCACACAAGAAAAAAATCGGTTGTTGAACAATAAATTCATAGAGAATGAAATTAAAGCAACCCTCTTCCAAGTTCATCCAGATAAGGCTCTGAGCCCAGATGTCTTCCCCATGGGGTTTTTTAGAAGTGTTGGGAAATAGTGGACAAGGACATATACAAGGCAATCAAAGATTCCAGGTGTTTAGGTAGGGTGCTAAAAGAGTTAAACAATACCTTTATTGCCTTAATCCCCAAGAAGGAAAAACCAGAGTCCTTCGATGAGTTTAGGCCGATCTCTCTCTGCAATACCATTTACAAAGTACTGGCCAAAGTTGTGGCTAACAAGTTAAAGTAAATCCTTCCTAGAATTATTTCAGAAGAACAGATTAGTTTTGTACCCAAAAGATTAATTTTGGATTGTATCATAATAGCTCACGAGGAAATCCATTCCATTCAAACCACGAAGAAGCTGGCAATGTTAATTAAGCTTGACATAAGGAAGGCATATGACAAGGTAGACTAGCGATTTCTCTTAAAAACCTTGCAAGCCTTCGGTTTCAGTAGGGTCTGGTTGGACTGGATTTTTGGATGGATCGCTTGCCCAAGATTCTCAGACCTTTTGAATGAGTCCCCAGAAGGTTTTTTAGTGTCTCTCGGGGGCTTCACCAAGGAGACCCCTTGTCACCATTTTGATGCAGATCAAGGAGGAAAAAACTTCAATAATCACAAATAGATAAGTTTCAAACAATCTTCAATCTCAAAAACCTTAGTTCAGTGCTCAATTCCCCAATTCACCTTCATTCACTAATAGCCTTCCAAATGATGGAATTTAGGCATATCTTTTACAAGACTCCTCAAACCCAAAAACCATGCACCTTTTCAAACACCCATTAAGTCCTTCAAAAACATATCTCAAAATCTCAACAGGTCACTTTGTACCAACACCTCCAAAACAATGTTGCTACGCTACACCAATAGGCTAATTAGGCCACTTTTACAAAGCATCATACCATAAAATATGCTGCCAACCTTAAATACCTATGGAAAAAAATTTATCAGACTCCAAAACCACATAATCCACAATTTTTAATCAAAGAAGCACTTTCTATTGCATCGAAACATAAGACCCTTGTTTTAGGCCTTTCTAGGCTTAAACCTATGAGGGTTTATTGAAATTCCACACTTCACACCATTTCCAACCTGTCCAACACCTCAAACATATTGTAATATGTCTACCTATACTATTCCAACCTTCACAAACACTTTACCATTGCATTTTATGCAAACTCTCACTCTTAGCCATCACCTTTCAAGCCAAAACTCACACAATTATCCCTGGGACAACATCAAAAACTCCCTCATATCCTACTCCTTGCTCAAAAAATTTATCCTAACATCCAACCCTGCCATATTGAACCCATTACACCAAGCTAAAGGAGATACAATTGGTGGAATGGGCCATTAACACATTTTGTACACTTACAAAACCTCAAAACAAGGTTTCAAACCCGTCCTCAGTAAAATAGCTATAAAATTCACAATTTTTAATGAAATCAATTCCAATCAATGCCGAAAGAGAGTTAAATCTGCTTCCCACAAGATTCAATGCATATGGGATCGATTACAAATAGTATGAAATCATAAAAAAGGTCTGAAACAAAAAGATTTGCAGAAAATACACAGAAAATGAGGGTCTCTTATTGTTTTTTTGCACCAAAATTTACATCCAAATCTTCAACAACCTCTCCCTTCAACCCAAGACATTGTATTTAACCTATAGAAACCAATAATCAACCAAGAAACCAACTCAAATCAACCTTTGAATGCCTTGACCTTGGACTTCCACAATTTGCACTTTTACATCTTTTCATGACAATATTTTACAAGATTTTGCAATTTTTGCAATTTTGACCCCCAAAGACTTTACATCACTCAAAAACCTTAAAAATGGTCTATTAAGACCTTATTAGGTGACAAAAAGACTCTAGACACAAAAAATTGATATAAGACCTCATTTAATCAAGATGACTAACATGGTGCCCCTGCACCATACAACCGGCCTAAAAAAGTTTCCAAGTCCCTTGGAAATTGAACTGTAACTTTTCCACACTTGAACACTTCATCTCCTTGATCTTCAAAATCTCTTCCACCTGATAAGCCTTTCCAATGAGTTAAAAACTGAAAACTGGCATTGTGCCTTGCATTATTGAACTTGTTGCCAACTGAATGTTGCTCCACCTTTGTAAACTGTCTTGATGTATGTTCTTTGACCTTTCTACCATCTAAAACTAATGTAGAATTTTTCTCTACACCTACAAACTGACCTTTGTCAATCTTGTCTTTGACTTTTCTCTCCTCCACTCTTATTGCATTCCCAAACTCACTCTTTTGACCTTGTTAAACACCCTTATTCATTTCACCTTTTGCCTTTATCTTTGTCCTCAAGTTCTATGCCATTAAGACCACTATCCTATCAGACCTACCAACCTCTATTTTTGCAGTATTAGACTACCCCTTCACCTCTTTTTTTGTCAATGGACAAATCACTATCCCTATCACAATTGCATCTTGTTTTTCTAACTAGTTTTGAGTCTTCACAAGGAATTCATCCTTGACCTTCTATGTTTCAGACTTTGACACCAACTTATCAACTCTTTTCTTCAACATTGCATCACTCTTCAAATCCTCAAGCCTTGAAGTGGTTGCACACTCTTCCTTTTTGTCTTCCTCAATCTTCACAAACTCCTCCTTGACAAACATGATGACTTTTGCTACCTTGGTTTGTTCTTTACTATCCTCCCGCAATGGTGTTAGTGCGAAAGTAATACCATCCTTTTCAACGGTGTAAGTATTCTCTCTTCCATCATAAAGTGAATGCCTATCAAACTGCCATGGCCTTCCAAGTAGTAAATGACAACAATTCATTGGAAAAACATCACATAATATCCTATCCTTATATCCACCAATTTGAAACTCAACAAAATCTTGTTCATTCACCAAGATAGACTGATTATCATTCACCCAAGATACCTTATATGGTGTTTCACGAGGAATTTTCTCTAACTTCAGTTTATCTACCATTTCATTTGACACCATGTTATCAATAGAACCAAAATCTATCACTACCTTACATACCTTTTCTTTTCATTTATAGGTGGTCCTGAATAGTGCCCTACTTTGAGTCATCTCCTTCTCTTTTGATGCCTTGAGGAGTGTTCTTTTCACCATCAAAGTTTCTCCAACTTTTGGAGCAACAATTTGATTAGGAGAATTCACAATTGCATAGTCATCCTCTTGCACCAATTGATTCCTTCTTTCATCTCCACTTGAAGTAGAGCCTTGTCTTTCAGGGCACTTAAATGCTGAATGCCCAAATTGATTACAATTGTAACACCTTCCTGAAAATGTATTTGAGCTCCTACCTCCACCAAATCTTCCTCTGAAACCTCTGAATCCACCCCTTTGATCAACAACTTGTTCCTTGCTTTTTCTTGCATCTTCTTGGCTCTCATTGAATTGTCTTGAAGTAGAAAATGACCCTCTTCCTCTTGAAGTGTTGCCTCTGCCTCTTACTTGTTTGTCTTGCCTTCTTTTAAGTTTCTCTTTAGCCCTTATTGCCATTTGGTAGCACTCTTCAATTATCTTTGGATTGTGCAAACTGAACTCATCCTAGATGTTGAACCTTAGCCCATTGAGATATTTAGCCACCTTTTCTACATCATCATCCATGTGACCTGCTCTTATGATCACTTATAGAACTCATTAGTATAATTTTTGACATCCATTTCCCTTTGTCTCAAATCTTGAAGCTTCTTAGATATTTGAACTGCATAATCACTTGGTAAGAACTTACCTCTCAATTTGGCCACCATTCTATCCCAAGAAACAATTTTTTCCTTACCTTTCTTTCTCCTTTCAGTTTGTTCATAATCCCACCATACTAGTGCATGCCCCTTCAACTTGGTTATTGCTATCTTCACCTTTTGTTCATTAGGTACATCCTTGCATTCAAAATAATTGTCCAAAGCTGTAATCCAATCTAAACATTCCTCTTCATTAATATTACCTCCATACATAGGAAAATCAATCTTTACCTTATGTTTATTTCCCTTAACTGCACTCAATAACTTTGCCATATTTTTCTCTTCAGGATCTAATTCTTCTTCCACATCTTCATACTCTTCTTCCTCAGAGTCACTCTCATTACCAACAACCATACCTCTTTTCTGACTGTCTCAACACTTTCTAGCCTTGCTACTAACCTATTTTTTAGCTCCTTTAGCTTCCTAATCTCTCTCTCATTCTTCTCTTCCATTTCTTGCATCTTCCTAGCCACATTGCTACCCTTAGGAGGCATCTTGTCTCTTCAACTTCTCACTTTTCACCCTCAAAGAATCTGATACCTATGCTTTGATACCAATTGATGCAGAGAAGGGAGGAAAAACATTCAACAATCACAAATAGATGAGTTTTAAACAATCTTCAATCTCAAAAACCTCAGTTCGATGCTCAATTCACCAATTCACCTTCATTGGCTAGTAGCCTTCCAATTGATGGAATTTAGGCATATCTTTCACAACACTCCTCAAACACACAAAACATGAACCTTTTCAAACACCCATTAAGGCCTTCAAAAACATATCTCAAAATCTCAATAGGTCACTTTGGACCAACACCTCCAAAACAATGTTGCTACACTGCCCGAATAGGCTAATTATGCCACTTTTACAAAGCGTCATACCTTCAAATGTGCTTCCAACCTTAAATACCGATGGAAAGAACTTCATCAGACTCCAAAACCACAAAATCTATAATTTTCAATCAAAGAAGCACTTTATATTGCATCAAAACATAAGACCCTTGTTTTAGGCCTTTCCAAGCTTAGACCTATGAGGGTTTATTGAAAGTCCACTCTCCACACCTCTTCCAACATATACAACACCTCAAAAACATTGTAATATGTCTGCCTATACTATTCCAACCTTCACAAAACCTTTACCATTTCATTTTATGCAAACTCTCACTCTTAGCCATCACCTTTCAAGCTAAAACTCACGCAAATACCCCTGGGGTAGCATCAAAAACTCCCTCATATCCTACTCCCTGCTCAAAAGCATTATTCTAACATCCAACCCTACCATATTGGACCCATTCCACCAAGGTATAGGAGATACAATTGGTGGAATGGGCCATTAACACATTTTGTACACTTTACAAAACCTCAAAACAAGGTTTCAGACCCGCCCTCAGCAAAATAGTTATAAATTCACAAATTTTAATGAAATCAACTTAGATCAATACCAAAAGAGAGTTAACTCTGCTTCCCACAAGATTCAATGCATATGGGATCAAGTACAAATAGTACAGAACTATACAAAGGTCTGAAACATAAAGATTTGTAGAAAACACACAAAAAATGAGGGTCTCTTATTGTTTTTTGCACCAAAATTTACATCCAAATCTTCAGCAACCTCTCCCTTCGACCCAAGACATTGTATTTAACCTCTAAACACCAAGAATCAACCAATAAATCGACTCAAACCAACCTTCGAATTCCTTGACCGTTGGACTTCCACAATTTGCACTTTTACATCTTTTCATGACAACATTTTATAAGATTTTGCAATTTTTGCAATTTTGACCCCCAAAGACTCCACATCAGTCAAAAACATTAAAAATGGTCTATTAAGACCTTATTAGGTAACAAAAAGACTCTAGACACCAAAACTTGACATAAGACCTCATTTACTCAAGATGACTAACATGGTGCCCTTGCACCACCTTTCTATTCATTATAGTGGTTGAGGCCCTTGGCATATGCATTTCCAAAGCTTGGAGTTGTGGTGAAGTGGAGGGGGTGAAAATCATTGGAGGTATGCCTGTAGTCACCCGTCAGTAGTTTGCTGATGATACCATGCTTTTTGGTAGAGCTCATGTACGAGAGGCAAGACACTTAAAGGAGATTTTAGAGAGATACTCCCTTGCCTTAGGCCAGGAGGTCAGCTTGCCAAATTATAAGTTTTTTCTTTAATACCCCTACGCGTAGTGAGGACTAGATTCTAAGAATTTTGAAATTCAAGACAGGGAAACCGTCTTGCAAGCACCTTGGGCTCCCGCTTGCCAAGGGAGTGCAATTTGGAAAACTTTTGGATAATGTGGTAAAGAAGGTGGGGGATTCAATTGCCTCCTAGAAGTGTAGGTGGTTGTTGTGGGCAGGGCACCTAACTAAACTCAAAGCTATGATTGCCACACTGCCATCATATTTTTCTTCTTGCCTTCCCATGTTGGCTAGTGTGTGCAAGATTTTGAATAAGAAATTGAAGGATTTTTTTTGGTAGGGCAACTTTGAGCATCACAAATTTCTTTTAGTAAAGTGGGAGAAGGTGTGTGAAAGCAAGGAGAGGGATGGGGTTGGATTGAAGAATCTCCTTCACCAAAACAAAGCACTAGGTGCCAAACTGGTTTGGGTGCTTCACACTAGGAAATAATCTAAATGGGAAAAGATTTTAAAGGTGAAGTATATGGTGGAGGATGGACACAAAATTTTCACCTCTAGGAACCTTCCCATGGGTTCCAGAATATGGAATTTTATATGCAGTTGCAAAGATGTAATCTTGGAATTTTTGACATGGGAAATCAGAGATAGAAGTGGTGCCTCCTTCTAGGAGGATTCATGGGAAGGTTTTCCCAAATTGTTTGAGTTGGGTGGGACTGAGAATGTAAGAATTATCACCAAGCAAGCATGGGGAGACAGGTTAAGCGACTACATGGTGGTCAGAATAGCGGATGATTAGCCTAAAGTGGAATGGAAGAGTGTGCAGAATCTAGGTCTTGATCCTAAGGGAGTATTTTGTTTCAGAGTAATGAAAGATAGGATCATCTACTATAGATTTGGCTCGGATATTCTAAGATGGGGAGTTGCCCTAAATGGGGAATACAATGTGAAAGAAGGTTATAATAGGTTGACAACTAGCGATGGGGAGAGAAATCTCCCTAGCAACATATGTTGGAATAAGGCATGTTTTCCTAAGGTCGAGATATTTAATTGGGCAGATGCCCAAGGTCGGATACTCATGGTGGACATATTTTCCAAGTTCGGTTTTTTTGGTCCATACAGGTGTTGTTTGTGTAAGAAAAATGAGGAAACTGATGATCATTTACTTCTTAATTGTACCTACACTCAAAGTTGTTGGTAGTGGTTGCTATCTAAGTTGAATTGGCAAATAGTGCTATCAAAAAAACTTATGTATGTTTTATTGAGCTGTCCATCTTTGCAGAAACAAGCATTATATAGTTGTGTATGGATTGCCAGCCCTTCATTGCTGATATGGGAAATCTAGAAAGAAAGGAATAGGGACATTTTTTAGGAGAAGGAAATGTTGCCTCAATCACTACAAAATAAGATTGAGGCTTGTCTAGTAGAACTGGTGAACTCTAGAGTGAGGGAGGCTGATCCTAGTAAGAGCATTTTCATTGAATGGGATGCAAGGCTGCGACGTAGTCTTATAGGCCTCTAGGTTCCACCTGTCATTGGTGAAGGTGGTTTCAAAACTTTGGAGAAAAAGAAGACTATACAATGGTTGCCCTCAAAGTCAGGGTGGTACAAGCTAAACTTTGACGATGCCTCATGAGGCAATCCAGGAGAATCAGGGGCATGATGTATAGTTTGAGATTGGTATGGGAGGGTAGTAAGTTAGTTAGTGGAACCTCTATCAAAGGGGACAAATAATTTGGCATAAATGCAAGCAGTGATCTTCGGTTTGAAGCTGTGCAAGGATTTGAAAATAAAAAAAATTAGCCATTGAAGGAGATTCTACACTAATAATCAACACTCTTAGATTGTGAAAGGTGATCAATTGGAAATTGGCGAAAATACTAGATGAGGCTTTGAACCTAATGGACAATTTTGAACTGGTGTCTATATCCCGCATCCTCCGCAAAGGGAATCATGAAGTGAATGATTTATCCAATTTGGGGGAAGATGGGGAATTACTAAAAATCTTGCTATTATAATAGGAAGACAAGGAGCTCATGGGCAGTTATGTGGGCGCCTTTCCACATAGGTATTTGTGGACAGGTCGTGTTCCTACAAAGGAAGGTGGCAATATTACCTGGCATGTTGTGTTGGCACTCCGTGGTGGCAGGGGTCGATCTTTTCAATGGAAGTTCTTTGGGAATGATGATTGAGCAAGTTAGACATGGAGTTGGGTGGCGATTTTACGTTTAATTAATGTTCTCTTGCCTAACGTGCCCTTAGCGCCAATGTTAACAAAGTCATTATGAGCTAAATCTATGAGTGATCAGAGCAGATACAAATTGCCTCCCCACTGGCATCTCATGACGCGACATTAGGCAGGATTGTTGATGGGTGGCGGGAGCGTAGGAAATAAGGGAGGGCACACACACTTTTGCATAGCATTGTAAGTGCGACATGCTTCGGTGGAACATGGTCTTTAAATATGCAGAGGGTGGCATAGTCTCACTAAAGTTTGGCTTCATTTTCTTGGTGTGGACTCTGTCTGTAGGCTTGGTAGAAAGATCAAAGTTTATAGTAGAGATGTCAACGAAGATGTTGGTGAGCGTGGTGCTCAACACCCCCGTCCATTTGGATTGCAAAGTTCGATAGACTATTTTCAAGGCAATTACCGACCAACAGTTGAAGAGGATTATGCTCAGGATTGATCCTCATGTGGTGGTGGCGATCAAAATGATACTAGGCAAGGGGCATTTGGTGAACCGAGAGGCATTTCAGGTTAACACCCACATTATTTCTAGGTTCCTGGCTTCAATGCTTGATGTTTGAACATCAAAAACAAAGGAAAAGGCAATAGTTTTTAAGCTCTTTAAGAAAGAGCTCTTGGGTGGATTGGATGAAATCCTGTAAGCGACACTTTTGGGACGTGGTGCGCTTTGACCTTGTGATCTTCGTTTGGTCAAGGTTTATGGTGAGGTTATTAAGGTTTATCCCTTGCTTTTGGACCTGAAGGGAATGGTTCTAGTTAGGCACCGATAAATTATGGCATATGGGGTAAGCTTCCTCAAGAAGTTGTTAATGATTGAGCCTACAAATGATTTCGACTGTCCTTGAGTTTGATCAACTTGCAAAAATGAATGGTTTCTAGGTGGTGGTAGGGAAGTTTAGGGTTAGTAGTCTAAAGGTTATAACTAATATAATGGTGGTGGTCTGGTTTTGTTCATAATTAACGTGATGAAACATTGTATGGTTTTGGCTAGAAATTGGATTTTGGGTTTTTTGGTTAGCTCGGTGTCGACTAGAAACCATAGGCTGGCCGATATAGTTGATCCTTTTTGACAATTAGTTGGGGTTTGGGTGTGGTCGATGTTTGAAAATGGGAGGGTCTAAATTTTTTGGCACTGTTTCTCCATAGTTCCTACTCGATAGACGTTTGTATTAAAATTTTAATATTAATAGAATTTACTTTATGTATCAAAAAAAATGCACATAGATAAAATACATATAAATAGATATAAATAAAATATACATAGGTAAAATACATATAAATAAAATATACACCGGGCATAACTTTAGTCATGACCTAGTACATATGTGAAATTATGTCTCATGTACACATGATATAATGCTAATAAATATTATTATACAAATATTTCAATGACTTCAAAAAAATAAAATGATATTAAACCCTTTCAAAAACCCTGCTCTTTTAATAAAAAACACATGTTTTAAAGATTTTTAAAATAATATATTGATAATGATAATTATACAAATATTTCAAATAAGTGTATTGATGTTAATCACATTTATATAAATATTTGAAATTTTCAAGAAAAGAATCTAGAAAAATATATAGTGTCTTTGCAGGATTTTTTCTCATTAAAAATATAGATTAATAATATCGCTCTTTTATTATAAAGTCATTTAATACTTTATAATAATCCATTTAATAATTAATATTTCATTATTTGACTTTATAATATAAAGTCACAATAATAATTTTTTAATTATCATTAAATGCTCAAATATCCTCTGTTTGCTCATCCGACTGCCAAACTGGGTCGAAATTGAGATAGCCAACTGAGCCAGGTGCCCTGCCAGAAATAGTAACCCTGATGACCTGACTTGCTATAAATAGTAAGTGCCTGAATAACACTCTGTAAACATCTGCAAAGGCCCAAACCTGAATCAACTGATGGAGTAGAGTCCCAAAACTCTGGATAACTGCAATGAGCGACCCTCTAATCACATCTGTCAACCTACGAGGGTCAAAATAATAGGCTAACCCCTCAACAAACAATGTCAGCTAAAACAGGGACATTACAGTCTGCCCTCCCTGAAATTGCTTGTCCCCAAGCAATCTCCACTGCAAAGAAACTCCACTCCTTGGGAGGCCCAAAGAAGAACTGTCAATGTCCCGCACATCTCCAACTGACTCTTGTAGCACCAACATAAACACAACTGCGCAAAATATCCCTGGATCCCAAATCCAGAATGGAAGTCTACTGAGAAGAACATCCTCAGACTTTTGTTGCTCAGTACTGATCCCAACTTCACCATGCCAAGAGTGGTGAAGCAATCCACTGGGACCCATCCAATACACAATGCCAATCTTGTCGCCACCTGGATCCCAATATAAACGGTACTCACATCCATCCATCATAAGGAAGTAAGAATATCTGGAATCGTTTGCTACACAACATCTCTCGTCATCCTTTGCCAAACTCCCATGGATGTGCTGACTAACCAAGCCACCATGCCTGCTGCCACAACAACCTCCCGGAAGCCCTGTCTCCCATTGAAACCCCGAAGTGGCAAACTCTGTCAAATACACACTAGCATGATGGTAATCCAACCTCTAATCCTCAAATGCGCAAAAAGAATCATCATACAAACTCTCTATCCCATGTGCACAAGGACTGTGCATCAAAGAAATATTGTGTATAGGTGGATCAAAGGAAAAACTGTAAGCGCCCCTTACCATGTACACACTGTAAAACTCCTTCGTGAGCCCTATTTGGAATCCCGATGCACTGGAAAGATCCCAAATACTGCGATTATCGCCCAACTCTGAACTAGTGTTTGGAGGGAGATCAACATCAAACTCGAAGAGTGGATTATTATAAACCATTTCTACTTCGGACTCAAATAATGGATTGTTTACAAACTGCACACCCACTCCTTGCTGATCTAAATCATCCAACTCTGAGTCCTTGGAACAATAAATTGAATCGTACACCTGAATCGGCTCAACAAACTGATAAGTAGCATCGTGTGTGCTATCAACTTTGCACAAAATATCATCAAAGGTACTGTTGCTAGGTACCTCATAGAATGGCTCAATTGGCAAGGTAGAAGTTGTTGTTATGTTAATATCTTCATGCCCTTCTGTTGCCAAAGTAACTGCATGTCCATCCAAAGCATGATCCTGGGATTCACTACCAATAAATGAATTTTCTATGTTGTTTTCTAAGGTCTGATATGAAAAATCAGACTTTCTGTGGCAAGAATCTTCATCAATTTTTTCCTTATACACCCTCTTGAAATACTCTACCAATCTAATATCTTTAGGATGCAAAGTGACAATAAAGGTTAGGAAATCATTAAGTGAGTACTGTACTTTGAAATTATCAGGCATACTCTGATATCCCACAAAAATTTGAGGGGCTTCCCGTTCATAACTTTCCCTCATCTTGATGGCATCCTGTTCAATTTCTTCCATGGATTTCCTACAATACTATACCAACCCATAACTGAAACTGGCTGGTAACTAACGAGTGTTGGTCACTCAAATGTTGTCAATGTGAGCTCTCAAAAACTTTAATTCAAACCCCAACAGGATGACAGGAAATCGCTCTAATACCAAGTTAGTAACCGTTGCACCAAAAGTCCGGACTGGTAGTGAACAACACCTTCCCGCGTTAAGGGGGCGACCCCAGGACAGGCCTTGCCGACGAGGACCCCGGACACGTGGCTGGGACAAACCGCATGGACAGACCTATGTCACCTTCCGCTAGGGGCCCACTCGGGGACATCACAATCAAGTAGACATGACTTTGGAAAATAAAATGCCTTTTATTTTCATTTGTGCATTGTAAAATAATATTAGACATATAACATGATATATATATTTGCAACCACAACCTTGTCATAGTATGTGAATTGCATGCATAATATTTGCATAAATAAATTATATTCCTAG
This sequence comes from Sequoiadendron giganteum, assembly GCA_007115665.2. NCBI lineage: Eukaryota > Viridiplantae > Streptophyta > Pinopsida > Cupressales > Cupressaceae > Sequoiadendron > Sequoiadendron giganteum. The sequence continues at coordinate 255,872,718 of CM021108.1, read as the reverse complement.
CATAGAACATTATAAAAAATGCAAGAAAGGTGGTACAAAGTTGGTGGTGATGGGATATAACAAAGATTGTGAAGTTGAAAGTTTAGAAGTTGTCATAAAAAAATATTTTGTAAATTTATAATTTTTTTTAATTATAACCATTATGTTTGCAATATGCATTTATAATTTATTACAAAATAATACATTGTGATAGCTTAACTTTAAAGCAAAATGATCTTTACATATACAAAGATATGATGATAGATCAAATAAGGATAGAGATAAATGTATTCCTTCTAATATATAGTTAGAAAGCAAAGAGTTGATAGAAAAATGTAGCAAGACAACTTGCATATTGAAAATTAAAGCCATCTAAATCACACTACTATTAATATGAACAATGTATCCCATATATTAATATTAGATGAAGTGACATCATCAACATGCAAATATAAAAAAATAATTATATAAATATGATTGAAAATATTTTCTAAAGATAAAATAGATTTTCCCAACAAAAAAAATTTAATAATTTAAAATAAATTTTCCAACATAAATACCCACATACCAAATCTATCAACCTTAAAAATACATACATAATTTTCTTTTCAAATTTTTGAATTTATTAACTATACACATCCACTCCTTTCAATTTCCTCCGGACATGTCATTTAAGGCCTTGGAAGATGCGCCATTAAACATCTCCACGCCACGTTTGTTTACAAATATGCTCTGTGGCGCCATTAAAAATCCTCTTTCATGCGAGCATTTTAAGGCAAAGATTATTCCCTACAATAGACTCAGCATGTCTTGGTTTTTCTTCAAAGCCTATAAGATTGAAGCCAAAAGCATTGCTCGTTTGTTTCTCATTTTATTTTGATCACTACAAAACTTGCAAAGGTCAGTTTTGAGTCTGTCTCCGGTGTTAGGTCTTTTCTGTTACTTAAATTAAAGTAATAAAGATTAATTTACTCGTTTTTAGTTCAGGATGGCAATGGCTGTTAACCCTCCACTGCTCTTTATTAGTGGCATTTACAAAAGTTTGCAGGGAATCTGAAAGACCATGGCTTGCATAGCGCATCTGAGTGGTAGGTAAGGATTTTTATGAATCCTTGCGTAGGTAATGAAGCTTGTCAGTGTCTAAGCAAATTCTATCCACTTTTCCACTCATTATTCATGCCATGGGTTTAACGTAATTCATATTTTCAGTACATCCAATTACCCTAATGAGGATTGCATTCTTTTTATTTTAGAATAAGTTGAAGCACATTAATGGCTGAATAATTATAGTTATTCTAATTAGTGGACATTAATATATAAAATTTAGTCAAGTTAAAATTAAAATACCTTAGTAAATTAGGCCCTTCCCATGTCTTGTCTGCTTCCCCATTCAGAAGTCACCTCCCCTTTCATCGGACAATTCCGTTTCTGAAGTATGTAGGCCATATTGTTATATATTCAGTATATCTGAATGGGCTATTTCTCACTTTTGATTGAATAGCTTCATATAAAATGTTCAAAACTTATATTTGTTAGTTAATAAGTTTTTCAAATGCTAGTACAAGAAGTCCTTAGATTTGACAGAAAATTCTTGCAGTAACAGTAAATCTTTTTTTTTTCATTTTTAATTCCCGACTTAGGCTCTAAAATAAAAGAACATATTTGCTATTCTTGAATGAAAATTGAATTTTAGCTAACTACAGTAGTTGTCAGGCCAAAGCTGGCTATTGGATGAATGAACAAACGAATGAATGATGTGTAGGTGAAAGTTTAACCAAAAATTGCATAAAATATGCAACTCGGTCTTGGAAGTAGGAAAAATATTAGGTGACATACGAAGTTATGATTTTTATGCCATGCAAAGACATTGCTTCAATGAGGAAATTGAATTTCAATTAGTACCTTGTCCCTTGTTGTTAGTGTCAATTTATTGTTCTTTGATTGTTATCACTTGGGGCCTAGTTCAGGGCTAGATTCACTCGGGGTGCCTGGAGTGGATCTGTGCTAACCCAGGCAGATCCAAGGGCCACCCAAAAGAAAAAATTGAAAACAAAAATCCATTTTTATAAACAAAAAGGTGCCAAATACCTAATTTTACCCTTAAGTGATAAAATTGTGAAAATGGTGTGCACCATGAAGGTTTGTGTGGTTTCAAAAGCCTTAATTTGGGTTTGGTGGTGAGAGCTTTGCCCCTTGACCCTAGACTCATGAGAGGTGCTGCCCCTTGACCCCATTGATGTCTCCACTCCCAAGACCCCCACTAGTTGCCATCCCCAATTTAGGCGCTTGGTCCCCCTATCCACAATGTTATGAGACTTCATAGATATAGCTTATTTTGCCCAAAGTTAAACATTTCTACAGCTTGTGAGTTCTTCAACTAAGAGCAGTTGGAGCACATACTCCTTCATTCACTTAGTTAAGTGCAGCCGATTGGCGCACTCCAACTTGCATCTATTGTTACATAAGAAACTTGATAACAATGAAGGGGTGACGAGGAATTGGGATCTAAATCTTGAGTGTGTCGACTTAGACATTATTGTTGCACAACTTGCCAAAATCTCTTTAGATGAGGCAACTTCTACATATGAAATGACTTGTGGAAGTGGCATTGTAACTCATTTTGGTTCAATTGAAATTGAACCAAATGTTTTACTTTGATGCTCTCGATGGAGAGCAATGTGAAGATTATTGCATATTGATTGTAATTTTCATTGTGTATTGACATTTGACAAATCACTGAATTATGAATTTATGAGTGTTTTATTTTTTACAAATTATGAGGTATTTAAATATTTTATTTATTGGCAATTAAATCATTGTTTTTATAATTTTAATACACACACACATGAGCATGTACTTGTACCTAGGTGAAAAATTGTGTTCTATCAGGACACATCCCCCTCAGAAATCTTGTCGTTTTCGAGACGGGGACGTTTCCAAGACTCAGAGACTTTAGGGAAATGTCCCCCCACTGTCCCCCTATTTCACTACCACCTCCGAGACCTCTCTCTTCTTAGGGGACTTCTAGACGTCCCTAAGACTTCTAGAAACTTCCAGGCCTCCCCCTTAAAAATGCAATAAGGGCTAAATCAACCATGCCTTTGACTTTTTCCTCTATTTTCATTTTGTTGTTTAAGTGTTTACACGATTGAGTGTGGGCGTCTGAGTTTGGGCGATTGAAGTTATAGGTACGAAGTTTTTTTTTTGTTTCATTTTTGTTTATGCTTTGTTGGATGTCCATACCCGTCGAAAGTTCCTATTCACGTTGCACTTGTAGCCGCATAGGCAAGGAGGGGTCAAACCTTGAAAAATTGCAAGCATAGGCAAGGCACGTGAACTGTTAGACTGAATGCCTCAAATAGATGCCATTTGCTATTTTGTATTTTGTTTTTGAAGTTTGAACATTGTCGATTTTAATTATGAATCATGATTATGAAATTCAAATTATGAAACATCTAGTTCTCGTTCCAATGTCTATTAAGTATATTTTCATTTTGGTTTTCAATGTTCACTAGTTCAATGAAATCATTGCAATGTGTTTAAACTTTAAACTTTACTTATTCCTTTAGCTTCTACAGTTATACATCTTTTTATAACTATTTTTTCAAGTACTATATGTATTTCAGCTCATTGCTCCCCTGCTGTCCCCCCATCGCCGTTCCCCCGCTGTCTCCCCGCCGCCCCCAAACTTAGACCCCTCACCCTCATGTCCCCAAAACATGTCCCCTGCCGTCCCCTCCTCCCCGTTCCCAAAACCTCGTGGAACATTGGTAAAAAATAATGTTTTCGTGGCATACTTGAACCTCTAACCCATACACATTCCCACAGTACAAAATTTAACTGTCAATCCAAAGGATAGAATAGTGGTCTCTTCTAAACATGCCACACACATACACATTCATATATCCAAATTTCTCCCTTTACAGATATAGCAGCTTGGGTCAACTTGATGATAGCAGTTATGTTTCTGGGCTTGCTAAAATACTAAGCAAAACTTGCTTAAACTATTCTATTGTCAATTTTGCAAGTGGGAAAACTATTAGTTGATGGTTCAAATCATAACAATGAATTCCCGAAAGTGTTCTTAAGCGTCACTAGCCCTTACAAAAATTTAAATATTAAACTCCAACAGTCAACAATGTGTCAAGTCAATGTCACAAGGTACAATGAAAATATGCATGTCACATCTAGTACCACACACCTTAAGTGGAGATCAAGTTTCCATTCACAAATATTAACCAAGAGAAAAAAAAAGTTAGTATGTAGAATGCAAGTGGGGAAAACATTATGTGAAGGTTCAAATTATAAAATAGCAGTTACTCCCACCCAAACATTAACCAAGTCTTGTGAATGGGAGAAATGTTGACTCTTATTCACACAGAAGAAAAAACATAAACATACACACACCTCACTCTTGCTAATCAATTAAATGCATACAACTCAGCATAAATTAACCAGGATTAATTAGTTTGTATTTCTATGGGTGCATGTGTAATTCTTAATTGAATGCTCCAATATGGAAGTCTATGTGAGGGATAAGGGTTCTAGGCTCTAGGACTGAAGAATGAATTGTTCCAATGAAGATTTTAGATTTTGATTGTCACTAGTCTGGGAATAATGCCTATTTGTTTTTTTGTGGGTGTGCATGATGGAATTTGCATGACCGCTCGCACGTTTTCATTTCCCCACTTTTGGTGGCGTACTTGATGATGTTGTAAGTGCAATGTCATCTAGTACGCATGTTATCTTGCATTGTGTACAAGGCAGATGTTTTTTTGGGTAGTTAAATAAAAAAAATTCTTGTTTGTGTTTTTGTCCATGGGATTAAATTTTGGGCATTACAAGATGCAATTCTTGAACCTCACAAAAAACCCACAAAATTTGTTAAATGTTATCATCTATCCATTGTTATACGAATAGCTTGTGAAATAAATAAGTCTAGTATTATTAAATAGAGGGCTATATATGGAAGTGGGGAAGAGGGCCTAGCTTGATTGGCTAAAGCATCCTCTTGAAGGCAAGAGATCATGAGGTTGAGTCTCTCCCTGTCCCTGTGGTACCGGAGGGTGTGTCGCGTCAATGTCATCGGTCACATGGAAAAAGTTTACCAGAGGCACTGCAGTTTATAGGGGGGGCTACCTGATTCCTGCAGTCTAAAAAAGGGGGGCTATATGGAAACATCTATCATTATAAATCATTATGGATTATGGTAGTTTCTCTTGAATAGTAAATTTAATGAAAGATAGCATCTTTGTATCTCTTTGTGGGGGATTTCTTGGAGTCATGCCTTATTTAGGGAATGTTGTATATGGTGGAACACTATTGTAGAGGTGATTTTGTTTTGATTATAAGTAGATTGAAGATAATGGCACATTTTCTGCAGTTGCACTATACATCTTATGTGCATGTGATTGTGTTTATATTGGATATTTGATTCTTAAGGGATAACTGTCTAACTATCAAGCTATAGATAGTTCTTTATTCATGAAGAAACTGTCCAGTATTATTATTCAAGTAACCAAAAAACTATCTAGCATTAGAAATTTGTTTTTTGGCTAGCTAACATGCTTCTATTCACAAACATAATATAAACACAATTTACAAGCATATCGAAAAAAAAATGGATATAGGACAGCTGTTTCATATGTATAGAATCTGAAATTCAGCGAGAATAATCTCAAAATCTACTTGTTTTAAGTTTGTTTTTCTAGTTTTAGCATATAACCATATTTTAGGTCATTTCAGGGCCAAAAGAAATGGTTATATGTAAACAAGAACACTTTGTTGTGAAAGAAAACTTTTGTCACCAGCCTTGAAGTCTATGCAATTTTTCTTGATCAGATGGCCCTCATGGTGACAATCCTTTCTTGCACCAATATTTGGGGGCTTATATCTTATGACACATAAATACAAGGAACTAGAAAGATGATATATTTGCAGGATGCTGGCATAAATTATAGACCGCAAATGTTGTAGAGTTTTACATTAGATTAACTGATTTGTGTCAAAATATCCTAGCCTCGTTCAACATGCTTGATTTTATCATATCTAAAAGCAGTTACAATCCTTTTGATGACACTTAGCGAGGCATAATGTTCTACATTAGGAAAATATTTATTTAGACATTTCTACAGGGATAAGTTGTAACGTTATTCAATTATTTTCTTTTGAAGGGATTTTTAACAGCATTACTGGTGGAGAAGCCTTGGCTTTCAAATGAGAAGACATAATATTTTAGATGTATTTTGATTTGTTGCTTATTCCTTTTGAATACAAGCAAAAGTTAGTTGCTAGCTTTTGGTTTTTAGATTGCTAATGGTGGATAGTTTCACCATTAGATGCTTATATCTAAAAACAAAAGGAAAGCACAGCCATTATTAGCAGTCTTGAGCTCCATTTATTCTACGCATCATCCTATTTCCTATTTCATGCATGGTATTTTAATGCAAAGTTTACTTTAAAAGGCAACAACAGGCCTTCCTACAAAAGACTTAATAAGTCTTGCTTTTTTAGCAGAGCTTCCTAATGGGCTTCAAATTGGAATTTTGAGCATTGCTTATTTTGTCTTTTATCACTTGAACACTAGCAAAGGCTAGTTCTGAGCTTGTATTCATTGTGAAGCATAGTTTGGGCATGCCTTGACTATTACTAAAATTAAATCCTAAAGAAAATTTACTCAATTCTTATTTTTATTTTTGTTTGTTATTTTTTTTAGGATGGCAGTTGCTTTTACTGGCAGTGTTTGAATTTTTTTGCATCTTAAGTAATGTCCCTTTCCAGGGTATGTTTAAGTAAGGGCCATTCTTTAGCATTTTATTTCGGAAGTATAATACTTTGCCAGAGACAATATCTTTTTTTTGTCTCATCGGTAGTTATTTTTTTATTTATACTTTGTGCAATTTTTCCCCTAAAATTGTAATTAAAATAGTGTATAATTTTTATTTCAATTTTGGTCTGTTTTTCCACAGATCCCAAAAATGAAATCTCATTAGTGTTGATTTTTTATCTCAATTCAGGCGAAATTTCCCCAAAAATATAATTAATGTATAATTTTTGTTTCAATTTTGGTCTGTTTTACCACAGATTGCAAAAATGAAAGGGCCGTGAGTTCAACAGTGAATGCTATGGTAGAGGATGGTTGGCACAGTACACCTGAGTGTTAAGGGTTTCATGCACCTATATCTTTGGCCAAAATTTTTGCCAGTATAAATTATTAGCAATATGTCTCTAGAAATATCACAATAAATTAGTTTTTCTTCTATATAAGCATCAGACCTGCAATTTTTTTGTTATTCTACTCTAGAACTATTATAAACAGGTTATACACCTTGAATAGTGTAAGTAGCTATTAAAATCTCCAACTGCCATTATTGAATAGCAGTCAGATCTATTGCTAAGGGACAACAACTATTGCTATCGTTATTTTAAAAATGAACATGGTTATCTACAGTTGTGAAGACACCTAGCATAATTGGGTTTGAAAACCTTGTGACTAGGAAACATGATTTTTGTTATTTCGATTAGCAAGTATAACTGTACAACTATTGCCTTTGATAATAGCAAACAATGTTTTTATTATTCATGATTTGTGAGCAATAGACAAGATGTTCACGCATACATGGCAAGACTTCTTAAAATATAGCACATTCATATACACCCCTTGTACCCTTAATCCTAAATGATTATTCTATCTTTTAACTTGACATTATTGATGCATCACAAATTATTCAATTGTAAGAAAGAATACAATAAAAATTTATCATTTCCAATTGACTTCCATGACTTTATACAGATGTATATATAGGATTCATAGTTTTTCTACATTGAATTAGATTTTTACAGTCATATTATATAATGTATCACATGGTAATGAAGATGAAAATATTATGCTTATCAAATACATGTACATATTACCATATCAAGTGTGTATATTCTGTTGATCAGTCGACAAAGAATGGCTTTAATAAAGTGTCATTAATTTTTCAATGGTTTTTAATGTTGGATGATAAAAGCTTGTAAAATGTCTGGTAGTATATATTTTAAATTTTTTTCAGAGATTTAATCATGAGTTCTAAATTTATGTTCCTTTGAAGAAGTTATGGAGACAGTTCTTTATGTCCTCACAGTATGCTATAAAGATTACTTCTCCCGCTTGAATGCCTTTTAAGGGTATCTATGTTTCTTTGTAGACCACCATTTCAAAAACGACTGACCCACTTTGTGCTCTAAAAATGGAACATTGAGAAGGAAGATGTTGCCATTGCGAAGCCCTTTTATATCTTTTAATAGGAAGATCAAAAGCAAATATATCCTACAAAATTGATCTTGAGCATGCTAATGGTGAAGAAGTTTCTAAGCATGCCGAACTCATATACACAACTCTAATAAAAATATAAATAGTAACAAGGAAAATAACTAGTACAGAGAACTCACCTACAAATAATAAATAATCATTTCCAGGGCTTTCATTTATATCTTTAATAATAATACAAACAGTAACAGGATAGAATACTGGAAAACTTTTATTTTGAAGAGTTAGTTTCTCTGGGAATGTACGCACACTTTTCTCTGTGGCATATAGTGTGGAAGAGTTTTCAATTTTTTAACTTTTATCCTGCATTAAGCAGTAGCAGTATCACAATAGTCATGTTCCTACATGTGAATTGAGTTAGAAAAGCAACCTAAATCTTAGCAGAACAGTGCAAGGCAACACCTTGTACTCTTGCATTGTAAACAAAACTTCGATTAATTCTTAGAGGGGCTTAATTGAATTGATGATGAAAAGACAATCCGATATTCAATATAGAAAAATTGTCACTCGAGAAATTTCTAAATACGATTAATTTTCTTTCTAGTTTACCTTGCATGAATGGTATTTGAAGTTTCTTGTAGTTTCCTGTTCCATCATGGTATGAGGTAGGTGTGTCTCTACTAACTTACTGCGATCTGTTGAGTTTCATGTTCATGATCATTGATAAAAGTTCTTTTGAAATATCCACAAAAAAATGAATGTGCATAGTTCTATGTGCTTCTTCTTTTGAAGACTTAGTTTCTCTGCAATAATTGATGCTTCATGGGAATTGTACATTGACTGTTTTTCTGGAAGGAAGATTTTGTTTGGATGTTGTCAAAATGAGCCTAACACCTTTATTGTATTTTGCAGGTTACTTTACCTTATGAAAAAGCTTGCCTGGGAGCATTAATGAAGAAAAATGGTCCAAGTTGTGGGTCGAGCCTTACAATGTCGTATTTTGCAGGTTCATTCACCTTCTGAAGCAAATTGTTACAGATATCTTTCTTTTTTGAAGAAAATTGGTCCAGCTGTTGAATTGGATTGCATATTTCTTTGTGTTTTGTCTAATTAATTGTTGTATAATAGAGTATGTATGTCTGTCTATTGAACAATATTGGTTCAGTATAGCATTAAATGGCATAATCTTTGTTTGTTGTCAAATTAATTGCTGTAATATTGTATTTATGTATGCGTATTGAAGAAAATTCATCCTGTTAATTGGATTGCACAAATCTTTGTTTGTTGTCAAACTAAATGCTATATTATAGAGTATGTATGCATGTGTACAGTTACACTGTACACTGGACCATTGGACTGAATGGACCTGCTTTTCTTGATGCTTGGAGCTGCATTCCCCATCTTTAGTTCCAGCATTGCTGTTAATAGAACTTTGAAGACTGCTTTTATACATGAGGGAAATGCAAGGTCTGTTTTGGGTATTTGGGAAAATAGAGTTATTATTTAGAAGGTGAACAGTCTTTCATTTTTGGTTTTTCAATTTTCTCAACACTTTGCACGGAGGAAGGATAGTTTTCAAAACACATTGAACCCTAATAAAGCTTTTGGGTTTTGGTATTCAAATGAACACTGACTTAGAGATGGTAAAAGAGCATCAATCCTCAAAACCTTGAAAATTAAAGGAAGATCAAAACTCTGGGTTTTATATTCCCAATTGTACAAGATGAGTAAATGTTGACAAAATTTGACACTTGACAATGGAGTCATAACAAAGTATGTTTATTTTGCACATGCGGGAGGATATTTTATAAGTCAGTTGAAAGTTCTCCATTTCACACATTTTGATCACAAAATCTTCTTACCTCGTTGAATGGTTCCCAACAAACTTGAGATGACCTAATTCACACTAAGCCATCATCAAAGTCCTATGTTAGCATTTCTTGTTCTATTAATCAGACAGTGGGTATTTTCATTTTTGTTCCTAGATTAGGGTTTGAACAAACATTATGCTCTTTAGAAATTGTTCCTAAGCAAGTGTTTGTCTTCATATTGTTGCTTTAAAGGTTTTTAAAAAAATAAAAGATCCTTGTCCTTATTTTTTATGTTCAAATATCCTCACCATGTCTAGCATTTTTTGATATGCATTTTGTTTTTGATTCAACTCTATGCCTTGACGTCCCTACAAGGATGTGTTAAAATTACTCATGGAAAACCTTAAGTTGATTATCCTACATTCAGAATTAGTTTGCATTTTTTGAGTTATTTTTTGTGCTTTAGAAATTGAAAATATCATATATTCTTGTTTATATATGTTCTTGTTAGGTTTTCCCAACTTCCTTGCACATCTTGTTCAAATTTGTGAAAGTTTTATAAACCTTGAAACCCAAACTTTAGTGTATTCTTTGGTTTTCCATGTCCCTAGTGCTTGCTTTAATGGTATTTTGTATTTAAAATTACTTGTCTAGCATTTTTTGATACACGTTTTTTATTCAACTTATGCCTTGACGTCCCTACAAGGATGTTGTCATGCCCCCAGAATTTGAAATGCAAATAAATTAATAAATAAACTAAATAACAATATAAATATAAAAAATATATATATATATTTTTTTGATACACAAGAATTGATTTATGTTGATAGAATCTGGAAATACAAATGTCTGCCAACACAGGAATGATAAATGCCCTTCAAGCTCCAAACCATGCCAAAAAACCACCCAACTTCTATTTGGAAGACCACCCACCACCCCACCAAAAGAATACTAGAACCGGAATCCCAACAAACTCAAAAACCAACTGGCTAATGCCTTCAACCCGAGACCCAGCAAAAACTACCATCCTAAACCAAATATTAACAATAAATTAAATTTATAAATTTAATAGTAAAATAACAAAATATATTAATATATTAACATAAAATAATACATATATATAAAGTAGTAGTATACAACGATTAATATATGAAGGCAGCGATTATTTAATGATTATTTATTTTTTATTTTTCGGTAAATAGCTGCTAAGAGGCAGCACCCATTGTATTAATTTCCAAAAAGAGAATTACATTTTGATGTATCTTTGGCACCCATCCCATACATTGGCGTTTCAGTGAGAGTCACCCATACACCCCTGCATACACAGTTACTATGTTATCTAGAGACAAAGTACATCAAACTCAACCCGACTGTATACAACATCTTAAATGACCCCCATAGCTACAAAATCAGGGTAACTAGATACTATCACTACTATTGATTCATTTACAAAACGCTAGAGATTGAAAAAACAAAAAACCCAATACCACATCCAGTATCCAGAGCAAAACATTCATCATTCCCAGCACAGTGCTACCTCCACACACTAACGCAGGGCTAGTCATCTTCCTCTTCTTCCTCCTTTGCTTTCTCCTCGTGCACCTTCCTTGCAGCCATCAAATTTTCCACCATCGAGCGCTTGTTGCCACAGGTATGATGGTTCGGAGAATTTTCTTTGGCCTCAACATCCCTGTAGTCCTCCACCCTTTCCTCGCCTTCACCAAATAGTCGATGTCGTCCTCCTCACCTTCCATAACCACTCCCACTTCTCCCATGAACTTCTTTATCCACCCAAAACTAGCAGCTCGAGCAATGCCAACCACTTTCATCAAGAAGGCGATGCAGCCGTTTATTTCACCCCACCACTTTTCCAAGTTTGTTTGCTCCAATGTTTGAACAAGCGAGAATTTCATCACCTTGGTCCTGCGACCCAGAGACATGTGGAAGCTCTGAGGGAGTGGGATCATGAAATTGGCATCCACATTGTCGAGGGCTTCATCAATCTCGTCCAGAAAGGTGTGTTGGAATACTTTTTGGCACAACAACTTTGCCTTCTCCTTGGTTACCCCCATATATAGTAAAACGGCCAAGAACATTGCAGCGATGTTCAAGTTTACCTTGAACTGATGGAATGCAATTAAGAATTCCTGACCCAACAACCTTTCCACCGCCGCCACAATCAATGGGTACCTAGATGCCATGATGGACTTCAACCTTCTTTCCCGAAAATACATCTGCTGCTTTGTGGAGCCAAGGCAAATAGGAGTTTCCATCGCGGCTCCAAGTTTCTCTTCACCTCACACTTCGCACTTGAAAATAGGATGGAGAAATGCCCACAACCTATCTTCTATTTGTAGAGGCCAACCTTTCCTTGCCATTATGAGCATTAATTTTTACTTGCTTGATTGGACATCTGTCCAATTTTTTAGATCTGCAAGTAGTTTGGAGTGAGGAAGCCAACCGCCACCGTATGTTGCCACCTATGGTCGGGTCACTCTCACCTATTAATCCCATCATGAAACCGCCAATCGTGCCTATCGTGATTGGGGATGAGATCACACTTAGGATTTGCACACTTCAACTATGGGCTGACACCAAGCTTCATAGGATCCAACACACCCACATCAACCTAGTACAGGCCAACGTGTCATTGCAATCCCAAATTGTCGCCAAGATTGCCACCACGATCTCCAACATGCACTTTCCCAGAGTATGTGGCACCACATTGGTGGCCCGTCTAGATCGCTAGCCTGAAACTTGCACTCATGAGCGAACCACTCCTTGCTTGTCATATCATGTCTGATGCTTGCATCGCATTGATGGCTCTTGTCCCATCACCTTCCACCTTTTCCACCTTGGCATCTCACTTAGTTTTGTGCATTTTTTGCTACTGCCTTGGCCCACGTGTTAGCCACATCATTACCTTCTTGGCATATGTGGCTGATTTTGTAAGCCTCTAACTTGTCCAGTATCTCTTTTATGGGCCACAGCCACTGGTTTAACTTCCAATTTGGTGCTTTGTTGAGTTGAATAACATTGACCGTTATAAGTGAGTCCCCTTCTAGATGGACACAGCGAGCCCCAATCTCCAACCCCATTTGGAGGCCACTTAGAGCAGCTCTGAACTCCGCATCATTATTTGTGCAAGTCCCAAGATGGACGGATTTGTAAGCAATTGTTCTGCCTTGATTGTCCCGCACCACACACCTTGCTCCCCTAGGCTCGGGATTACCCCTTGAAGCCCCATCAAAATTGATTTTAACCCACCCTACCTCTGGGGCCTCCCATTTTACTTCTCTCCTCCTTTTCAGTGCAAGATCCTCTGTACCTATCTCGCATAGAAGGGGGGTTTTAAACCCGTGAATGTCTTTTTTATTGTCATCTCAGTTCGAGAAGACCCTATGCTTGTTGACTTAGATCGAGCTGCCTCATTAACTAGCTCAGTAATCACACCTTCATTCTTTACACAAAGTCTCTCATATTCCATGCCTTTGTCTTGGATAATCTACCTATTATGCTCCTTCCAGATCTCCCATATGATAGTGGAGGGAGTGACTACCCAGATACTATCAAAGATTGATTTCTTGAAGGAGTGCAATTGTTAGTTGCTTGATGCTCGCCCCACCAACTTCCTTAGGAGAACAAACCTTGTCCCAGGCAATCAAAGGAATTTTTTGTTGATCCTCAGAGCCACTCCAAAAGAACTTCTTGAATATCTGATTGAGAGTATCCTCAATCGCTCTAGGTATTTTCAAACAGGCCATTGAATATATCGAAATAGCCGAGAGAACCGCCTTTACCATCAATAACCTACCTGTAGAGGATAGCCATTTCCCTTTCCAGGTCCCCAATTTACTTTTGCAACTATTGACTAGGTTTTCCCAATAGCTTTTCTTGTTGGTGCCCACAAATAATGGCATTCCTAGAAACTGGCCAGGGAAGTTTGCTACCTTCAAGCCCAAGATCCTTGCCAAATCCCTTGGAAGGCTTGGTTGTGTATTGAGGAAGAAAACCTCTGATTTCCTCCAATTGATGCTCTGTCTAGACACCAAGCAATATTCATCAAGGTAGGTTATGATGGTTCTGGCCTCCTTCCTAGTGGCAGCACCAAAGAGGATGGTGTCATTAGCAAATTGCTGGTGCATTGATGTGTCCAAGTTGTTAGTCACTGAAACCCCCAGCCATTTACCTGCACTTCTCAGGGATTTGATTCCTTTGCCCAGCGCTTCCACCATGATGATAGAAAGAAAAGGAGACAATGGGTCACCCTGTCTTAGTCGCCTAGAAGAGGCAAAGAATCCATGAGCCGCACCATTTACCAGGACTGAGAATTTGGTTGTTGAAATGAAACTTCTGACCCAATTGATCCATTCTACTTTAAATCCAAACTTCCTCAACACTTTTACCAGGAATTGTCTATCCACCAAATCATATGCTTTTAGTATATCTAGTTTGAGGATCATGCAGGGTTCTCTTGTTTTTCTAGCCAAATGCAAGGTCTCATGTGCAATGATAATGCCTTCAACTATTGATCTCCCAAGGGTAAATCCACTCTGTTCTTCCGAGATGATTGAATCTAGCACACCCTTTTGTCTATTGGCAATGATCTTGGTAATGACCTTATAGACTGTGTTACATAATGCAATGGCCTGAATTCACTCATAGTTTGCGGATCCTTCTTCTTGGGAATTAGGGCCAGGAAGGTATGATTGAGTGAGCCCAACATTGTCATCTTCCTTCTCCATTCTTCAATTGCCATAAATAGGTCCTCTCCTACAATATCCCAAAACTTTTGGAAGAAGCCAGTCGGGAATCCGTCTGAGCTTGAAGCCTTGTCTGGGTTGAGTTTAAATGTAGCATACTTCACTTCTTCCTTGTTGACTTTCTGATAAAGGGCCGCATTTTCCTCTTCACTTATTAATTTGGGGATAGAACTGAGGAGCTTGTCTTGCACATTCCTATGTTCTGGTGCTTCTTTGTTTAGAATTGCTTCGAAGAAACTTATTGCTTCATTGTTTACCTCCTCCAGGGATTGTGTTACTACCCCATCTTCCCTTCTCATTTCTGCGATTATGTTCCTGCTTCTATTTGCCACCGCTGTTCTATGGAAGTACTTTGTGTTCTTGTCGCCTTCCTTGAGCCACGTTTCTTTGGATTTCTGTCTCCAATAGCATTCTTCTCTTTTCAAGACTTCAACAAGCTCCCCTTTTAGATCCTTTTCAACTTCAAAATCTTCAGTCCCCATCCCTTGCTTAATGATGTGCTCATTTAGTGTTGCCAATTCTTGTTCTATCCTTTCTTTTTCTTGGAATATGTTTTTGAAATGTGCTTTGTTCCACTCCTTTAGTTTGTTTTTCACATAGTTCAATTTTTTGTTGATCTTGTATAAAAAGGAGTGGTTCCCTATTCTGATCTCATACCACCAAACAACAATCAACTATGGCAACTTGTCATCTCTTAACCACATGTTTTTGAATTTGAACGGGTTCCCTTTTGGAGGTTCATCCGGTTGTAGGGATAACTGTAGTGGAAAGTGATCAGACTCCATGAAGGGCATAATTAACACCTCATGCAGATCGTTTGCCCTAGTCCCCAAAGAGTAGAAACCTATCCAATCTCTTTGCTATACTGGTGAAACCTTTCCTTCTGTTTGACCATGTGAAAACCCCATTTTTAGCTTGTAAGTCCCTTAGCTGGTTGTTGTCGATAAACTCTTGGAAGTCCTGTTGAACATTTGTGATTCAGCCTATACCTTCCCCCTTTCTTCATTATTCAAGGTGGCATTAAAATATCCTGCTATGATGCCCTTTTCCCCTCTAAGGGAGGCAATGCTAATGGAAATCTGTTGCCACAAATTCCTCTTGTCTATTGTAGATATTGGCCCATACACATATATGATAACTAGCTGTTCATTTTTTTTGCAGTAATCTGCACCTCATCACTATCCAATTCCCATGCTCTTCAACAACTTCCCCAATGACTGCTAAGAGGTTCCAAATAACACCTAATCCACCAGAAGCTCCTTTTGCACCCACAAAACAACCCTTCCATTGTCTCCAACACCTAGGTCTCTTAGCACTTTCCTCCTTGCTTAATTTTGTCTCTTGTAACAAAAGGGTATCTGCCCTAGATTGGTCAATTTGGTGCTTGACCAAGTACCATTTGTTAGGGGCATTAATGCCCCTAACATTTTATGTCATAACCCTCATTGTGCTTGGAGAAGGATGACATCCTTCCCTGACCTTAATTTCATTTTCCCTACTGCATTTGCTGCTATCTCCAACTTGGCCTTATTTGACTTTGGCCCCCTTTTACCATTCTTCTTGATGTTTGGCTTTTTTATTTTTAATTGTGATTGGTCCAACATTCTTTCTTCAACCAATTCACCTTCCTTTGCCTATCCCATTAGTTCCTCTTCTCAATCTAGTTCCTCCTCACTCTCCACCACATCTGTTTGTGGTCCATTTTGCTTTGAGTTTTTTGATTTGTCCTCTGTAGCATTCCCAACTTCTTCTTTGTCACCTACGTTCATCCCCTCATCCTCAACACCACTTCTTGTGCCATTTTGGGCCTCCCCTGCCTCCGGTATTACAATCATAGTCATTGCTACTTCTTGAATAGGGGGGTGCATTCCTTTTATTTGCTAGCTATTCCATTTATCTTCCTTGGAGGGGAATTCTACGAAGAAGAATTCATTAGGTAATGCCCTAATTTGAGCCCGAATACCCCATTTCTCTTTACACCACTTGCCTATGCATTCTACATCGCACCAGGCCCCCTCACTTGAGGAATATGCCTTTTTCTTTTAGTCTATCTATTGAGTTTCTTACTTTGTTCTTATATAAATTAACAGTGTTTCAAACATTTCGGGGTGAGCGACTTACCAATCAAATCCGCATATTGGTGTGATGGCCCTTCATCTACAATCACCTTCTCCTTCCCTTTCCATGGCTTGCTTGTGTGCTCCTTGCTTCCAACCGTTTTGTCGTGCCAATTGTCACAAGTATTTGCTTTTGGCCCTCTTTTTCCCCAGAACCACCCACGCTTGTTACTAGCCACTTGCATTCAATTCATGGCACCTTGCTTGCTGAAGTTTGAATTATGGGCCATTCTCCTTCTAATCGTTGTCATCCCTTTAGTCCTAGGAATCCACCCACGTGGGCACATCCATGGGGGAGAAGTTTGGCCTCCCCATCTTCTCTGATCAAGGTTCGATCTTATTGGTGTGCGTTTTAAATACCCACTGAACACAGAATAAAATGCCCAAGGACACTTTATGCTCTCTTGAAAAGTTACTGCGAATGCTGAGAAGACTGTGCAACAACTCCAAGGTTTCTTTAGTCAGGTCATGACATGGATAAGATCAGTGGGCGTTGTGATTTGTTGGTAATCACAAGGGGGCTTACGTTAGAACTTATTTGCAAGCTAAGGACTTAGACGGTTTTGACAGTGAATGCTCTTTTCATCGGATATTTCGGATTTCCAAAAAAAAATGCAAAAAGATAAGGGTTTAGAGGTCTAAGCTACACCTAAGAACTCAAGAGACGACAATGACTAGATGAAACTGGAATAACCACACTCTTTTTCGCCTCCTTAGGACAACTCCGCAAAGTGGGTGCAATCTTCAACGGAGGTGATAATTATTTTCATCTTTGAATTAATAATTATCCAAACTGAAGTTAAGCATGCACAACTTAATAGCTCAGGCTAACTTTGCACATTGAATAAAAATCATCTATTCAACAAAAGTATGAGCTTAATTTCATCCACCACTGCTATCAGATCTATCATTCACTAACAAACATTGAAATGAAAATGCTAATTTAACTCTACTCTAAATGTTGAAGGAGAATATGTAACCTTGCACACCACTTGAAACCAAAAGTGATTCTAAGCAAATCATGCACTAGAGCTTTTATTAATGGAAATGATATATCGCAATAATCTCATACTACTCATTTCACAAATTGAAAATGAGAGCACGCAAGTTTATATAGAGTTTTCAGAAATAAAAGAGTTGTCGAGATTAAAATGAGCCAACAACCAAGATTGAAACAAATAAACCCTGATTAGGGTTTCCCAAAATAACATCAGTGAACTAAGAGTTGACAAGAGTGAGTTGGCGCCCAAAGCTATTTTCAAGGAAGTCCATCCCTATCCTCCCGAGTTGCTGTGTGTTCGATGAATTTGGACACGATAGAGGCAACCTCTTCCATAGTGATCTATGGGAGTATTCCGATCCTAAACTCCAATCCGTCCATGCTTTCGGTGCATCTGACAAAGATGTCCTCCCATTCTGGCTCGACCCTCACAAAGGACTCCCAGATGGCTAAGAAATTTGCCATTTTGACCCAGTTCTGCCTAAAGATAGGCCCTGTGATGGAAAAGAAGTCCTCTTGCACCTTATTCTTCAAATCTTCTAGCTGCAAATCGTTCTCCCGTATGACCTCCTTGTCCAGTATGTCGGCAACCATGTTGAGGATTTTCCTTTGGATTTATCTGACTTGCTCCTCCACTCTGAGTCCATCAATCTTCACTCTTTCCAACACCTCTCCTCATGCCGTCAAAATCCAATACCATGTATGGAAATCATAGGCCACGCCTGTCGCAATGATGCCTCCATCGATCAGTTCCTGCTTCGGGACCCCTTTTAGAATCCTAAGGCACGAAATTATCCTTTCCTGCATATTCGGAAGACCATCCCATATTTCCGCCAAGGCGGCCAATCTGGAGAGTAACGAAGTGGCTTGACCGTAGACCAAGGTCAACTTCTCCAAGAATATGTCTACTTCTGCGCCTTTGACCACTATCCATTCTTTGGCCTCTCTTGCTATGACCCTATCTTCTTCTATGCCCTTTGCTACCTCCTGCAAAGGGTTCAAGAGAAGGGGAGCCGCTGTGTTATCTTGATCAAGAGGCTTGATCAGATGTTGTATGTAATCCTTCAGGCGCTCAATCTCCTGTTGGCAGTCCTTCGTCTTCGCCACCTCCTTTGCTAACCTTGACTTGATGGTGGACACTGAATTGTCCAGATCTTCAACTTCTTGGCCCTTTGTGGTTGGACCCAAGTCGATGGTAGTGACAACATACTCATATAGGGTTATATATACCCGTGGCTTGTACACTGTCGGCACTACAATCTATACGGTCTGGTTGCTGGCTTCATCCCTTTGTATGGTTGAGAACTTCTTCGCCGACTTCTTGACTGAAACTTGTTCAAGTCTGGCCAAGAAGTCTGGAGCATCATCCTCTTCCTATTCCTCAATTGGCACTTATATTTTCATTCTTTCTTTCAACTAGTCAGGGATTGTGAGCTGCTCTATGCCATCCTCCTCCGGTACACTTTCTCCGCCTGGAGCGTCCAAAATTCCTCTAAGGGCTGAGATCATTCCTTCCTGAAAGTCATCATTTTGGGCACCAATCTCATCATCTAACCCTAGTATTCTTGACTGAAACTTGTTCAAGTCTGGCCAAGAAGTCTGCAGCATCATCCTCTTCCTATTGCTCAATTGGCACTTATATTTTCATTCTTTCTTTCAACCAGTCAGGGATTGTGAGCTGCTCTATGCCATCCTCCTCCGGTACACTTTCTCCGCCTGGAGCGTCCAAAATTCCTCTAAGGGCTGAGATCATTCCTTCCTGAAAGTCATCATTTTGGGCACCAATCTCATCATTTGACCCTAGTATTTCCGTGCTTGTGGGGAGATGGCGGCTCATCATCGTCCAAATGAGGCTCCACATTGTCATCGGGAATCGGGGAAGGGTTCCTAATATTGGCCAACGAATCATTGAGGGTGGCCAATAGCTCATTGATATTTTTGGATGAGGTAGAGTGTGAAGGCCCTATCCTTGCCTGTTTCTGAACAGGTTCCCTGTCCACAGCTATTTCTTTCCTCTTCCTTGAAGTAGTGGCCTCTATCAACTCCATGCCCTGGGATGCTTCCGCATTGGAAGAGTAAGATTTCATCTCGCTTAACCTGTCATAGGTAAGCATCACCTTCATCCGCCTCAGCTCTTGGATCTGTTGATCGACCCACCATTGAGTATACTTGGTGACTGGTCTCATCAAAGTGTTCAAGTTAGCATGTTCAGGTTCTGACCACCTTACAGCAGGCAAGGGCAAGCTTTCATCAAAGCATGACTGTACTTGTTTCCCATCATCCTCGAGTTGGTCAAGCACTCGGCACAATTCAGTTGCCCTGATCATGCTAACCGATAGTCTGGACCACAGTCTCCGTCTAACCTCATATTCATCCGCAGTGTTTTCCCAGAAGTCCTCCAATTCAACCCTATGTCTGTACCTTCTCCCATCCACAGTCTTAATATGATGATGTGGGTCGAAGTTGTCCCTAGAAGGATAAGTGGCAAATGGGTACCGCTGTATTTCCAGTCTGGCACTCTCAGCTGCCTGCGCTGACGGACATGTCTCCAACATGTTCCCTATAAAGAAGGGAAAGGTGATTGTCGCCTTCTGTTTTGTCCTTTGGAAGCTCTGATATTCCTCCAACTATCTCAGCACCTCAAGCAGGACCATCTTGTTAGTAGGAAAGATTGGCAATCGGTATGGACTCCCAGTGAATCCCTGGATTCTGATATATGTGTATCTCGGATACTGGATGAACCAAGACCCGTATTTGCCGATCAGACTCTTAGCTTCATGAGTTAGCCATTGGTGCATTCCTCCTTGAAGTATTTTGGTTGCGTACATGAGGAATGTGTCATGTGCCCATCTGAAGTGGGCTTTCTCACTTAGCTGAAGCTGAGGATAGCAATCGTAGGACTTCAGTTCATTCTCTCCATTGCCAACTATGCCCTTGCAGATCAAGCCTACATACCTGTACGTCCTAGCCAACATGTAGATGACGTAGGAGCTCATATTGAACGTCTTGGTCTTCTCAAGGTTGACTAGTTGCTCGTGGAGACTATTGCTTATCATGCGAGACCAGTTGAACATTTTGACCCCCTCCGTGATGTCCTCAATAATATAGTACATCCAGGTCTCGAAAGGCATGCCCTGAGGGTTGCCAACTATTCTATTCAGCAGGACAATGGTATCTCCATAATCCTCCTTGAAGTCTGTGCGCAACATCTTCTTCGGCATCTTCTTGGCTAACGCTCTTGGTTTCTCTAGCCATGGCTTATTAATGTTGGTGGCACAAAGGTCAAGCTTTTCATCATATGACTTCTTCGCATCCTCCTTAGTTTTGTAAGCAGTCTTGTGATATGTGGGGATGCCGAAGGCTTCTTGTATGGTGAACTCTCCAAGGAGGGCCAATATCCTTCCGTCAGGTGCAACAATTTTCTTGTCTTGTGCATTATAGTGAAGAGCACACTCTAATATCAACTCAGCACATTCAACTGCAGGTGGGAATCCGATAGCTTGAACAATTCCATTTCTCATCATCCTTCTAGCAATAGGTGGCGGCAAGAATCCATCGTGCCCGTACATCCTTCTTTTGAATTCCTTGAGGTCGATGTGTCCGAGGTTGGTGTTCGTGAGATTCTTCCATTTTGAATTAATTTTGGATTCTGGCTACAGCCCCTTACTAGCGAACTTCATCTGTGCTTGTCTTGACGACTCTCCCCAGGTCGTCATCAACCTGCAAGTTTAAAATAATTAACATTAATATGAGAACTTTTAAAAATATGATTATTCCGGGATTTTACTTGATAAATTCTCACTTTCAGCCTTTAAAATATAAATTTCTGTGAAAAAGCAAGCTGAAAGTGAAGAAATTCACAAAGTACTGGATAAAACTCGCACCGAAATGAATGTAGAAGATTAGAAAAAAGTAGAAAAGCGTTGCCAATTAA
Source organism: Sequoiadendron giganteum (assembly GCA_007115665.2). Lineage (NCBI taxonomy): Eukaryota > Viridiplantae > Streptophyta > Pinopsida > Cupressales > Cupressaceae > Sequoiadendron > Sequoiadendron giganteum. Next base: position 255,850,863 of record CM021108.1, on the reverse strand, counting down.
TTTCCAAACCTCTGAGAATGTCCTCTGGTTGCAAATGAAATATAACTTCTGAAAATTTGATCAAAGAAGTGCCCCAATCTATTGAGAAGTGCAACTTTCAACAAAGAAGTAATTTATTTCTTTCTAAAAATCACGTCCTTCAGCATAAAATTACTTCTTCTACTCACAAAGTAACGTTACTCTCACTATTTCTTCCTTCAAAAATTACTTCTTGAAGATTTGAGAGAGATAACTTCTTCTTAGTCGAATTTCTGAAAAACGAGTTGTTGAAACTCATTAGATGCCTGAGAAGTGCGATTTTCCTTAGTAACTACCTTCTTTTTCTTGAGTTTCGCTCAATTTTAGAAACGTTTTCTCTTCCTCGATTATCAAGTTTCTAAATATTTTCGCAATCATTGAGGCAAGTTTCTAATTTCCTCTTGGCGCCACCTCTGTCTGAAATCTTCAGATCTCTTTTAAAATTTGCCTAAGTGTTGAAAAAAATTTAATTAATCATTAAAATTAATTTTCCAACCTGTTTAATCCTCGAATCGCGGCAAAATTTAATTTTTCCTAAGGAAAATTAATTACTCTTCCAAGTAATTTCTCATTTTCTCCAGACCTTGAATATTTTAATTAAAATTCCCTAAGTGTCGGGAAATAATTAAAAATATTAAATATTAAAATTTCAACCCATTTAAAATTGATGCTTGGCCAAATTTGTTTGTCCATGGCTAAATATTTAAATTTCCAATTATCTGCCTAGCCAAAATGTGCTTAATGACTTCTCTGCCAATTTTCAATTTCCTGGGCGGACTTTCGGCTTCTCCAAACGTCCATTCTTAGTCAAAAAAATCCATTTTCTCTCTCCTTCTGGGTTGGGCAGACTTGGAGATTTCTCTGCCGTTTTGCAAGTTTATTCATGCCTTAGGAATTTATTTCATGTTGAGTTGGGTGGACTTCATGTTTGCCTTGCCAGACATTCTTCCTTATGTGCCTTAGAATTTCATTCCGTCATGTTAAGGAGTGAATTTTATGCTAGCTAGATCTCTTCTCTTGCGAGGCATATTTTTATCTTTCCATGCCATAGAAAAATTTCCTCTCCCAAAGTTGGGCGGACTTTAGCTTCTCCTTGACATGGGTGCACTTAAGCTTTGACTTGTCCAAGGGCGGACTTGACCTCTTGTCTTGCCATTCACTTGGCTTGGGCGGACTTTATGTCTTCCTTGCCAAGGGTAGACTTGGCACTTGCTCATTCCATTTACTTCTTTCTCTAGGCGGACTTGGAGGCTTGCCAAGACATCGCGGACTTGGAGCTTTCCTCTTCCAAGGGGGGACTTGACCCTTCATCAAGCCATGGGTGGACTTGACCCTTCCTCAAGCCATGGGCGGACTTCAGCCTTGGCTTGGCAGTACCTGCCTTTGGCTTGCCAAAGGCAAGGTCGGAGGACTTCATGCTTGGCCTGCCATTCTTCATCATGGGCACATTTCACCAGACTTAGCCTCTTTTGCCAATTCTTACCATTCACCTTGATTTCCATGTTGAATTCTGGAGGCGTGTTGACTTCATGTTCAGTGGGATCTTAAAATAGAAACTTTCTAAAAATAGGAAAAAGCAAAAAACATCCCTAAAAAATAGGAACTCCAAAATGGCCTAAAAATGCCAAAAATCAAAAAAGCAAAAAGCAAAAAAGCAAAATCCCTAAAAAATAGGAAGTGTCAGAAATGACCGAAAGCACAGGCGATCCTTGTCTTTCGGACCTTCCAAGCCCTTCCATGACGTTTAGGCACACAAATGGGTTACAAATCTCAACTTGGCCGGAGTGACTCTCAAAAATTTACTCAAATTCTGAACTCCAAAATGGCAACGTGGAGGGTGAAACCAAAAACTTGGGGGTCCCCATTTGCGATGGGGTGATGTGTGAAATAGGTCACAACAGATCCCCAGTCATGTCTTTGCTTGTTGCGATGCTTTATGCCTATGTGCCTTGAGTGGCATCTGTCCACCCATCTTCCTCCTTCAAACACCCACTGCAGAACATGATTTCTCCCATTTGTCCACCTTTCTGCTGCATATTCTTTCTTCACACATCCATCTACCTCAATATCTCCCCATGCTTGCCCATTGAGATCTCTTGCTCTTTTTCGCTCCTCTTCGCTCATTTTCACTCCTCCATTGTCCATGGTGTTATCTTAATATTATCTTACTTAATGGTTATTATTTTTCAAAAGGCAGCAAGAATATATTCCAAGGGGCACCGATTAAGGTATTAAGTTTAATTGAAAAGGGTAGCGATTACCCAATATGGCCAGCAATGATAATAAAGCAATGATTAATATGTAAAAAAGAGACAGGAATTAATATATGAAAAGCAGCGATCACCTCTACTAAGGTTGTGTTCTTTCAAATGGGACACATCAAGATATGGGATATTTAAGCAAAGAGAAATAAAAAGTTTGAAAGGGGATAAGCAGCAGAAACGGATATGATCAAGGGAAAATTAGGAAGGAATAGAAAAAATGAAAGTAGATGTGAATCAAGGAAGTAATGATGGAAAAAATAGAAAGGAAATATAGAAATAAATCAGAAATCTGAATAACAGCAGATTGATAGAAATAAATAGCAAATATCAAGAAGATGTGTAATGGAGAAGATAGTTCAAGGAGAGATATATGAAGACAAAGATAAATCACTAAGGGAATAGAAAATGAATCTGGAATATATATTTTCTGCGTGTTAAAGCAGACCAAGATATATATACAGATCTTAGAAAGGTAAATACAAATTGGGAAAGAGATATAAAAGGAACCGAATTGACAAGTAAGTATAATATATATATACTCATGCAAGGGTGAGTATTGTAAGCCTAGAAACTAATTAATAATGATTATACATATATTCGATGATGCAATTAGTCATTTGAACTAGTCTATTTGTTTCTCTTTAAGTAATATCTTCTAAATATTGAAGGCAGAATCGAAAGATCAGATCTGGATATTGATAGTAGTTAAGGCATTCAACAAAAGTAATTGATCAATAACATAGCCTCTCATATATATGCGGCAGATTCAATCAGAGTAACAACATAATCAATTCTGTGGTATGCAAAGATAGTTGTTTTATTAGATAAATGTAGATATATAATTGTACCAATTAGACACTGATATAATATCATATTATGTGGCATATATTTAATGATATGATTCTGGTTTGGCAATAATTGGTCAATCGAAAGGATGAGGCAGGGACTGCTAAAAGGGAGAACTATGAGTAGGGCACCCTATTATGCAAAAAGGGAGAATTGTGAGTAGGACACCCTATTGCAGCCTCCCAACTATCCCTGCTTGAATAAATTGTTGAAGTAAATAAAGAAAGGTCTTCAATCATAAGAGGGGACATTGGGATGATGGAGGAGAATGGTGTAAAGCCCTCACTAGGTACACAGCCTCATGATGATGGTTAAAGACCATTGGTTAAGGACCACATGAGGCCACAGAGGATAAGGTCCTACTGCTAGGCCTTGGGTAGAGGATACTTGAGGCACCTCATCATGTCCTCTTCATTATGGTTGAGCCCACGTAGTCCTTGGGACTTGTTGTATTGATATATATATATAATCTTTCTTGGACTTAGAACTAAATGTATTTCATGGATTATGTATATCATATTCATCTAACATGGTTGTAGGTTTCCACAACCAGACTTACATCATCTTAGTCTTAAGTAGGAATTATATCTTCAACTACAATTGGCTATTGCTTTCATTTGGAATTGTGATTTTAGGGAAAAATATTGTTGCAAGTATAAAGGTGTTGTCATTGATGTCAACTGGTTGTTGTTGTTGTCATTGATGTCATGCATGTTGGTTATTGGCTGTATATGTTGAGGATATTGAGAAAATTGTAATAAAGAGAGGTTGTAGGTATTCAGTGTTTGCTCTGGATTTTTCCCTAGAACGTGCTGCTATGCTAGTGAGGATCTGAGGTATTGTTCATGATTATTGGAAGCTGCCATATCCAAATTTTGGGTTTTTGGATCGTTGTATAGTGCAAGTTATGTTCACCAATTGTGAACCGTGCTTTTTTGTGTATCTAGTTGAGGTCTGGGAGAAATATAGTTGCTCGAGATTTCTTCTTGTTTGAGTTTTATGACTTGTGGTTGTCAGGATAAGTTGATGAGGTCGTGTTCAAGCGAAATTTGTTGACCGAAAATATTGGATCGTGTTAAGGTTGATTATGTTTAATTGATTTATGTGTTTTACACTGGTATTGGTCGACCTTGTGTTAAACACTACTTACGATTTTCAATGCAGCGTGTTGAGGCGTGTTGGGATTTATTTAGGTCCTCATTTAGTGTGTGTTTGAGTCGCCCTCATTCTAATTCCACTATAGAATGTTTTGGCCTTGACCTAATTTGAATTTGTAAATACAAATAGTATATGGCCGACTTTGGATGAGTTTCAAGGTTGAAGATGGTATAAATAGAAGTTGAGATGTTTGAGAAAGATGTGAATGAATGCAAGAGCAAGATAGATGCGAAATAGTGTGGGTGTGATGCAAGTTTGAGCAGATCAGTGCAAAATTAATTCAAGTGGCAAGTTTTCAAAGGCAATGAGTTGAAGGTGTACTCTATCATTCAAACATGTCTGTAAGTGTGTGAGTGAATTGTGGTGGAAATCTCTGTTGCATTGAGATTGTTTTCTCTCTATAACAAATCTCTTATGTCTTCTTTTATAATTCTATGACAGTGAGCCCTCCGAGTGGTTAACCCTTATTGGACAACGAGTTCTGTTTTGGTAGTGAGCTTTTCTGGCAGTGAGCCTTTGTATTCGGTTTTGATATTCTCTATATTGTGAGCTGATCCTCATCGTGGTTTTCCCGTTATTGGGTTTTCCACGTAAATCTAGTGTTATTGTGGGTATGGTTTTGCTTCTTTCAGTCTTTTGTTTTTACACTTAATAATCAATCATATTAGCAGAGGAAAGGATTTGTGAATGATAATAGATCTAATCTCTGATGAAAGTTTTAAAGGTTAAATTTGCTACAACTAATTCACCCTCCCCCTCCCCCTCCCCCTCAGTTGTCTTTCTCAACAAATATAAGGTGACCCCAAAAGGGGACATTACAGATGTGCTAAAATTGGTCATGGAAAACCTTAATGGAAGGTTTGAATCAATCTTTGAAGCATAAGCATAACCCTTGAATGGAGCTATCGACAAGCAACCTTGGGAGATCTTTCACTCCTGTAGCTACTCTTCCTCATGAGGGTTTTCGTCCTTAAGAAGCTAAGACTTTTCAGTCCAACTAGCAAACCCTTTTCCAAATTTTCTCTAAACATAAATGACCAAAAACAACTCTCAAAAACTTTTTTTACTCCCTCCAATTTCCCACACCGAAGTTGGCCTTCTGAATTTATTTTATTTAATTCATTTTACTAGCTTATAGCTCCTTTAAGTTGGGTGACCAACTTTGTAATATAAAATAATCTTTTAAAAACCCCTTATAACACCCTTTATCATTAAGTCATTTAAATATATAAACAATGCATAAAGTTAAATATTTTAGTTTAATTTTATTATTAACGTTATTTAAACCTAATTCTCAAGACCATGATAAATGCCAAGATAAATCCATGGTAAGAATCCGCCAATATGCCCAACATAGAAGTACCGCCAATTGACCAGGTTGGTGACCACCTTGTGACACTAAAAATAGTAAGTGTGGACAAAGTGTCCAAATAATGCTCTGGAAGGTACACAACGAAAACCCTAGAATACACTGAGCTGAGAAACACCAATTAAGCACAAATGGTTGACTGACAAGCCACAAACACCCTTAGAGGGGCGCCCTAACCAATTTGTTAGTCTACGAGGACCAAGTGATAGACTAACCACAACACCTGCTGACTACCTAGGAAAAAGGGGACATTACATGCAACTACTTGGAGCTTGGAGCTAATGACATCACAAAAAAGCTAGCTACTTCATCAGTTGCCCATAAATAAAGGCTTTCACAACTTTGGTAGGATTTTTGCCCAATTCCATATGATGTCGTGAGTTTGTGTATGCTCTAAGTGTTTGTAGCATTTTCCTTTTTTCAACTAAAGTTATTTGCATAGTGCATAGGCATGGGGCTATTTTACATCAAACAATGCAAGACTTTAAAAAGTAAATTTCTGCCAAGGTTGATCTAATTTTACACAAATAAAGTGCTTTCTATTTGTTTGCTAGAAAGGGTACGTTAATAATTTGGAAGATAAGTAAGCATGAAATGTAAATGCTACAATTTGGACAAAACTGTTATTTGAATTCCTTAAGATGCGTGAGGATGTTCTTGACTGCAAAAAAATCTATAAGAACGAAAGAAAAAGAATTATGCAGAGCCTTCAATGGTTGTTATAAAGGCGACTGTAGTCTAATGATTGAGATAGGGCATGAGCTGGTGTCTTGAACTCTGATTGTAGGTGGATCGACAAGTTCAAATTTACTATTCAACATGGTCATGAGGTCAAAAACTAGATAAATGGAAAACTATCCCTTATGGGCTTTCATGAGATAGTGTCATATGCTAAATTTGTGCGAATCCAGACAATTAAATTTTTTAAAAATAGCATGGAAATGTTAAATAGCTACAAACAATTTCATTTGTGTAATATTGCCTAACATCATTGTATAGTTGGCTGTTTCATTCAAATTATTACCAAATTTTATTTCTTAAGAAATGTTGGGAAATTTTTCTTGATTTTGAGTCTTGACAGGTGGGATGGAAAGTATAGTTAAAATAGTTTGTGCTCAAGCATATGGAACAGGAAAACTAGACATGTGTGGACTATGTTTGCAATGCTAACTGGTTATATAAAGCACAACAACATTGCTTCTCACAGTGACTTACACATTTGCAGCAGCAATACTTAAGGGCATAGGGCGATCATAGGGCAAGTTATTTGTAATGTCTGCCATCTATGGAGCTGCTTAAATCGTCCCTATTGTCTTTAGTTGGCTGTTGATGCTCAAGATAGGACGGGGACTAGCTTGGGCAGCAGTAATGCTAAATTTATCTGGTGGATGGTAGTTGGGTCCAATAGCCTATATATTTAGTTGCACTTGTGGCGGAGCTTGAACTGGATTTTCATGGAGTGGGTTTCACAATTTGAGAGGACTCTTATGTATTTCATTGTCCTCAACTATTGTGATGAGGTTATCCATTCAAATCACAATTTTATTTCTTGAATGTTATACAATTTGATTTTTGAGGTCTGATACTCACATTTTATTTTTGTTGTTTTTCTTGGATCTAAAGAATGCTCAAGTTGCAACAGATTCTCTAGCTATATGGTACTGCACTCAAAATTCTTGAGTGCGGATTTTTTTTGTTTTGCAGTGCATCTATGCTTTCAACTGTTTGGAATTTAACATAGCATTGATCAACTTGTTTGCCACATAAATTTGGTGTTTTGGATTTATACATGTTTGGGATTCAACATAGCTATTAGGTAAGCCCAGAAGTCCAATGACATTACGTTCTTTCTTTACCCTTTCAAGGAGTGATTAGATCTGGAACCTAGCTCCTCTTGTTAGAGGAGGATGGGGTGTTCAACCACTGAGTTACTGCTACGGATACTAGTCCCTTGTGATTTAGATTGTGTATTGTTCACTTATATCACCTCTTTAAGCTACACCGAGGGGTGTGCTAACCATGTATTTCAAACCACTTTTCAATGAGAGTATAATTAAGTTGGTTGGATTTACAGTATTGGGGTACATCATCAAGTCGGAATATCAAATTCCCTTGCAAAGTGAGCTCATGTCTACAATTGTTTCTATTTGGTGCTTCTTCTCAATCCAGCTTCATGATTCATTGGATTTGTATTTTATAGCTTCCATTATTGGATGTTTTCTTTCCGTAGATTCATCTCCCTTGTTGATAATAGCTGGAATTATTTGTTAGGTGGAATGATAAATTGTAACTATGTTTTTTACGAATTTATTTTGCACTATCTAATTTCAAGGTATATGAATTCTAGAAAAAAATAGTTCAGTTGCAATTTATAAATGGTGTAGAATTAGGTGTAGTAGTTTTACTTACCAAGTAGTGACCACCATGATCAACTCATACACACACAAATACAAAATGCACAATTATTTCATTGTAGCAACTACACAATTGTTTCAATGATACACTAAGTATTTTAGGTTGCAATGATAGCATTAGAAGCAAGAACTTGGGTAAACACAAAAATGGTACAGAGGGTATAGTATTAGGTGGAGCAATTTTACTTGTTAAGTAGCAGTTACCACTTCATACATTCTCAAATACAAAATGCATGACTATTTTTGTTATTGTAGCAATGACAAAGACCTAGTATTATGCACTCTGAAGAATTGCATCATAATTTCATTGTATATCGATGAGATTAACGGTTTGTTTGCTTTCTCTATTTACATTGAAACATCTGTCTAATTGTTTTAAAAAACGGAAGGGGGCCCAATATTTGAACTTGAATATTTCAGCTGAAAAACAATGACAGAAAAGAGCATAACAAAATTCTAGGGCAGTTAAGCACAGAATTGAATAGAGTTTTCTTATTTCCACATAGACGCATGTAGAGGGAAGGTGATTGAAACCAAGTTATTGTCAATGGTGTAAAATAAATTCTCTCCAATATATTGTCTTGTAAATGCTAAATTTTAGTGGTTTTGTAGCTGTGAACTTGCATGTTTTGCTTATTGACATAGGGTTTTCATATCCAATTTTAGTGCCCCTTTCCTCTCTGTTTTCCTTATTTAATTATAATTGAAACCTGAAAATATGTATGGAAGCTTTTTGTAACTACCAATTGAGTATTGACTAAAGCACTGCAAACTGTCGTTACAGTTTTTGGCAGGGACTACAGTTGCACCAGTCTTTGTTTTATTAGTATTTAAGCCTGCATAGCATTTCTATAATTCTGGACTACTACTTGGCATGAGCTTTTGTTTGAGATTTGGTTTATAACATTCTAAAAATACTTTCAAACTGTAAGTTGTACAATTGAGGTTATTGTTTAATAATGCTGAGTGCTAAATGTTTGTTGTGGATTATGTGTTTTTTCTTTCTTTTTGCATTTTCCTTTCTCTCTTGTAAGCTTAGTAATGTGTCAAGGCCTTAAAAATTAACGGAAATATTCCAATGATAGCCTAGTATAAATTGTAGAGTTGTTGCTCAAAAGCTCTTGCGCTAGGATATAAGTTTATAACTATTTCATCTCAGTCCTTATTTCATATTTCTCTACTCAAACCACTTTCTACTCTAAAACTATAAGGTAGGAACTGACTGCTCAGTGTCTCTTATTTTAGTTATAGCTTATTCAGAAGGTAAATTGATTGCTAATATTATATTATGCTACAATTTTTGTTTTTGAGAATTAGATGTGGGTTTTATTGGGGCCACATCCAAAAGAGAGCTCTAAAATAAAAGTCTAAAACTTCAAATACATAATAAAATTGGCCAAAACCCATATAACCTGACATAGACTTAAGCATAAACCTAACCACCCCTTTTACTTCTTATCATGGGATCTCAATATGATATGGGAGGGGACTTGCTTAGGAGAATCAAAATTGTAATTGGAAACTAAAGTCCAACCAAACCTTTCCAAAACATCCAAAGTTTGGAATTCAAGCGAAAGAAAATTTCGACAAACTCCTACTAACTCTTAAGACAAAGGGAGTAACAACTTTTTAAAATTTAGTAGGTGAGAGAGATAAAGGGGATGACGTTGAATCACATTTAGAAGGAAAACAAATATCCTTAAAAGGGGTCGCATAAGAAATTGAAGGAAAGTCATTAGACTACGAAGAGGCCTCCAATATAGGTTTAACAACCATAGAGGGCTTTAACTTAGGGTTTGAAGGATTTGTAAGAGAGGGCTCTAAGGGCATATTAGACTACTTATCTAACAAGTTTAAGAGTATTACTTTGTTGTAGGATGGCTTTCATTGAAGATATTAATTTTAGAGATGATTATATATAAGAAATCAGATATCGAGTCCAACATAAAGCAATAACAATAGAGACTTGTAATAGAGAATATTATTCAAAGTTAGGCAGTTCAGACACATGGTAAAAGACGGGGTGTTTTGGAATTGGAAAGGTGTATTCAGAGGGGGTATTAATAACAGAATATTGGAAGGTAGATATATAAATTATTTTTTTATACTCTATGAATGAATATAATAGGACATAGTTTTACATAGTCAATCCACTAGCAAAAATCTTAAAATAGGTTGAAGGTAAAAAGAAAAAGAGAGGGAAGGAGAGGAAAATAAAAAGGAATAGATAAAAGCAAGAGAGAGAAAGGGTGAGACAAAATGAGAGAATTTGAATGAGAAACTAGGAAATGTATAACTAAAGAATGGGAAAGAGAAGAAAAATAATTTTAGAGAAAAAAAAAATAGGAAGTGGGGAAAGCTAGAAGTAAGGAGAACAACATGAAAAAGGAGAAAAAAATTAAAAAATAAGACAAGTTTAAAATAAAAAGATAGGTAGGTTTATTTTAAATGTCTATCGATAGATAAATTTAATGAAATTGGGAAATATAGGAAAAAGGGAAAAAAGGATAACATATGAAATAAAGGAAAGAAAGATAAATAAATATGGATGGATATTGAGACATAGAGAGGAAAATTTGGAGAAAGATAAAAAGTGAGTAAAGAGAGGAAAATTAGGAGAACCATAGCTATTAGAAGAAAAAGAGAAGGATAAAGGGAAGGGAAGAGAAGAGAGAGAGAGAGAGAGAGAGAGAGAGAGAGAGAGAGATCTATGGATATAGAGAGATATAAAATAAAGCAAGAAAGAGAGAAAAGTAGAGATAATGGTAGAATTTAGAAATTAATAAAGAAATTAAAAATAGAGATATAAAGACTAAGAAAGAGCTTAAATAAAGAGATAAATAAGAAATAAAGAGAGAAAGAGATAAAAAGAAAAAGAGAGTGAGGGATTAACATAATAACTAAAGATGGATATATAGAAAGGGAAAAAAAATGGAGAGAATAAAAAAGCTTAAGGGAAAAAGAGGAAGAAGGAAAAACAAAAAGATGAAGATTGCAAATAGAGAAAATAAGAGATAAACAAAGAGTGAGCAAGAGAAAGAGACAAATAAACAAAGAAAGATCATGTAAAAAGAGAATGAAAAAAGGATGAGAAAAAATATAGAGAGATACAAAAAGAAAATAAAGAAATAAAGAAATAGTGAAAGGAACAAGTGATATAAATAAATATAGAAAGAAAGAAAAAGGGATTTTCACAAAAAGATAGACAAGAAATACGTAGAGGGAAATATATAAACATATGAATATAAAAAATATAATGATATAAACATATAAAGAGAGATGCATAATAAAATAAATAGAAAAATATAATGATATAAATATATATAGAGATATATAAGCAATTAAAAAGAGAGATTGAAATAATGAAGTGTAGAGAGAGGAAAGAGAAAGGAAAAGTATAAAGAAAGGATGAACTTAGAGAGAAATAGATAAAGACATAGGCAAATATTGATTTATTGAAGGAATATGCGAAGATAAAGAGATAGGAGGAAAAAACGAGTTAAGAAAGAAACAAAAAGGAGAGAGAAAACTAGAAAGAGAATGGTGGAGATAAAGCCATAGAGAAGGTTGGAGGGACAATTTAGGGAGAATAAAATTAAATCTTGATAAAGAGAAAAGTGGGAGTAAAGAATGAGATAAAGAGAGATTAGGAACATAATAAAAATAGAAAGAGTGAAAAAAGACAAACAAGATAGAGAAAATAAATCTTTATTGCTTGCCTCAACCATGGTAAGTTGTGCAAGGATTTCCAAAATGGATCCATGCCTAAATTTATGCAGTTTTTCCTCTAATTCCTTGATCTTTGTGTCCTTTTCATTGTCCCTCTGTTAATATGACTTTACCAATTCTTCTATCTACTTTATCCTCTCCATAGCCTCTTGCAATTATTTACCAATATTTCTTTCTTTTGTGAACAATTCTTCATCCTTTTCCAGGAATTGATCATCATCCCCCATGGTATATTTATAACCCTCTAAACCAGGGTTCTTTGAGGATCTTTTCCTCATTTTCTTTGCTAGAAATGCATCCTCTGAAGCATATTTGGAGGTACTTGTGAAGTACCTTGTTTGTTTAACCGGTGTATTTACATTTTCAAGGTAACTCCCCTTCAATTTTGAGTTTGTCTCAACCATCACAATATCTTCCTCTTCTTGCTTTTTAATTGACCCTCTCATGACACCTTTTCTCTTCAGGTGGTGTGATTACCTCATAAGCTGTGTGATTCACCTTTCCTTTTCTTGGTTTTTGGTGTTTTTCTAGAGGCAAGGGTTTCTTGTGGATCTCCGTTGCCGGTTGCTTAGAGGCTGTAGGCTGAGTTTCCTGCAGGATTTTCTCCTTTGGCTCTCCTATGCTATGAGTAGGTGATGTAGCAAGGGAATTAGAGGGCATTTTCTTTTCTAACACAATAGGTTCCTCTACTATTTTTGAGATAGAAGGTTCTTCAAGGATACTGTTGATAAAATGAAAAATGGTAGAGAATCAACTAGTTACATTGTTATTCACACATAAAATAATATTGAATATTCTATTATGACGATTTTACATTTGTTTGCATTGGATTATATAAGCCTCTTCCCTTCAAACCACTTCATAACTAACTATGCAACCTCCATGCAAAAAGTAACTCCCACTTTACTACTAATATTAATTTCTTTACTAGCTTATTATTTGAGAATTAACATTGACATACTAAATTGTTAATTTATATTTATCGTCTAACCTATCCTATACTAAGATATAATATTCCAATATTCTCCCCCTTATTACATTAATCTAAACCAAGGATGGAACACTACATAGATTGAACATAGCATCCCATCTAGAAATTTGATTAAACACCTCCACTAGATCTCCCCCTCACTCAAGATGCAACTAATTGATTGCATTATTGGTTACCCTTACCATTCAACAATACCATTGAGTCAAAAACTACTGAACTATTCACAATTACACCTCTTCTCTTATGAATCAAGAAATACTCAAGTATCTAAAAAATACCACTCTATAAAAAATACCACTCTATGTGTGAATTGAGACACTCAATTATCCATAGGAACAACACTTATTCTTATGTGAATCAAGCCATACTCAAATAACCACATACACACCTCTCGATCTATCATTCAAGACATAATAAACCATCCATTGCTACAAATTACCAAGTTTATGGACCAAGACATAATCAACCATCTACAAATACAATGAAATTTGTTACACCCCGAATTGTAAGCTACTGCGTATTAGTACTGCATAGGGCCGAATGATTGTAATGAGAATTTTGTGATTGAATAAAATATGTTGTTCCTTGTTACCAATATGAGTGTTTTTACATTTGATGATTGTCTCATTTAATGTAGTTCTGTTGATGTCATTCTTGGTGAATTATTGCATACAAAGTTATTAAATTATTAATATTCTAACTTATGGGATGTTATGTATACTGCTTATGTTGTGAACATTTGACTTCCGTGAGCGTATGTCAGTGGATGTAGGTATATGTACCATTCCTCCAGGTGGAGGGGAAATATCACTCAGGAGAGGAGCTTGGTCAGTTAACCGATAATGTGAACTATCTGGGCATAAACACACATGACTATTGATTGAGTAAATTGAGTCAGTTATGTTGGTTCTAGATAAGTCATTTGTAGCTCGTATATTGGCATTAGGAGTCTTGTCTACTTCTTTATGCTTTATGAGTGATGTTTATTTGTCTCGTTGTATTATGATCTTTATGATGGCAAGATGAATGAATGTAAGTGAATAGGAAGCGGACACACACACACATATATATATATATATATAGTATATACACCTATCGATATGTATATACATATCGATACAGGCGTATGGTTGGCAAATGGATATGTTCATACATGTTCATCGATGTGGTATACCTACACATATGTGTACATTGAGGTATATACATGTATATATGCCCACAACCTATTATATGTGGATATTAATAATATTATTTTATTATTGGTTGTCAATTTATATATACATATATAAATATATATATACACAAATCGAATATGTTGACTGGCTTACAATATATTTGTTGATATATATATTAATATTATATATAAGTATATATTATGGTAAGATAATATACATATATATATATATATATATATATATTATTTACTGCCTTAATATATAAAATTATATAATATATAATATATATATAATTAATATTTAATTTCATAATGGAAATCAAATCATGGATTTAAATATCAACTCTCAATTTGAAAATCGAATTATTTTACAAATTGATCTCAACATAGGAAATCGACTTATTTCCTATTTTATCGAAATATTTACAATTTAACTATGGAATCGGGTTATTTCATATTTAATTTGATTTGGGTCATTTGGACATAGGGAATCGGATTATTTTCTATCTCATGAAATATTTATCTCTTAAACCTTAGAGATTGAAATCATTCATTTTATTGAATGCTGAAAACATGAAAATAATTATGGCGCAAATAAAACACGCGCCTAGTAATTGCGTGCGATTTGGAAACTAGAATAATTCAAATGCAGTTATAGTGTCAACTCAACCAGTAGGATGCTATGTGTTCACGAACTATCGAATGACTTTTTCGTGCTTAAAATATCACCCGCCAGTATATGAATTTGACGTCTTTTCTGGTAAATTAACCTTCAGGTGTTGATTGACACAAACTCTTCATGGACGATTGAACCAGTCTACCTTTTGTTGTCAATACCTGAAGGTCGACTCATCTTGATTAAGTTGAGTATGTGTGTGGAATTTCGCCATATATTGAGTTGAACAATTCACTTACTGTGGTGTCAAATTACATGCCACTTTTGAAGGAATTTGATGGGCTTGTGAGGCTCTATAAATAGCCGCCTCATTTCTTCATTCTTTATTCTGTTCTATAACGAATTTTTATTTGAGCATACATTCTATTTTAAGTGCGAATTCATCTTTTTTTGAGAGGCATTTTATTGTTGGAATTGAGTCTGTGCATCAAATTTCAATA
Organism: Sequoiadendron giganteum; assembly: GCA_007115665.2. Taxonomy (NCBI): domain Eukaryota; kingdom Viridiplantae; phylum Streptophyta; class Pinopsida; order Cupressales; family Cupressaceae; genus Sequoiadendron; species Sequoiadendron giganteum. Next base: position 255,835,784 of record CM021108.1, on the reverse strand, counting down.
TTGAGCTACTAGAGAGTTTCATATTTCCATCAAATTGTAACCATTACCAGTCTAATTCATCATTTTCTGAGAGAGGAAATAGAGTCTTGGAAGGGAATTGTCGATTGCTGGAAGTGCTGTGAAGATAGACTAAGTCTTCATCATCTGGAGAAAAGATGAAAACCAAGCATGAGATATTCTTCTACTATCATTTGCAATAGTATAGGAGGGGATATGTGAATTACTTGTTATGCCAGTTCATTTCTTGAAGTACAATATGATGTAGGATGTCTAGGGGTACGTGATATCCTTTAGGAGACAAAAGACCTACGTGTAGTGTAAGATAGCCCTAAGTCAAATCGACCCTAAATGGTGTATGTGATAAATCACCTTTAGTAGAAATATTGTATGGAACACTTTGGCCAAAGTAGTGTAATGTACCTATATCCTCTTAGACTGGGTGATGATTACACTGTCAGTTCACTATGATCCAATAGTACATGCTAGTTTGGGATTGTGGGATTACAAGGATCTAGTTATGTAGGACACACCACTATGCTCAGTTGGTCAACAGTATCGGTTACCCTACCAATCTCTTCGTTGAAGGGAGGGCCATCTATTGAATAATGATGTGTGGGGGACTGCATTATAAGTCTGTGGTTGGCGGAAAAGCGCCCGAGTGATGTTTCTCCCCCACAATAGGCTACTGAAGTACCAAGGTTTGAAAGGGAAGATCTTGGACAGTCTTACCACTATTTGTTCAAAAGCTCTACGAGCTATGTGTGTTCATGTATGTATTCTTACTCTGATGTTCATTTGAAAAGGATAAGTAATATTGTTGAAATATATTATCTTGTTCATTTGAAAAGGAAAATATTTCTTGTTGATTTATATTGTATCGTGTTTGAAACTATCAATGAAAGAAAAAGGATTATTTTATTGCAAAGTCTTTATTACTTGTTATGTGTGTTTAATGGTGTTAAATAAGAATTTTTTTTTTACGTAAGGGTTGGGTCGTTACAAAATTTCCAAGCCCCTTGCTCCAAGCATAGACACAAATGCACTGGTGCTTCTAAAACAATCTACAATCTCCAAGTGAAAAGCTACCTCAAGATTTCAAAAACTTTCAACCTCTTTTGTCCTCTAGCCTCCTTTGTTGACTCGTTATCTTTATTTACTTGATGTCTCATTTGAATCTTAATAAACTTTCTTAGGTAGAATCCTATTGGAGTTGGCATTGTCAATTTTCTTACCTTACAAATCATGTCCTTAATCTATAGGTGATTGATTCCTTTCTTTCCACTACAGAGTAAGGTATGTTTCACAGAAGTTGCAAACCCACCCCTCGGTTGCAAACCCATTGCTTGGTTGCAAATTTATAGCACTTCTGGAATGAATCTATGCTTTATACATGTGGGAATTTCAAATCCATAGAGATTTGAGTATTTCAAATTATAGGCACTGTAGCTTAAGCAAGCATGACCACCACACAAGCCTATTATGTAATATATAAATCTGCAATCTAAACTTCGATACTATTGTCAATGAAATTATTTTCACTTTGATGCAATCCAATTTATTCCCATTCACAAATAGGAAAATGCAAAGCATTTTAGCACATTTTATTCTCCATTTTGGTGTTTCCATGTGCAACATATTGGCAGTTATTGTTTTCTAGAATAATAGCCTTTAGCATCAAAGATAATAGATATTCATGGGTAACACTCTTCGACATAAAATTTGGAAAGAGAAATTCATGAAATCCTTCAAATTCGTTTCACATGGCTTTAATATCTACAACTAAAACAAATATAGACAAACAACCCTACTAAACATTTGAAAAAATATGAAGAATCCTAAAGGTCATATTCTCTCTTGCTAACTTCACCCACACAACCATCTACATTTCTTCTATCCATCTTTCTCTTCCAAATGTTGTGGCTCTAATAAAAACTTAAAAAATGGAAAAGCATAAATTTGAGATTACACCATGATACACACAAAATAATATAAAATATTATATTATGATTAATATAAAGGGATTTAGGGGCGAGGGGCCTAGCTCGATTAGCTAAAGCATCATGTTGTGGGAAAGAGGTCACGAGGTCTAGTCTCTGTGGTATCAGAGGGCGTGTCGCACTAGCATCATCGGTCATGTACAACAAAAAAAATCTAAGAGGATTTAAAATTTGCTTGTACTATTTTTAATAAGCCTCTTCCCTTATAATGATCTAACAATTATCTATGCAAATTATTATCGTAAAAATAATCCTCACGTAATTATTAATATATTATCTAGATGTAATATTCCAATACAATGGTTGGGTCCAAGTATTTTAGGTGCAAGTTAAATGTTCCTACATCTAGAGTCCATAATGTAGAAGTCAAAATCCCTATTTTAACCATTACTAAGCTATGTCTAATTTGCATTTAAATCTATGTTTAAAGCCAAATATATATCTTTACTTTAGTCCATAGGAAGTTAAGATTATCAATAGTGTTTGTTAAATTACCCTTCTTTAAAAGTGAAAATCTTATTGCAAGCCTTGACTATTGATAGTCTAATACTAGCAACCAAGGCAAATAAATATTCAATTAGATATTTATATATAATGAAGAACTCCATTCAAATTTTCTACATTATGTATACATGTAAATTATGTTTACAGTATTGCGTTTCGGTCTTAAAGAGCTTCTTCGTATAATTTCAATAACAATTCAATCATACATACAATCTTATACATTGTGTATACATCTAAATTATGTTTATGGTTTTTAGTTTTAGATCTTAGGGGGCTTCGCCATATAATTTCAATAACAATTCCACCATATATATAATTCGGTTCGAGTTGTCATAAAATGGACAAATTAAACTGCTAATAAAACCTACAGGAAAACAATCCTATAAATTATAAATATTTGATTTGGTCTAAGACTTCAAGGTAAATACTAAAGGTTTCTTTGTGAAGGTTTCAACATCGAGAGGGTTAGATGTCTTGGGCACAATGTCCAATTTGTAGTATTTAGGGCATAAAGAAGTTTGTGTAGCATGCCATTAATTTCCCTTAGAAATCAACTTAACCTCCCTTTTTTTGAGCTCTATTTGATCATTTGACCCCATGCAAATATGTGCCTTTTTTGCTCTATGGCTTAATAAGCCATGGTGTCCAACTCATGAACTCCCTACATTTGGATTTAGGTATGTAGAATTTAACATATAAAAGCCTGCAAGGGAGCCTCAACAACTTTTTTTATTTTTTATTTAGTTTTGTTCTCATTGGCCTCGAGTGATAACGTGTTTGGTGGCCTTATGAATAATTTTCGTTCATCGCCTCAATGAACAATGCATTAGTTTCCACATGTTGGTGTGACTGTGCATTTGGTTGGTCATCGGGCCAAGGCCCAGTCCCCAAAAGGCTAGTTTGAATTTTTTTTATCACCAAATATAATCTTATACAAAAAAATTGCAACCATACAAAATTATTTTCAAAAATCCATATATAGAACTATTTTAAAAATGCCTTTATTATTTTCTTACAAATCCATGGAATTAATTGTGCAAAAAATTCTACTCCTTCCAAGCGTTAACAATATTAAGGTGATCTATGCCCATAGCCTAACAACTAGGCTTTGATACCAAAGGAAGAAAACTTTGCATGAATTTAAAACTATTTCCAAAAAACTTCATTAGTGAAAAACATGCAAAAGAATAGACAAACATGAAAATAACATGACACAAGATATATTGTAGAAAAATATGCACAATGGAAAAACCAAGCCTCCAAAACTATCCACACAATGTATTATCTCATTAATAAAAATTACATCTCAATTTCATAGTCTTCATGAATATGTCCAAAATATCAATCTCTTTACTTGCACCCCATTTGATCAAGTAAATGAAAATAATGTGACCTACAAGAGATGCTCAATCAATTTTAGCCAACAAACAAAAGGTTATAGAAAAAAGAGACCGACAAAAAGAGAAAAAGTACGATAAATAGAGGAAGGGAGAGAATGGAAAATCTACAATCAAAGATGAAAAGGAAAAAATGGCAAAGAATTGAAAAAGAGAACAACAAAAGATAGACGAAGAGAATAAAACAAATAGTGAGTGAGTGAGCAAGCAAGCGAGAGAGAGAATAAAGAGAAAGAAACTGAGAAAAAATATAAAATGTGAAAATATAAAAATGGGCAAGGAAGGTAGATAGACAAAGAGAGATAATTGAGGGGATAAGAAAAATAGATAACAAATAAAATATAGAAAGAGATATGGAGAGAGAAAATAAAGAAATAATTTTTATTGGTGAAACCATGGTTTCTAGATTTAAATCTTATGACAATGATTTCCTTGGTTTTACCAATTTCGATTAATTTTTTTCCATCTCTTTTTAGTTTTGGGTTGATTATATAATACACCTATTCTTTTAAGGCACCTTTGATCTAAAGCGTAGAGGAGAAGTATGCTATGTTACTTAATACGAATGGATTTTTGGTGTATCAATCAACAATTACACTAGAATCACATTATGATTTTTTTGTAAATTGACTTCCAATCAATCAAAATATTTCAATCCAAATCCCTTTCAAAGATGATAAAAATGTATGAACTTATTTTTTTTTTCTTTTTTGTTGACTTAAGGGTATCACTGCGACCCATCCCAACGCCCAACCAGCCTTACCTTGGTCTTACATTTTGCCATGTTGGGGTCGGAAAGGGATGAGCTGGTCACAAGGATAGAAATTATTCTAAGGCACCTTTAATCCAAAGGGCATAGGGAACGATGCTATCCTACTTAATACAAATGGATTATTGGTGTATCAATCAAAAGGTACACTAAAATCGCATTATGACTATTTTGTAAATTAGTCTTCAATTACTCAAAATATTGCAATCCAAACCCCTTTCAAATATAACATAAAGGTATGGATTTCTCTTTCTTCTCTTTTTTTTGTGTATCCTCTTAACCCATCCCATTGCCCAACCTGCCTTACCTTGGTCTTACATTTTTCCAAGTTGGGGTCGGAAAGGGGTGAGTTGGGTTACAAGGATATAAATTCTTCTAAGGCACTTTTGATTCGACAGGAAGAGGAGAAAGATGCTACGTCATTACGAATGGATTGTTGGTACATTAAAATTACATTATGATTTTTTTGTAAACTGGTCTCCAATTAATTAAAATATTCCAATCCAAGCCCCTTTCAAAGACGATGAAAATGTATGAACTTATCTTTTTTTTTGTTGACTCAGAGATATCTTTGCAACCCAATTTAACGCCCAACCCACCTTACCTTGGTCTTACATTTTTCCATGTTGGGGTTGGAGAGGGGTAAATTGGGTCATAGGGATAAAAATTCTTCTAAGGCACATTTGATATAAAGGGCAGAGGAGGATACTATGTTAGTTAATACGAATGGGTTGTTGGTGTATCAATCAACAAATACGCTAAAATCACATTGTGATTTTTTTTGTAAATTGGCCTCCAATTAATCAAAATATTCAAATCCAATCTCGTTTCAAAAATAATAAAAAGGTATGGACATTTCTCTCTCTTCTTTTTTGTTGACTCACAGGGATCCCTGTGATCCAACCCAACACCCAACTCGCCTTACCTTGGTCTTACATTCTGCCAAGTTGGGGTCGGAAAGGGGTAAGCTAGGTCACAGGGATAGAAATTCTTTTAAGGCACCTTTGATCCAAAGGGTAGAGGAGAAGGATGCTATGTTACTTAATATGAATGGATTGTTGGTATATCAATCAACAAGTACACTAAAATCATGTTATGATTTTTTTGGTAAATTAGCCTTCCTCTTAATCAAAATATTCCAATCCAAATCCTTTTCAAAGAGAATAAAAAAGGTATGAACTTTTTCTTCTCTCTTTTTGTTGAATAAGGGGTATCCCTGCGACCCAACCCAATGCCCAACCTGCCTTACCTTGGTCTTACATTCTGCCAAGTTGGGGTCAGAAAGGGGTGAGTTAGGTCACATGGATAGAAATTCTTCTAAGAGACATTTGATCTAAATGGCAAAAAAGGATGCTATGTTACTTAATACGAATGGATTGTTAATGTATCAATCGACAAGTACACTAAAATCATATTACAATTTTTTTGGTAAATTGGCTTCCAATTAATCAAAACATTCCAATCCAAACTCCTTTCAAAGACAATAAAAAGGTATGAACTTCTCTTTCTTTCTTTTTTGTTGACTCTGGGGTATCCCTCGACCCAACCCAATGCCCAACCGACCTTACCTTGGTCTTACATTTTGCCAAGTTGGGGTTGGAAAGGGATTAGCTGGGTCACAGGGATATAAATTTTTAAGAAACCTTTGATCCAAAGGGTAGAGGAGAAGGATGCTATGTTACTTAATACAAATGGATTGTTGGTGTATCAATCAATAAGTACACTAAAATCACATTATGCTTTTTTTGTAAAATGACCTCCAATTAATCAAAATATTTCAATGCAAACCCCTTTCAAAGATAATAAAAAAGTATGAACTTCTATTTCTTCTTCTATTTTGTTGACTCAAGGGTATCCCTACGACCCAACCCAATGCCCAACCCACCTTACCCTGGTCTTACATTCTGCCAAGTTGGGGTCGAGAACGGGTGTCGCGCTGGGGCAAGAATAGTCCCCTAGGGATGTATGCAACAGTATGCAAGCCATGTGCATTTAGTAAACTCAGACTTTGAATTCAAACCCAAGACCATGGGGAGCATACTCATGACTTAAACCTCCTTCGTTGTTTGTGTGTGCTCTAAGACAAACCCGACTTCTATTCTTAGGAGAGAGAATGAGGGTATGAAGGCCAATATTTTTAATTCAATTTTAGCATAGATAAGCCAATTACTATATATGTCTCTAGCATCGTTAAATGATTGAAAAAATGTTATGTATTAAAAATTGAAGGAGAAAGAGAAAGATAAAGAGAAAAAATGAAGGGAAGGAATGGGCTTGATAAAGTAGATACAAAGAAAGATAATAGGAAAATAGATCTAGACAATAAATAGAGAGAAAGAAGTAGGGACATTGATGCAAAGCAGGGGTGGAATAGGTTCACACAACCCCAAATAACACACATCAATCACTTTCCAAGCCTCAAGACTCCAACAATGTTGATTTGCACAATTTGACTTGTATTCTCTACTAGGTTTTCAGGCATATCTTTTAGATAAGGTCATTTCACCACAGGACCAACAACTTTTTAGATACCCATTAGGCTTGTCTTCAACATATCTCAAACACACATACCTTTGTTTTGGAGCATATCATCCAAAAAATTGCTGCCTCGCTGTCCCAATAGGCTAATTAGGCCACTTTTACAAAGCAAACACTCTTTAAACTTGTTGTCAACCATAAATCACAATGGACAGTCCTCAAACAGGTCACAAACACCCAAAATCCACAATTTTTAACGGGAGATAGGCCCCTTAAGACACCAAACTACAAAAACCTCTTTTCTAGCCTTTTTCAAAGGGTTTTTTTAAAAATCCACCTTCTCAATCTCTTTGCACCTACCTATGCATCAAACATGCTCCGATAGGTCTGCCTATGCTGAGGAAACCTTCAGAATTCGCTGCCCCAAGAGATTTCCACATTTACCACCCTATAACCACCAATTTTCACCAAAAATACACAAATTTGCCAACTAGTGCATCACACAAAAAACCATCAAACGGCCTCCCCTGCTCTTGAAACTTCATGGAAACTTAAACCTACCCTAGACCATCCATTCCACCAAGTTATGGCAAAATCCAATGATGGAATGGGGACTTATTGCATTTTGAGTGTCTACAAAACCCTTAATTTGTGTTTACAGACCCGCCTTTAGAGATTTGGTCACAAAATGCTTAAAATTTAATGAAATCCTATCACATGAAAACCAAAATTATGCTAGTTCAATCCTCCATCGAATACAATTCAGCTTTGGATCAAAATCTTACCGTACAGGACATACAATTCAACAGGTTTTCTGGAAAAACACAAAATTATAAGAGTTTTTCTATTGATTTTCACCCAAAACTTCAAGAACCAGGCTTTACAACAAGAGATTCAACATATTTAAGGTTCCTCCTCAATAAAACTAACACAACCAACAAAACTAACCCTCCAACTCCTATGACCGTTGGTATTCCCAAATTGTGCATTTTTGCAACTTTTATGACAATATTTGCAAGAAATGAGCAATTTTTACAATATTGAAACCCATGACCCCTAAAGACCTCAAACACATGACAAATGGTCTATTATGACCTTATTTAATGACAAAACTCAAAAACTACCCAAGAACTAACATAAAACTTTATTTAGAAAACTTGCAAAAATTGAGCTATCATGGTGCCCCTGAACCATAAGCGCGGCCTAAAAGAAGACCTCAAGTCTCTTGAGGAACATCAAAGACATGCTGCCTTTTATCCTTTAATGCTCTCCATCCTGCATATTCATCTGGTTGTCCTTTCCACTGAGTCAAATACTGAAGACTTGTATTGCTTTTGAGCTTGCTTCCACTTGGGCATTGTTCCACCTTCACAATCTGACCTGTGGTATGACCTCTTATCTTTTTCTCATCATAAACTGACGTTGCACTTGTTTTGACACCTGCACACTGACCTCTGCCAACCTTTCCCTTTGACTGTTCTCTCTTTAACTCTTGAAACATAGCCAAACTCATCCAATTGTCCTTGCCAAACACCCTTACTCATTCCACCTTTTGCCTTCATGTCTATTCTTAGGTTCTCTGCCCCAAATACCTCTGTATTATTAGGTTTACCAACCTTTGTAATGGCAGAATATGGCTGCCCGCCAACCTCTTTCACAATCAATGGACAAAACACTGTCCCAACCACAATATCATTACACTTCTCCAATCCATTTGGAGTCTTCACAAGAAGTTCATCTTTGGCCTTCTCTTGGCCTATTTTTGGCTTCAAATCATCATCCTTCATTCCTAACATTGCATGATTCTTCAGACTTACTGTTTTGATATCTTTTTTTGGTGTAATGGCTGCACACTCCTCATGTTTGTCTTCCACAAGTGTTACAAACTCCTCCTTACCTATCATTATCACTTTTGCTGCCTTGGTTTGTTCCTTCACATCCTCTTGCAATGGAATCAAAGTGAAAGTGCTTCCCTCATGCTCAATCTGATAACTATTATTTATACCATCATAGAGTGCACGTTTGTCAAACTACCATGGCCTTCCAAGTAGTAGATGGCAACAATCCATTGGTAAAACATCACAAAGTATCTTATCTCTATATCCACCAATACTAAACTCAACTAATGCTTGCTCATTAACCAAAATGGATTGATTATTATTCAACCAAGATACCTTATATGGTGTTTCATGAGGAACCTTCTCTAGTTTCAGTTTATCTACCATTTTATTAGACACCATATTGTCAGTGCTTCTTGAATCTACGACAACTTTGTCCTCCTTTGTGTTGATTCCTTCTCCTTGGATGCTTTCAGCAGTTCTCTTCTCACCATCAATGACTCACCAACTTCTGGAGTAGCATATAGCATCGGAGAGTTTACACTCTCATCTTCATCTTCTTGCACCAACTGGACTCTCTTTTCACTTCTCCTTTCACCACCAATTGAAGTAGAAACTTGCTTCTCAGAACACTTGAATGCTAGATGCCCAAAATGATTACAATGATAACATCTACTTGAAAATGAGTTTGAACTTCTACCTCCACCAAATCTTCCTCTGAAACCTCTAAATCCACCTCTTTGATCAGCAACTTGTTCCTTGCTTTTGCTTGTATCTTCTTGATCTTCAAAAGTCTGCCTTGATCCTCTTCCTCTAATGGTGCTGCCTCTGCCTCTTCCTTGCCTTTCTTGTCTTCTTTTCAGTTTCTCCTCTGCCTTAGAAGCCAATTGAAAACATTCCTCAACTGATCTTGGTGTAGCCAAACTCAACTCATCTTGTATTTGATACCTCAACCCACACATATACCTTGCAATCTTATCATTTTCATCCTCAATATGACCAGACCTTATACCCAGCTTGTGAAACTCCTCAGTATATGTCATAACATCCTTTTCCTTTTGTTTTAAACTTTGCAGCTTCTTGAATGTTTGTATAGCCTGATCTCTAGGCAAGAATTGTGCTTTCACCTTTGCTACCATTCTATCCCATGAACTAATCTTTATGTTTCCTTTCTTCACTCTTTCCTCTTGAATGTAATTCCACCATGTCAATGCAGGTCCTTTTAACTTAGTCTTTGCAAACTTTACCTTCTTATTATCAGCAACCTCCTTGAATTCAAAGAAATTATCTAGTGCATCTATCCAGTCTAACACCTCTTCAACATCCAATTTGCCATTATATGTTGGCACATCTACTTTCACATCAGAAGCATCTCCTTTTACAGCCTTGAGCATCTTCAACATTCTTTTTTCATCAGGGTCCAATTCATCATCACTATCTTGGACTCTTCCTCTAGGGTTCTCATCTTCACCCTCTTCCTCTCGGTCACTTTCCTCTTCAGTGGCCTTTCCTCTTCTTTGCTTGGTCTCCATTGTTGAAAACGTGGCTAAGATTGCTTCTTCTTGTTCTTTCAACATCTTTATCTCCCTTGCAAGTACTACACTACCCTTCAGAGGCATTTTGACTCTTCAACTTCTCACTTCTCGCATTTCAAACTATAACTTTTCACCTTCAAAAGATCTACTTCCTATTAGATGTATTCTCGACTAGGTCTCCAAAATGATGTTTTGAAGCATATCTTTTAGATAAGGTTGTTTCACCACAGGACCAACAACTTTTTAGATACCCATTAGGCTTATCTTCAACATATCTCAAGCACACATACCTTTGTTTTGGAGCATATCATCCATACAATTGCTTCTACGCTGTCCCAATAGGCCAATTAGGCCACTTTTACAAAGCAAGTACTCTTTAAACTTGTTTTCAACCCTAAATCACAATGGATAGTCCTCAAACAGGTCACAAACACCCAAAATCCACAATTTTTAACAGTAGATAGGCCCCTTAAGACACCAAACTGCAAAAACCTCATTTCTAGCCTTTTTCAAGGGGTTTTATTGAAAATCCACCTTCCCAATCTCTTTGCACCTTATCTATGCATCAAACATGCTCCAATAGGTCTGTCTATGCTTAGGGAACCTTCAGAATTTTCTGCCCCAAGATATTTCCACATTTACCACCCTGTAACCACCAATTTTCACCAAAAACACACAAATTTGCCAACTAGGGCATCACACAAAGAACCCTCAAACGGCATCCCCTGCTCTTGAAACTTCATAGAAACTTAAACCTACCCTGGACCACTACCAAAATCCAATGGTGGAATGGGGACTGATTGCATTTTGAGTGTCTACAAAACCCTTAATTTGTGTTTACAGACCTGCCTTTAGAGATTTGGTCACAAAATGCTTAAAACTTAATGAAATCCTGTCACACAAAAACCAAAAATGATGCTAGTTCAATCCTCTATCAAATACAATTCAACTTTGGATCAAAATTTGACCATACAGGCTGTACAATTCAAGAGAACAGCAGATTTTCTGGAAAAGCACAAAATTATAAGAGCTTTTCTATTGATTTTCACCCAAAACTTCAAGAACCAGCCTTTACAATGAGAGATTCAACATATTTAAGCTTTTTCTTCCTCAAAAAAACTACCACAACTAACAAAACTGACCCTCCAACTCCTATGATCGTTGGTATTCCCAAATTGTGCATTTTTTGCAACTTTTATGACAACAGTTACAAGAAATGAGCAATTTTTACAATATTGAAACCCATGACCCCTAAAGACCTCAAACACATGACAAATGGTCTATTATGACCTTATTTAATGACAAAACTCAAAAACCACCCAAGAACTAACATAAAACTTTATTTAGAAAACTTGCAAAAATTGAGCTATCATGGTGCTCCTGCACGAGACAACAAAGGAAAGGTTGTGAGACAGAGTCAAAAGATAAAAGTGGACAAAAACTATAACAATATCAAAAAAGAATATTAAAGTTAAAAAAATAAAAATAAAGAAAGAATAACATAAAGATGAATTTATAAATAATGAATGACCCAAAAACATAGAGAGAGAACAAAGATATACTCACGTAAGCAATTTGAATAAAGAATAAACAAATTTAGAAAGACTTAAAAGACATAAATAAATAAGGTGGAGAGAGTGAGAAGAATTCCAAACATAGAGATAAAGATTACAATAAGTGTCTCAGGAAATGAAAAATAAAGAGGGAAATAAAAATAGAGAAATATTGGCTAAGAAACAAAGAATCATTAAAATAGATATGCAAAACTAAATACAAATAGAGAGAGAGATACAAAGTAAGGAAATGTAAGATAGAAATCGAAGGGATAGATATTGAGAGAGTGTTAATGTGACAAAATGAGAAAATTATGAAATAAATGATAGAATGGATATACAAGATTGAAACCCATATTTCTTCAAATCATAGAAGCAGATATCTTTAAAATATTGCAAAATATTCCAATATATCTTTTTCTCAACAAGGTTCCAAACATTTTCTTGAAAATATCGAAACTTTTTCAAAATATCTTTGACCAAAATTTTTGCCAATATAAATTATTAGCAATATGTCACTAGAAATATCACAATAAATTAGTTTTTCTTTTATATAAGCATCAGACTTGCAAGTTTTTTGTTATTCTACTCTAGAACTTTTATAAACAGGTTACCGTTATACACCTTGAACAGTGTAAGTAGCTATTAAAATTTCCAGCCACCATTATTGAATAGCAAAACAGATCTATTGATAAGGGACAACATTTATTGCTATCGTTATTTTAAAATGAACATGGTTATCTACAGTTGTGAAGACACCTAGCATAATTGGGTTTGAAAACCTTGTGAATAGGAAACATGATTTTTGTTATTTTGATTAGTAACTACAACTATTGCCTTTGATAATAGAAAACAATGTTGTCATTATTCGTGATTTGTGAGCAGTAGACAAGATGTTCACGCATACATGGCAAGACTTCTTAAAATATAGCACATTGATATACACCCCTTGTACCCTTAATGTCAAATGATTATGCTATATTTTAACTTGACATTATTGATGCATCACAAATTATTCAATTGTAAGAAAGAATAGAATAAAAATTTATCATTTCCAATTGATTTCCATGACTTTATACGAATGTATATATAGGATTCATAGTTTTTCTACATTAAATTAGATTTTTACAGTCATTATATAATGTATCACATGGTAATGAAGATGAACATCTTATGCTTATCAAATACATGTACATATTAACATATCAATTGTGTGTGTTTTGTTGATCAGTCGATAAAGGACAGCTGTGATAAAGTATAATTAATTTTTCAATTGTTTTTATTGTTGGATGATAAAAGCTTGTAAAATGTCTGGTAGTATATATTTAAAAAAAATTAAGCCAGAGATTTAATCACGAGTTTTAAATTTATGTTCCTTTCAAGAAGTTAAGGAGATAGTTCTTTATGTCCTTACAATATGCTATAAAGATTACTTCTCCTACTTGAATGCCTTTTAAGGGTATCTGTGTTTCTTTGTAGACCACCATTTCAAAAATGACCGACCCATTTTGTGCTCTAAAAATGGAACATTGAGAAGGAAGATGTTACCATTGCGAAGCCCTTTTATATCTTTTAATATGAAGATCAAAAGCAAATATATCCTACAATACTGATCTTGAGAATGCTAAAGGTAAAGAAGTTTCTGAGCATGCTGAACTCGTATTCACAACTCTAATAAAATATAAACAGTAACAAATTAAATAACTAGTACAGACAACTCGCCTACAGATAATGAATAATCATTTCCAGGGCTTTCATTTATATCTTTAATAATAATACAAACAGTCACAGGACAAAAAAACTTGAAAACTGTTATACAATTCACCTACAGAAAATAAATAATCATTTCTAGGGCTTTCATAAGGGAGAAAGACAACTAAATTGTAACAAAAATGAAAGAAAAACCAGAGCAAAACTGGGAAAAAGGCATTGATTTCGTCAGTCAAATAGGATGGTCCGAAATTTCTAAGACAAAATAATGGAAGAGGTAACATTCAGAACCTAAAAACAACAAAATGTTGATCTAAAATAGGTCATTTAGGAATTTCATACTTGTAACATGCATCAGGACTCAAACTAATGTTGATCCCCTGAGCCAATAGCCGCTTGTTTGAAAAACCTGCCAAGAAAATATAAATTAAATTTGATCTAAGTTAGGCTTCCTAAAGTTGCAAGTGACAACAATCCTGTAATACCGCTTCATACATAAGGTTGCAAGTTCTTGAAAAAATGCCAATACCGGCCAAGCATAATACTGATGTTGGGTTTATAATTCGAGGAGAATTTGCTTTAATAAATCAAGTCCTGGTTTTCTTGGTTTGGGTTTTTTGTTATTGACCTCTTAATGAGAAAATAAATATCCTAAGAATCATTTTAACATTGAATTGTTTCATTCTTAAGCTTATTATCATTAAACCACTCAGAGAGAACAACACATTACAAAGGATTGACTCTTCGTAATGTAAAGGAAAGCAGAGAAACTAACGAAAAGAAAGCAGGAATTGGAATTTACATGACTTGAATACAAAGCAATGAATATCGGCTAAAAAGAATATTTGAGGGTCTGTAAAAGTCCGATAGCAGATAGGATATCTTAATTTGGAGTTTACTTGAAACACTCAATCATATGAAAACAAGAAAGAAAGGTAAATAATCAAAATCAACAGTCAGAACAGAACATATTATCTGAAAAAATGGAAAATGCCCTGTTTATACCAGACTGTATTAATGCTATAGACTTTGGAGACTAATTCAAACAAGCCTATAAGCTAAATCATTAAGCGACCCACATTCATAAATATGTATATGTGCATATATATGTATATATGTATGGAGGGCATTCATAAGAGCCTGGTGTGTGCATGTGCATGTATGTATGTATATCCATATGAGTATGTGTGTGTGTGTGTGTGTCAGATGTGTTGTTGCAATTGCCTTAGTAGACATGTATGCAAAATGTGGAAGCAGCGAATCAATCTATCTATTTTTATGCATGTATATACATATACGTATACATACATACATATATAAAGATTTAAATATATATCAGATGTTGTTGTAATCATAGCAGCAAAAATCTTTTGAGGAAAAAATTGGCAAGCCAAAAGTATAAGATTTTTTGAAAAAATTGGGAAAAAATCGGATATAAAAAAAAAGGTAAAAAATTGTAGAATAAGAGATAAAAACTATATTTTTTTTGAAATTGAAAGGCATTTCCATAGCACAAAGATATAGAGAGCCAACAAATAAAGAGTTTAACTAATGAATTGTAGAAATTTGTTTTTTGTAGTTTATATTCATATTGCTAATTACATTCATTGCATTGCACAACTTTCAAGCTCGAAGCATTACTTAACATTTAATAACTAATAACTAGATGCTGATAGATGACAAAATTTCAATAACAATATAGTTTTTTGCAAATTCAACCTAAGCATTTATGTGATTACATCACGTTGCATAACTAATAACTAGGAGCAACTGCTAATTGCATTTGCTTGTCATGGCATTCCATGACACCACATTTCTATGCTATGACATTTTTCATACATGTCTACCAAATCATTTTATCAAACAGTTCACTGCTTTACTGCTGTGGCTAAAATCCTAAAATCGGTGCTTTCGAACAAGCTATGGTTGCTTGCGAAAAAATCTATCAAAGCATAATAGTAAGCAATAGCATAGACAAGGCAGTGAACTCTTCGAAAAATTGTCTCAAAGAAATATGGTCTAATGGTGATGGAATGTCATGACAAGCAATAGATCATTGATAAAAATTTCTATTGAAATATCCACAAAAAATGAATGTGCATGGTTCTATGTGTTTTTTTATTTTGAAGAGTTAGTTTCTTTGGGAATGTAGGTCCAATTTTCTCTGTGGCATATACTGTGGAAGAGTTTTCAAGTTTTTTAACTTTTATCCTGCATTAAGCAGTAGGAGTATCGCAATAGTGATGTTCCTACATGCCAGTTGAGTTAGGAAAGCAACCTAAGTCTGAGTAGAAAAGTTCAAGGCAACACCTTATACTCTTGAATTGTAGCAAAGCTTAGATAATGTCTTAGAGGGGCTTAATCGAATTGACAATGAAAAGAGAATCAGATATTCAATATAGAAAAATTCTCACTTGAGAAATTTCTAAATATGATTAATTTTCTTTCTAGTTTACATTGCATGAATGGGATTTGAAGTTTCTTGTAGTTTCCTGTTCCATCATGGTATTTGGGAGGTGCGGCTCTACTAACTTACTGAGATCTATTGAGTTTCATGTTCATGATCGTTGGTAAAAGTTCTGTTGAAATATACACAAAAAAATGAATGTGTATGTTTCTAACTACACCCAATTTCTTGCTTCTCCACTTATCATTGCAATTGAACTATTTTTTTCTAGAATTCATATACCTTGAAATCAGACAGTGCAAAAGAAAGTTGTATAAAACATAGTTAAAATTTATCATTCCACCTAACAAATAATGCTAGCTATTAACAACAAGGGAGATGAATCTATGGAAACAAAACATCCAATAATGGAAGTTATAAAATAAAAATCCAATGAATCATGAAGCTAGATTGAGAAGAAGCACCAAATAGAAACAATTGTAGACACGAGCTCACTTTACAAGTGAATTAGATATTCCAACTTCATGATGTCCAATACTGCAAATCCCACCAACTTAATTCTACTCTCATTGAAAAGGGGTTTGAAATACATACGGTTAGAACACCCCTCGGTGTAGCTTAAAGAGGTGATAGAAGTGAACAATACACACTTTAAATCATAGGGGTCTAGTATCCATAGCAGTAATTCAGTGGTTGAACACCCCAACCCCCTCTAACAAGAGGAGCCAGGTTCCAGATCTAATCACTCCTTGAAAGGGTAAAGAAAGAAAGTAATGTCATTGGACTTCTGGGCTTACCTAATAGCTATGTTAAATCCCAAATATGTCGTATATTGATTGGTTTTCTGGAATGTAAGGTGCCCAGTCAGGAATACGACAAAAATGTATGGTCTTTACTCAGCAAAATGAAAACTTCAGTATGCTACAGACTCAAGCCAATGATACTAGAGACAAAGGTGTTAATCATAGCAATACATCGCAAAGATGCCAAGCCTAACTTTACTCAAACTGTAACTGAAACTGGAGCATGGCGTAATGATCTGAAGTAATAGACATCACATAGACAATTTGAAATTCAGGAGAACACATAACAATAAACTCAGAATTATAAAGTTTGATACATCAACTAATGAAAATAGCTGCCATACATGGAAGAAGATGTCATTACAGGATACGCTTAGAAACAATTTATATTCAGACTCATGTAGAAGTCTCGACGCAGCAGTAATGGATGTCGACAAGGTTGCCTAACTGAGAATCGAAGGTTATGATCTTCTCAACTACTAATGATGCAACGGAAGGTGCTAGGCGAGCTTGCCTGGAGATTGCAGTAGGAAGGATCACAACTTTGGCAAATGTCGGCCTTGCATATGTGGTCGCTACTGATTCCTAGATATGAATTCACTCGAGAATGATGACTCCCCAAGATGTCACTCAAATTATACTGGAAGCCAGTTGCGTGAGTTGATCCACCCAAGCTCACAATATTCGCTGTCTAACGGTCTGATGTGGATGTTTGCTCAGTGCGATCCGGTGATGATGAATGTCGACAATATGATGTTTCCCGAGCTGATAGAAATAATGTACTGTATCTTCCCAGACGTTGTTGCCGAAATAGTTAAGTGACACTCGATGCCACAAATAAGGATGAAATACAATCGCCAGGGAGATTGACGTCCTACCCTGTCACCCACTGAAGAGGTTTCCGTTTCTCCAAGAAAAGACCAGCTACGTTGTCGAACTTAATGTCTTCATTTGATCGTCTGAAAGAGAGCCTTGGATCCACATATATAGAAATCCATGACATTTATCAAATGGGTCGACCAAGAATTTTATTTAAATTTAAATGTTATTTTATCAATAATTTAAATTTATAATATTATTTATTAATTATTTAATATTATATTATTATTATTATTTAATATTATTTTTAAATATAATAATAATTATTTATTTAATTTACATATTATTATTATTTTAATATTAATTTCAAATTAGCATTTAAAAATGCTTTTTTTCTCGCCAATTGAAGAGAGGTCCCAAATTGGGGACATGACAGCCCTTCCGTCCTGAAAATTGCTCGTCCTCAAGCAATTCACATTTGTATGCACAGGTCCCATATCACCTTGAAATTCACTGCTCCTCCATTTTGTTGGACATCATTTCCCTTTTGCAGCATCTTGTGAGGCATCCCATCAAGCATACAAATTCCTATGTCATCATTTTTCTCCAGCATGCTCTGTTGAAGAGTACCGCTATGTAACCTTGAGACGAGATGAACATCTCTCATCCAAACTCCATCAATGATCTGATCATCCTTGGAACAAAGGAGGGTAAATGTTTCCTGTTTGATAGCTTGAAACTCTAATCTTTCTTTTGGCTCCACTATCATCACATCTTCGTTGACCTCCTTATCAACATCTGAAATCTTCTCCCCTTCAAGCTCCACTTCAACATCTTTGGGGGACTCAATCACTTCTACGACTTCGTCCTTTTGAGCGTTTGGCTCACATTCCATCACCTTGGGCTCTTCTTGTTTCAACACTGATTCTTCTGGCTTTAGCCCTTTAATTTCTTCCTTGACGGCTTTTGAATCTTCCCATTCTTTCTTCTTTCACCTTATGTAGTCATCAAGTCCCTTTTGCGGGAGTAGCGGGACTCGTGTGCTCTCATGTATGCATCAAGGGGAATGTAGGCTTTTGCATCATTTGACAAATTTTGATATTCATTCAAAACTTTGGACACCTCAGTCTCAAAATTTGTGTCCTTTATCCGAGGTCCTGATTTGTGGCTAATTATTGTAGCAGTGAGAGTCTGCATCATTTGTATCAACATCTGATTTACTTGATCCTGCTTCTTTATGAAAGATTTGATTTCGTTAGTCTGCTCCTCCATCTTTATCTTACCTATGCCTCTATCCTCTTTCTCTCTCTATAAATCTCTGATTGTCCACAGGTTGGCAGAATCACAGCTTTGATACCACTGTAAGGTGCCCAGTCCCGAATACGGCAGAAATGTATGGTCTTTACTCAGCAAAATGAAAACTTTAGTATGCCAATGATACTAGAGACAAAGGTGTTAATCACACCAATACACCAAAAAGATGCCAAGCCTAACTTCACTCAAATTGTAACCGAAACTAGAGCATGGCATAATGATCTCAAGCAATAGACATCACATAGATAATTTGAAATACAGGAGAACACAAAACAGCAAACTCAAAATTATAAACTCGGATACATCAACTAATGAAAATAGCTGCCATACATGGAAGAAGATGTCATTACAGGATACGCTTAGAAACAATTCATGTTCAGAGTCGTGTAGAAGTCCCGACATAGCAGTAATGGATGTTGCCAATGTTGCCTAACTGAGAATCAAAGGTTATGATCTTCCCGACTACTGATGATGCGACGAAAGGTGCTAGGCGAGCTTGCTTGGAGATCGCGGTAGGAAGGATCACAACTCTGGCAAATGTCGGCCTTGCATATGTGGTCGCTACTGATTCCCAGATATGAATTCACTCGAGAATGACGACTCCTCAAGATGTCACTCAGATTATATCGAAGCCAGGTCCGTGAGTTGATCCACCCAAGCTCACAATATTCATTGTCTAACGGTCTGCTGTGGATGTTTGCTCAGTGCGATCCGGTGATGATGAATCTCGACAATATGATGTTTCCTGAGCTGACGGAAATAATGTACTGTATCTTCCTAGACGTTGTTGTCGGTGTTGATGTTATAGCAGTGGGAGATATCTTTCTCTCAAATTTAAAAATGATGGATAAATAATACCAAGGCAAGTCGGTCTTGCTATATATAATAATTTTATGAAGAGTCACCTAGTTTTGTATAAATAAAAGGTGATGATCATTCATTTGATCATAAAGTTCATTCATCATAATTCGCATTCCTAGAAAAAGTTCATACTTGAGCAGCAGATCATCATCTTGTAGCAGCAAATCATCAATTTGTAGCAGCAGACCGATTTCAAGGAGAAACATATTCATTTGTATCTAGGAGAGGTGCTATTATTCATTGTATCAAATTTGGCATTGTGTTGGGCCTGAGTTGTATGCAGATTTCTGCTCTTATTCCTTCAATATATAAGAGATATATTTGTTGGGTTTTTCTCCCTCGAGTAGGAGGGTTTTCCTAGGGTATCTTGTTATGTTCATTGTCTTATGTGTTGCATTTTCTGATTGCTTTCATTTCTGATCTTAAATCTAACAGCCGGAACAGTTAAGTGACACCCGGTGCTACAGATAAGGATGAAATACAATTGCCAAGAGGATTGACATCCTACCCTGTCGCCCACTGAAGAGGTTTCTGTCTCTCCAGGAAAAGACCAGCTACGCTGACAAACTTAATGTCTTCATTCAATCATCTGAAAGAGAGCCTTCGATCCACATATATAGAAATCCATGACATTGATCAAATGGGCCGGCCAAGAATTTTATTTAAATTTAAATGTTATTTTATCACTAATTAAATTTATTAAATTAATTTTTTAATAATATATTATTATTATTTAATAGTATTTTTAGATATAATTATTATTATTTATTTAATTTAAATATTATTATTATTTTAATAGTAATTTCAAATTAGCATTTAAAAATGCTCTTTTCCTGCCAACTGAAGAGAGGTCCCAAATTGGGGACATGACATGGAAGGAAGCTTTTGTTTGGACATTGTCAAAGTGAGCCTAACACCTTTATTGTATTTTGCAGGTTACTTTACCTTATGAAAAAACTTGCCTAGGAGCCTTAATGAAGAAAACTGGTCCAAGTTGTGGGTCAAGCCTTACAACGTCGTATTTTGCAGGTTAATTCACTTGCTGAAGCAAATTGTTCTAGATATCTTTCTTTTTTGAAGAAAATTGGTCCAGCTATTGAATTGGATTGCATATTTCTTTGTTTTTTGTCTAATTAATTGTTGTATTATAGAGTATGTATGTTTGTCTATTTTAAACAAGCAGAGAAAACATAAAACAAAAGAAAGAAATTGGAGACAAAATACAACAAACACGATATTTACGTGGTTCACCAAAACTAGCTACATCCACGGGAAAGCAAGGAATAATCTCTATCAATCAATATCCAAATCTACATCTTAGTACATAGCCTGCACACATCCATTTATACTAATCATATTCAATTATCAAGTGAAGAGTCAGGTGAATGCGAATGGTCATGTGACTATTGGGCTTCACATTCCTAACAATCTCCCCCTTGAAGTCCAACTGGCACAGCCATGCACTGTGACATTCCTTGCATTTCCATTTGCAATCTTACATTGCAACTAGGCCCTGTGAATATTTTAACTTCGCCAAAATTTGTTCACAGACACACCGGATTAGTCTTCTCCAGGCCAAATCGGATAGAACAAAGGTTAACACAAATGCACCCATTAATCCATAATGAGAAACACCACTTTCTGCAAGTTGAAAATATACTATACCATCACTTGCTTATATACTATCACCTAGATCTGTGCTCCCTTCTCTGCATCACTTTGAAACATAGATGCTTGGAACGGCCTCCTAAATTCACTTGGCTCTACACTGTAATAACCATGCATTTCCTCATCTACAGAGCCTCTATAAAGACCCTTATTTTTCAAAGCTTCAATTACTGCCACTCTAGCATCAAACCGCTTCATTCCTTCAAATTCCAGATTGTTCATCTTGTCAAACTCGTCAATCAAACAAATACCTTTGTGAATAGCGACAAAAACTCCATTGCCTGCTTTTGCAATCATCTTCAACGCCAAATTATTCACATATTCTGATTCTTTCAGTTCTCGTAAGCCCATAGACGGATCACAACAATTCATGACTTTTTTGAGGTTTAGCATTTATTTCTCGACTTCTGCCTCTAGCTTCAGAGCCCTATTAAATTGATTGCTCTGTTCCTCCAATGTGTCAACTGCCCTATGCTCCAGCTCTATCTTTTGATTTCCACGCAATTCTGACAATACTTCCCTCAACCATGAATCGCCAAAGGGATTCACCTCTGTAGGCAACAAGATAAGCGACGAGGAGAGAGGCAAGCCAAATTTTCCACATAAAGCGCTGAGCAAAGACATGGAAAGTGCATCCTTTACAACCTTCCAAATTTCGAACAAAAACCCCTTGTCATCCTCCTTAGGCTTATACGAAGTAGAGAGAGTATTATGGGCTGTAAACAGTTTTGGCTGAGAATTAAGAGAAAATCCATTTGAGTGTACTCCACTTGTTGGAAGCCCAAATAGAACATCACCAATTGTAATTTTCTTGCCATCTATGACGACATCCTTCTTAACAACACCAACAACAAAACCACTAAGATCTTATTCACCTTCAGCATAAAATCCTGGCATTTATGCCGTCTCACCACCTAAAAGAACACAATTTGATTGCTGACAGCTATCCACAAAATGAAGAGACAAATCTAGCTCCATGCGGCCAAAGTTCTCTGGCGCATCCTTCTTTTCTTCCTCATCCTTGAGCCTTGAATTCCTCTTCTTCTTGGGAGGCTCCTTTGTCGAATCAGAAATATCTTCTTCATCATCGGACCTGCATTTTTCTTGCTGTTGTCTGTTAACAAGGGTCAATTATGCATCTTCTTTGGCTTCCAATATGTTATCAGATGGCTGAATCATATCTATTTTACAACATTTGGCCTAGGGGTTCACCTCCCTTACTTCTCTCTCTTTATGCACACCCATCCATTTGTCAAAATCCTCAAATCCTAGTTTGGTAAGAAATATATCCAACTCAACCAATTCCTTCTTTAATTCTTCATTTTTTTTCTTTCCAGAAAACTCCCACTCTTTCCCAAATTTGACATTTTCCTTCTCCATACAAAAAATTCGCTCTCTGAGCATCAAAATCTCTTCCTTTAGAAATATAATTTCTTTGTTTAGATGTTCCTCCTAGTTCTCGACCTCTTCCTTAGGTTCATCTTCACTCGCCTGGTTCCAGACTGCATCCTCCTCTCCTTGGGAGGCATCCTCCTCATCTTGGAAGGCAAACTCCATAGTCTCTCCTTATTTAACCAACGATTGCATCAAACCCTCTTTGTTATCTTCTTTCTCTTTGCCAATTGTAGCCATAACTGCATCAAGAGTCGAGAAGGAAACAACCCTAGCATCCTCCTCTTCTTCAGCTGAATCCTTCTCATTTTTCCAACCATCCCACCAATGAACAGGGTGCCTTGTTTCAGGTTGCACTAGCACATTACTTTCTACCGAATCTAAACTACCAAGAAATTCTTCGATGATAGAATCAGCTTCATAATCTTAAACTCCCACTTCAGCCTATCTATTCACTATATGAAAGCGCCCAGCTCCGGGATCTAACACCCAATCGTCGTCCATCTCCGCTCAATACTTCTCCATGGCTCTGATACCAATTGTAGATTTTAAACAAGGAGAGAAAACATAAAACAAAAGAAAGAAATTGGAGACAAAATACAACAAACACAATATTTACGTGGTTCACCAAAATTGGTTACATCCATGGGAAAGCAGGGAATAATCTCTATTAAGCAATATCCAAATCTACATCTTAGTACATAGCCTGCATACATCCATTTATAGTCATATTTGATTATCAAATGAAGAGTCGGGTGAATGTGAATGGTCATGTGACCATTGGGCTTCGCATTCCTAATAGATGTTTGGGGCTGCATTCCCCCTCTTTAGTTCCACCATTGTTGTTACTAGAAATTTGAAGACTACTTTTATACATGAGGGAAATGCAAGGTTTGTTTTGGGTATTATCTTGTTTTAGATTTAAGCTTTCTATGGTCATTCTGGTGTTATGTCTCTAGCCCCCTTTTTTGGAAGGAAAGGATTGGATGGATTGATATGCCAGCTAAGTTTTTTTTTTTAGGAAAATTGCTATTAGAGAGGATAACACTCATTCTATTGCTCTGAAATATCAGATTACAAATTTCCAAGATCAGACTTTCTTGCACAAGTTTAAATTTTGCAGTGACCGCATAAAGGGTGTGCATATAGATTACATATTTAGATTTCCTGCTTTCTTAGAGGATCGTAATGTCATCGAATGCCTTTGTTTTGGAGGTGTTTTCTTGCAATTCACCTCTGTTCATTCTTGATCCATTTCAAGGTTGATATTTGCCACATTCAAGTTTACAACATTATCACTGTTTGCTAGAGTAACCCAAGATATAGATGAGCTTTTAGTGTGTGTGAGTTGTGGATCTAATTCCTCCAAGGAAGGAGGAGAGGGCTTCTTATCAGTCACAAACTCTTGAGGATGGTTTTGTACAATCTTTGGAGTGGATTGAAGCGACATTGGAACCTTTTCTTGATGCACTAGACAAGAGGCAGCAAGTTCTTGTTCAAAGGGAGAAATAACATAATGACGTGATTCCACCCCATCCCACCAGGACAGATTGTTGATGGGGGCAGCCTTAGCCCAAACCTTACCACATTGTGCAGTACCATGATCAGTTGTAAAGCATTTTCTACACCTAAAGGCAATTTTTTCGTAATCTATTGGTTGGCACCAGCACCTATTGTCAACTTTGAGAAAAATCTCTGCAAGAAGACCTTTTTGAAACCTCCATTTGGACGCGCAAACGAGCATACGTTGAGTTCTCATAATTGGTTGTTTCTTTTGAAATGCAGTGGTATTTGCCTAGCCCATTACCAATCTCCTTTAGACAATCAATTTCCCAAAACTGTAGGGGAAGGTAAGGTAAACGAACCCACAAATAAGCAAAAGAAAAAGACTCTTTTTGTAGATCAAATGAAGGGAACTAGGGTTTCAGGCATAGGAAATCTCCTTGGAAAAACCATGGACCAGTATTAAGTATCATTTCTTTATCTTTTGCAGAATCAAATTCCAGTATGAAAAACCCTTTAGCATAAGGATAAATGCTGACTTCCTCCTCCAATTATTCCTTCCAATTCGAGCATATCTAGGCATGGAGATCACTTAATTTGGGCCATACGTTCATAAATCTGCAAAATAGGGCATGGGCTTGTAAGTAATCCTCTCTCACGGATGAAATTATCCAAACAAATCTTTGAAGCAGATGGTGACTGGCGCACAGAAAAAGGAGGCCTTTGATTTGCACCGATACAGAGAGAGGGCAGGTTAGAGAGCACCTTCCCAAGCTGCGGACCGACATGACTACACCAACCCTCCAAACCTAGGGCATCATGGCTTAAGGCCTCCTTAACATTTCTGCTTCCACCATCCTTAGACCTCGCGATCCTACTACACAAAACAAAACGGGAAGAACACGCAACCAATGGAGATGTTAATGGGTTGAAACAACTGGAGCTAGCATTGCAAACAACAGGCGGGAGGGAAGGAGCGCTTGTAGGTATCTTTCCGCTTTTTTGTATTCCGATATGCCAGCTAAGTTAACTGGACAGGTTTACAGTGTAATAAACTTGATAGGTGTGCCATAAAAAACAAAGGTGTGTCCTAGGAAAGGAAAATGTGAGTTTCAACTGGGAAAATAGAGTTATTATTTAGAAGGTGAACAACCTCTTTCATTTTCAGTTTTTCGGTTTTCTCAACACTTTGCACGAAGGAAGGATAGTTTTCAAACCCTAAACATCCAACCCTAACAAAGCTTTTGGATTTTGGGATTCAAATGAACATTGACTTAGAGATGGTAAAAGAGCATCAAACCTCAAAACCTTGAAAATTAAAGGAAGATCAAAACTTTGGGTTTTATATTCCCAATTGTACAAGATGAGTAAATGTTGACAAACTTTGATGCTTGACAATGGAGTCATAACAAAGTGTGTTTATTTTGCACATGTGGGAGGATACTTTATAAATCAGTTGAAAGTTCTCTATTTCACACATTTTGATCACAAAATCTTCTTACCTCGTTGAATGGTTCCCGACAAACTTGAGATGACCTAATTCACACTAAGTCATCATCAAAGTCCTATGTTAGCATTTCTTGTTCTATTAATTAAACTACACCTATTTTCATTTTTGTTCCTAGATATTGAACAAACATTACGCTCTTTAGAAATTGTTCCCAAACAAGTGTTTTTCTTCATATTGTTGCTTTAAAGGTATTTTGTATTTAAATATCGTCACCTTGTCTAGCATTTTTTGATACACATTTTTTTTTTATTCAACTCTATGTGTTAAAATTGCTCATGAAAAACCTTAAGTTGATTATCCCACATTCATAATTAGTTTGCATTTTTTTGAGTTATTTTTTCATTTTTGTGCTTTAGAAATTGAAAATACCATAGATTTTTTCATTTTTGTGCTTTATATCTCCTTTAAGTTGGTGACCACCCTGTGACTTACTAAAAATAGTGTGGTCAAAGTGTCCAAATAATGCTCTGGAAGGTACACAACGAAAACCCCAAAATACATTGAGTTGGGAAACACCAATTAAGCACAAATGGTTGACTGACAAGCTACAAACGCCCTTAGAAGGCCCCCCTAACCAACCTATTAGTCTATGGGGACCAAGTGATAGATTGATCACAACCCCTACTAACTGCCTAGGAAAAAGGGGACATTACATGCAACTACTTGGAGCTGACGACATCACAAAAGAGCTAGCTATCAGTTGCCTATAAATAAAGGCTTCCACAACTTGGTTGGATTTTTGCCCAATTCCATAAGGTGTCGTGAGTTTGTGTATGCTCTGAGTGTATTTAACATTTTCCTTTTTTAACCAAAGTTGTTTGCATAGTGCATAGGCATGGGGCTATTTATAAACATCAAACAATGCAATACTTAAAAAAGTAAATTTCTGCCAAGGTTGACCTAATTTTACACAAATGAAGTACTTTCTATTTGTTTACAGGGCTTCAATGGCCCTTATAAAGGCAAGTGTAGTCTAATGATTGATATAGGGCATGAGCTGGTGTCTTGAACTTTGATTGTAGGTGGATTGACAAGTTCAATTTTACTATTCAACATGGTCATGAGGTCAAAAACCAGATAAATGGAAAACTATCCTTTGTGGGCTTTCATGAGATAGTGTCATATGCTAAATTTGTGCCAATCCAGATAATTAAAATTTTGAAAAAGAGCATGGAAATATTAAATAGCTACAACCAATTTCATTTGTGTAATATTGCCCAACATCATTGTATAGTGGACTATTTGATTCAAATTATTACCAAATTTTATTTCTTAAGAAATGTTGGGAAAGTTTTCTTGATTTTGACAGTTGGGATGGAAAATATAGTTAGAATAGTTTGTGCTCAAGCATATGGAACATGCAAACTAGACTTGCATGGACTCTATTTGCAACGCTAACTAGTTATATTAAGCACAACAACATTGCTTCTCACTGTGACATACGCATTTGCAGCAGCTATACTTAAGGGCTCAGGGCGATCACAGGGCAAGCTATTTGTCATGTCTGCCATCACTGGAGCTGCTTAAATTATCCCTGTCGTCTTCAGTTGACTGTTGATGTTGAAGCTAGGATGGGGACTAGCTTGGGCAGTAGTAATGCTAAATTTATCATGGTGGATGGTAGTGTTGGGTCAAATAGCCTATATATTTAGTGGCACTTGTGGTGGAACTTGAACTGGATTTTCATGGAGTACATTTCACAATTTGGGAGGACTCTTACGTCTTTCATTGTCCTCAACTATTGTGATGAGGTTACCCATTCAAATCACAATTTTATTTAGTGGTACTT
The DNA here is from genome assembly GCA_007115665.2 of Sequoiadendron giganteum. NCBI lineage: Eukaryota > Viridiplantae > Streptophyta > Pinopsida > Cupressales > Cupressaceae > Sequoiadendron > Sequoiadendron giganteum. Next base: position 255,807,937 of record CM021108.1, on the reverse strand, counting down.
GTGGTGGAACTTGAACTGGATTTTCATGGAGTGCATTTCACAATTTGGGAGGACTCTTACATCTTTCACTGTCCTCAACTATTGTGATGAGGTTACCCATTCAAATCACAATTTTATTTCTTGAATGTTATACATTTTGATTTTTGAGGTCTGATATTCACATTTTATTTTTGTTGTTTATCTTGGATCTAAAGAATGCAGAAATTGCAACAGACTCTCTAGCTATATGGTACTGCACTCAAAATTCTTGTATGCGGATTTTTTTTTTGCACTGTATCTATGCTTTTAACTGTTTGGAATTTAACATAGCATTGATCAACTTTTCTGCCACATAAATTTGGTGTTTTTGATTTATACGACATATTTGGGATTTAACCTAGATATCAAATAAGCCCAGAAGTCCAATGACATTACTTTCTTTCTTTACCCTTTCAAGGAGCTATGTTCCACGGTGTTTCGGGGACGAAGACGGGGACGGGGGGACGACAGTGGACGTGTTTCTGGGATGTTTTCTAGGGGGCCATTTTTAGGGGATGGTAGGGGACGGCAACATACAAAATAATATATATATGATTTTTTCAAAATTTATTAATATATTATAGAGAGAGAGGGGGAAAGAGAGATATGTCAATAAATTAATAATTGATAACAACAATATCAATATGTAAATAAATTGCGTGAGCAGTAGTATAACAACATAATAAATGTCATTAAATCGTTGAGTAGTAGTATAACAGCATAATAAATGTCATTAAACTTATTATTGTAGCCTATGATCCGGGTATGTTTGTACTTCATTGGGAATCAATATAAATTATATTTTGAAGGAAATGTTTGTTGTTGTAATCAAATCAGACTTATATCAGACCTGTAATGCAATGTATTCAGACTTGATATAGTGCAAATAAAATCAGATTTGAGGTTGAATGTTTCATATTTGTTGATGTTATGATAGTAGTTATCATTTCTATGTTTTATGCAAATGATTTGGCATTAAAATTCAATCAAACACAAGCATAAACATTCATAAATCAGAACTCAGTCACTTTGCATGCCAAGTGTTTGACAAAATGTCAAACCGCCCAAACTCAAAAAATCACCTCAAAAAGGAGGACAAAATATTTTAAAAATCATTTTTTAAAATGTTTTTTTTAACCCAGGAAGCTCCCTGTCCACAAAGATGGCTAGCCATCTCCGGTATGACAAGGGACGTTTCCAACATCCCCCATCCGTACTGAGGATGGGGAAACGTCCCCAAAGGGCAGGGGACGTTTCCTCCCATTTCTTGCTAGTTGGGCTATTTTGGGGACGGTTGGGGGATGTCCCCTTTGCGTCCCCCCATCCCGAGGATGGGTGGGGACGGGGACAATGGGTTTTGGGGCAAGGGATGCATTCCCGTGTAACATAGTCAAGGAGTGATTAGATCTGGAACCTGGCTCCTCTTGTTAGAGGGGTTGGGGTGTTCAACCACTGAGTTACTGCTATGGATACTAGACCCTTGTGATTTAAAGTGTGTATTGTTCACTTCTATCACCTCTTTAAGCTACACCGAGGGGTGTTCTAACTATATGTGTTTCAAACCTCTTTTCAATGAGAGTAGAATTAAGTTGGTGGGATTTGCAGTATTGGTGTACATCATGAAGTTGGAATATCAAATTCCCTTGCAAAGTGATCTTGTGTCTACAATTGTTTCTATTTAGTGCTTCTTCTCAATCCAGCTTCATGATTCATTGGATTTTTATTTTATAGCATCCATTATTGGATGTTTTGTTTCCGTAGATTCATCTCCCTTGTTGTTAATAGCTGGCACTATTTGTTAGGTGGAATGATAAATCTTAACTGTGTTTTATACGACTTTCTTTTGCACTGTCTGATTTCAAGGTATACGAATTCTAGAAAAGAATAGTTTAGTTGCAATGATAAGTGGAGAAGCAAGAAATTGGCTATAGTTGTACACAAATTTATAGATGGTGTAGAATTAGGTGTAGTAGTTTTACTTACCAAGTAGCGACCACCACGATCAACTCATACACACACAAATACAAAATGCACAACTATTTCATTGTAGTAGCTACACAATTGTTTCAATGATACACTAAGTATTTTAGGTTGCAATGATAGGATTAGAAGCAAGAACTTGGGTAAACACTAAAATGGTACAGAGGGTATAGTATCAGGTGGAGCAATTATACTTTTCAAGTAATAGTTACCACTTCATACATTCTCAAATACAAAATGGACGACTATTTTTTTAGTGTAGCAATGAAAAAACCAAGTACTATGCACTCTGAAGAATTGCATCCTAATTTCAGCTCAAAAACAATGACAAAAAAGAGCATAAAAAAATTCTAGGGCAGTTAAGCACAAAATTGAATAGATTTTTCTTGGTGATTGAAACCAAGTCATTATCAATGGTGTAAAATAAATTCTTTTCAAATATATTGTCTTGTAAATGCTAAATTTTAGTGGTTTTGTAGCTTTGAACTTGCATGTTTTACTTATTGACATAGGGTTTTCCTATCCAATTTTAGTGCCCCTTTCCTCTTTGTTTTCCTAATTTAATTATAATCGAAACCTGAAAATGTGTATGGAAGCCTTTTGTAACTACTAATTGAGTATTGGCTAAAGCACAGCAAACTGTCATTACAGTTTTTGGTAGGGACTGCAGCTGCACCGCAGTCCTTGTTTTATTAGTATTTAAGCCTGCATTGCAATTCTATAATTCTCGACTACTACTTGGCATGAGCTTTTGTTTGAGATTTGGTTTATAACATTCTAAAACTACTTTCAAACTGTAAGTTGTACAATTGACATTAATAATCCTGAGTGCTAAATGTCTGGTGTGGATTCTGTGTTCTTTATTTATTTTTGCATTTTTCTTTCTCTCTTGTAAGCTTAGTAATATGTCAAGGCCTTAATAATTAATGGAAATATTCCAATGATAGCCTAGTACAAATTGTAGAGTTGTTGCTCAAAAGCTCTTGCGGTAGGATATAAATTTATAACTATTTCGTCTCAGTCCTTGTTTCATATTAGTCTCTACTCAAACCACTTTCTACTCCAAAACTGTAAGGTAGGAACTGACTACTCAGTGGCTCTTATTTTACTTGTAGCTTATTCAAAAGGTAAATCGATTGCTAATAGTATATTATGATACAATTTTGTTTTTGAAAATTAGATGTGGGTTTTATTGGGGCCACATCAAAAGAGAGCTCTAAAATAAAAATGTAAAACTTCAAATACATAATAAAACTGGCCAAACCACATATAACCTAATAGTGTAAAAGTCCGATAGCATATAGGAGATCTTAATTTGGAGTCAACCTGAAACACTCATTCATATAAAAACAAGAAAGAAAGGTAAATAAGCAATATCAACAGTCAGAACAGAACATGTTATCTGCAAAAGTGGAAAATGCCTTGTTTAGACCAGACTGTATTAATGCTATAGACTTTGGACACTAATTCAAACAAGCGACTCACATTCATAAATATCTTAGAAATAGAAAACAAAAAATTGTAACAGTAAATAAAAAGAGAACAAAACTTGGAATGAGGCTTAAAATTTGTTGCCAGTATTTCTCAAAAAAAATAGTAAAAGTTCAAAGACAATAAATAGAAAACTAATCTAAACAGAGTTTTAGGTTTGCTTACCTAGACCGCGCAGTAGGGATCGAACCCACAACCTTGATCTGCTGAAACTATCGATAACGGCGAGTGGAATGAGAAGCCTTCGCTCATTAATCTCCTCTCGGGGAGGAAAATGCAGCTCTGATAGTTCCGCAAAATTTTGAATGCCCAAAGGACTTCAAATCTAGTCGTTTAAAAAATGTCGAGAATAAGACAAATATGTTAATTCAAAATATAGTTTAACTAGATGGAGTAGCCATTTGGTTGGATTGCGATGTGAATTCAAAATATAGTTTGCTTAAATTTAATTTTGGATGATTGTGGTTCAAATTAGTAGTTTGCTTTATTTTCCTTCACATTTGGTTCAAGTCATTTCTTTCCTCCCGCGTTCTCAAATGCCAAAACAAACAACTCGGAATTATAGCTACTGTTTTTTAAGGAATAAATTTGTAGACATTTAAAATTTTAGGAATTAAATTTAATTTTGGATGATTGTGGTTCAAATTAGTAGTTTATTTGGTAATGATGATGGTGTATTATTTTATTTATTCAATTTTTTTGATAATTAAAATGGCAATAATTAAATGGTCTTTGAATGATTTTGAAAAATGAATCCTCTTTATTATAAATAGGTCTTTCTATAAAGAAGAATTTAATTGTACAAATTTGTCTTAATGTGATTTCTTGATGTGACAACAAGTAAATAAAATCACAATATCATATGGTGAAATAAATTTAAAGTCATGTCTTACAACTTGTAAAAAAGTTTAAATTAAAAAATCTTCCATATAAATTTGTTGTCTTTATATATGTTAGTTAAGAAGTGTCATATCCCCATGACAACCACTTCCACAATAGATGGCTATGGAAAATAAAATATAAATAAATAGACATTGGGAAGGTGCACTGCAATGTCATTGGAATGACATCCGTCCTCAAGAAAGGCATCGGGATGAAAAAGTGAGGAGAAACTGCAATCTCATGGATTACAATAGTTGCAGGATATCCACATAATGGATTTGTTGGAAAAGACTTTAAAAAATTTCAAGCAAACATAGTTGGCAAGCATAAAAAGATATACTCTAAAAACTTGTTTGTATCCTCCTCGCTTGCACCCAAGTGAGAACTTTTGAACAAGTATGGATATACATCAAAACTTAAAGGATGGATGAATTTCATTAGACATGGAGAGGCAAAAGGTAGAATTAAAGGAAGATCCCAAAGGGAGCAACTGGATTGTGTAAAGAGAAGGGATGCCAAAAGAAGACAAAGGAATGTTGCGAATACAAACATTCACCCTACATGAGAGGTATGAAGGAAGGAAGGCCTATGTGGTAAAAATAGGTAATCCCTTTGGGCACCATTTGTAGACTACAAGGAAAATAAAGGGGGCAACTTTGTAGAGGAAAGGGAATACAAGGGACTGGAAGACAAATTTTAGTGCCTAAACTATAAACATGTTCTACATTGTTCTTGCAACTTTATGTATACTCCTTTGCAATTACTCTTCTAGAATAGTATTAAATTCATAGATATAATCTTTGGCAATTGAAAAGATTAATTTAGGGTGGTTATGGAATGTTTAGGTGATAGTTTACCTATAGCCATTGCTAGTGAGGGGATATTAACATTTCAAATAATAATAAGAAATGCACAAGAAATGCACAAGAATTATAATACACACAAAGCTAGAGTTGTCAGATCTTCGATGTACCTCAAAAACACATGAAACATCTTATTGCTTTGGAAGAGAATTTTGGTCGTGGGAGGCTTATATTCTTGATCCATAACTTTATGCACTCAAATATTGTTACTACTATTGTAGCAGCTTCACTTGTGAACAAGATAATAGAAAAAGAAATCAAATAAAACATAAAATATTCTAACACAAAGAAATTAACCCAACACCTTCTTGTCTCATTCACCTCTGATTGAATGAAGATAGGATGTACACCCAAGAACCTTTGTCATGCTCAAGATGTGTGAATAATCATTTGAATGCATGTGTTTGCTCTCAAATCAATAACATAACATTAGCATTCATTGGATTATGAATTTTTCAATAGAAGATGACATCAAGGATTATGTATTGTAAATGATGAATGGGACATTTAATTTATAGATTTTTGGTAGGTGAATGGATGGCTTAAATTTAATCTTGGATCACGATTTTGATCCATGATTGATGTGTTGGGTCTTGAAATCATTATTCACACTTCTATAGGGATCAATCCACCTCAAAGTAACAAACATGTCATTTCTAGAGGTGGATAAACTAGCTCATGAAAATGTGAGCGATGAAAAGAAAATTGCTAAGAGTGGATAAACTCTCCTTCACTGTGGGCTCAACTAAACCCAAAAGGGTGTTCTTAGAGGTAATCTTTAACAAGATTTAATCACAACTGAAGATATGCACAATTTAGAAAATTTGTGGTAGTGTTCAGATATACACTTTGATCCCATTTTTCTCACCAAACAAAAGAATAACCTATTGTTATACCCTCTCTTAAATTGATATGGATATATAGAACATGATTCACCATGATAAAAGGTACAAAAGCTCATTGAAGATATTTTCCTAGATATAGCTCATTGAATCATGGAATGCATATGAACTTGCTTTCTTATCCTACTCTTTTAGTGAATGATTTTATTTACTTTAAAGTTCATGGATGGCTAAATAATTTCAGGGTCAGTGTCTTATAATGGGTTGTAGTCATAGTAAACTAGAAGAAACAACACATAAAAATAATGAAAGAGATATGATATTAATATCAAGACATGATTAATAATCCCACTCCAAAATTTTAGAAATCCACATGCATTAATATAAATACAATTATAAATGATAACCTACACTGCATTAAAGTGTTGTGACACTTTTCAATTTCTCATTTCAATTTATTATTTCATTGGAGCTACAAATTTTAAGAGGTACTATTCATAAAGAAACCTAATGCCAACCACTTGCAAATAATATGTTGTGCAAGCAATTTTAGAATAGTTGAAAAACTAAATAAGGAACAATTATTTTAAAATTCAGACATCTTTTAAATACATTTTACCAAACAAAAAATAAATTACACTAATAATTTTTTAAAATCAACAAATTTTACATTTTAAAAAATCTACCTAAACAATTCAATTTTCAAAGCACCTTTAATTTCACTTCAAACAAAATTATCAATATGAAATAATTATACACAAAGAATACATAAACATACCTACCACAATAATTATTAGACCAACGAGACATCATTTGTGTGGAGACTACATATTAACTAGCACTTGCACCATACAAAAGTTTAATGTTTATGCTCACAACTAATAATCTTTTCTATAAATTATAAAATGAGGGATGTAGTAGACGATAAAGTATTTATTATCGATGGGCACTTGGCATTCACTAAGTGGTTATTGGTACATGCTTTGCTTTGGCATTTATTATCTCCCGCCTCCTCGCCTCTGGTGAGTACGATTGCAGTTGAGTTTTTATTAATGCTCACTTGTGTGTGGCCTTGTTAGTGGTGATACTGTGGCTAATTCACTTCTTTTTAACATGAAAAGTTGGTGGTTATTTCTTCATACATTTCTTTGGTTTTGGTTGCTTTGCTCTAGTTTGATAATGGATAGTCTATTCAGAGTTTTTGTCCCACCCATGACTCATGAAATATGGGACAACTCTCCTCTCACAACGAAAAAACTAAGGTGGGTGTTTGCAATAGAATGTAAGCAAGTTTCAGATGCAATTGAAATGGTATTAGGTATTGACTGGATGTAATTTCACACCATGTCGCTACCACATGAAATCACCTCACGTTTTGTCTCGAATCTCATGGATGTCTTATGGTGTGTTGAGAAGGTGAAATTCTTAGCTGGCACATATTTACTTCCTCACATTTGTCCACTTTCTTCCTTGCAACCAACATTGGAAAATTATGATATTCTACAGGGCTCAAACTTAGTTGGAGGCATTCTCTATAGGCAGCATCTTCTTTCGGACATACGCCTTTCCACTCTTCTTTGCTCCATGGCACATGGTTTGCTTGATGATCGTCCGCGTGAGTTTGATCTTCGTCTGCTATGGTAATTCGGTTTGTGACACAATTCAAAATATTTACATTGTTGTTTGGCTGCTTATCAGGCATGCACTTATAGAGCCTCATGTTGAGCCTTTTTTTCTCACCACCTACAGAAAAAAAGGGAAGTGCAAATTGACTCACTCCTTTCATTCTAGGCATTTTGATCTTAGCGCCCCCCCCCTCCTCCCCTCTTCTATATTTTAGTTCTTGGTGCTCTCTTGTTTGCGAATTTGGTCTCTCCCTCTTCAGCTTCTTAATTATGTATTTGGATTCCCAGTTGTTTCTTGGGCTCATCTTTGTTTTGCATATTTTGGTTTTGCAGGGTTATAGGTGGTCTCTCAAGCTTTCCTTGGTTTTAGACGTTCCTCATTGCATGGCTTTCTTTCGCCTCCAAATTTTTTTATCTTTCGAATTCATTCTTCTTGTGATAAATCTTCAGGAAAATGCCTCTCTTTTCACTCTAGCTTCGGTTGTTTTGGGGCCTTCCAATGGTCGTATCTTCAGTTTAAATGCGATTTACTACAATGTCTCTTTTGATTAGTGGAATACTGGATGTAATTCTGTATCACTCAAACACTGGCAATGGTGCTTTTGAGTTTATCTAAGGGGTTTTTGCTTTTCTCGATGGGATTAGTAGTATGTTCTCCACTATTGATGTAATATGCATTCCCAAAGTTGTAAACTCTCTTCTTTTACTATTAATAATTTTTTTTATAAATTTAATATACATAAAATAAAATCTTAAATTAGGTGTGTTGGCATTACAACAAATTTTGTGGTGATCAAATGTACAAATAACAATATGGATTTTTTATTAAGCCTTTAGTTTTGTTTGAATTTGATCAACATCTACCTTTATTAATTTTAGTTGAACTTGATATCTTGGTAGATGAGTGTAACATGCTTTGCTTCTTTGGAGCTCTTTTTGCTCCTAAAAATGAATGCTATTCAACAAAAAAATGTAGTTACTTTTATTGTAAATCTATATATCATAAACAATACAAAGGTAGTTTATCTTGAGTAATGTGAATAAATAAAATAAAATATAAGTTTGATAAGTATAAAGCATTTTTTTTTTGTATTGGATTGCTATTGACAATATCTACTTGCACATTACAAGGTTTCAATGAAATAGTAAGAATGAATATTTTATAAATCATATATTATAAATAGGAAAATGAAGTGAATAAATGAAAGGATATTCGGAAGAGCTTTTAGATTAAAAGTTGTATAACTCAATTTGTTATAATCAGAGTAATTGTAGGCAAGCTTTTTATTTTTTCTAATAATTTCGAATGAGTTTTTTTACATTCTAGAGTAGTGCTTGAAAGAGAATGTTGGTTATACATGAAGTCCGTTTATTGATTTGACTTTAGATACAGTTGTAAAAGTAAGCCTTGTCTTTCTATTTTATCAATATTGATTGTTCCTTTATTTAGTATTCTAGTCGCGGGATTTATGTATATAATTAATCATTCCATGAATAGCGGTATTTGTTAGTGTTACTTGGTGATATAGGAATCATAGGTATATTTTTAGGGTTAGTTTGGTTTCATGGTGGAAGTTATTATATTTATTAGTTTATACTACAACATATAAAGGTAAATTTGGTGGTTCAAAGACAAAATTTGTAAATATATATGACCTCTCTAAGAGTTCCATTTACAAGGCCTACTTGAATGCATGCATTTGTCATTAGTGTTATTCATTGGCCTTTTCATAGTAATATTTCTTGTGAAAGGTGGTCACCATTAGTATCAGTGTGATTTTATTGTGTGTTTACTGCAATACTTAATGCAACTAGAAGATTTAATAGTTTCAATATTTTTTATTATGTAATCTTAATAGACCATTTGTAGTAAAAAGATGTATTGAGTTGTGAAATTATTCTTTTCCAATTGTTGATAATTATTTGTTTGGGTGGTTCATTAACGATTGCCAATCATATTGCTCTAGATTTACATTACATATGTTTTGTAATGTTTCAATAAAGTGTGTTTGAGTTGTAGTGTCGCCTTGTTGACACAACACTTTGTAATGTAACAATTGTTATAAATTTTTGCTATAGCATTTTGGCATTTAAGTGTGATGCATAAATAGGTTTGTCCACAACAACCGGTAGCTAGCTAAGGTCACCTATAATAATTATTGGTATTGCCATCAAAGCAAAGTTGTTGGTGGGAAAACTCCTCATGTAGACTATTGTCTATATTCAGTACTATGAAATTCATCTCATTGATGATGATGTATTTTATGTGTTTCATATCTTTTTGAAATGTTGTTAGTGTCTATCCTTGTAATGGTTGTATTTTTATTATAATTTTGAAGACTATGCATAATTTAGTCATGCATGTTAAATGTAAAAAATACTAATAGTACATGAGTACTATATTAACAGATAAAACAAATTCCCTTTTCACCTTGGTAATATACAATGATAAAATAATCCTATGCATAGTATATGGAATGTAATTAAACCTTGCATATTCATGATTTGAAGTCATAAGCCAACACATAGTATAATAGTTGAGAATATATCCTACCTTCACAAGAAATAAAGTTTTAAAAAGGTAGATGAAATTAGGAATTTCCTTTTAGAAAGCTTAGTTTATATTAATTCAAGTAGATATAGTATTAAAAGATGACACAATAATAGTTCACACAAAACATGTGCCTATTGACTCATCTTGGGATTTGGGATATTTTAAGGATTGAAGGGTTGATATAGGTTTGGGGATGAATCAAAAAGTGTATCCAAAATTGTAATCAGGGTTAAAATATTAAAGGTTAGGCTATAGAGCATATAAATCAAACCCTAATAAACAATGAAGCACAAATAAGCATAAAGACATAAACATAAAGCAATATTACCAAATTTTCATGCCACCATTGATTCACCTTCATTGCACTTCTCCATTTTGCTTGAATATAATAATTGCCCTCAAATTTTGAGTATGCAATAATGGCCTATGACAATGACTAGCAAAATATTGAATATTGTTGTCTCACACTAGTAGCATGTACTTGCATATGAACTAGGTCTATCAAAATGACAATGACAAACGTCTTCTATAGAAAAGACAATTTTGAACGAAGGGCTAAGATTGAAAGTCAATAATCAATGGCTAAGAATGAAAGATGTAGTATGGACTAGGGTTAGGACAAATGATAAGGATTGACAGTCAAGATTAAATTATAAATTATAAATAATTTAATCAAGGGTGGAGGTTAATTGAGACATGGATAGATAAGGACTTGATGTTGAAGATAAGATTGGAACAGACAAAGAGATGAGAGAAAATTAAATAATACTAAAATTATTTAATCTAGGTGGCCAATGAATAATGAAATAAATAAAAATAATTATTTAACTATAGAGGAATGTGAGAAAGAGAATCTTTTGAATTAAATAATAATTTAATTCAAAATTCAAGAGAGTGGACCAAATTAAATTTATTTAATTTATGAGAGAAGAGGCTAATGAATAATTAAATAATTATTTAATTATAGTGGAAAGTGGATAAAAATTATTTAATTTTAGAAAGAAGGGGACATAATTAATCAAAGAGGAATAAAGATAGAAATGAATTAATTAAAAAATTAAAATTATTTAATTAATAGAAGACATATGACATTAGAAAATAATTAAATAATTAAAATTATTTAATTATGCATAATGAAAGAATGAAAGGGGAAATGACGGAGAAAATAAGAGTCATAGGCCTAGGACAATTTTTAGTGTCTACATTTTCCCCTCTTTGATATAATGCAGTTTATCGCATTATGTCAAAGAAAATCAGTCAAGCATGCCCCAGTGTAAGCAGGGTAGACCTATGCCCCCTCGGAAGAATTTTACAATTTAAAAAAAAAAAATTATTTCAAAAACTCAAATTAATAGGCAGAAATGCTATGACGGCGAAAGAAATTATTTTCAGGACCTTTGGGATAGACAAAAGGTAGCCTAGAAGCTCGAACAAAGCGCAACCATCGCAAACCCTAGTTAAAAACCCTAAATTTGAGGAGGTATAAATAGGAAATGGGCAAGACAAAGGCTCATTTTGCACATTTGGACTTTGGAGATCAAGAGCTCGTAGTGAAGATGTCGCGTGTTCCACACACCGAGCATCAGGCTTATCGAGTTCGCACATTCAGACGATCGGAGGGCGTAGGAGATCCGGTAAGGCTCTACAAATCCACTTTGTCAATTTTTGATTTCACGTTTTTCTAGATAGGGTAAAAATTTAACAGTTGATTGTGTCGCTGAACGATAGTTGCAAGTGCTATCGTGTTTGACACAATTGGTAGCAACACGCCTAGGCTAGGCTAGGATTTAGGATAATGTGACACAACTACAAAAAAAATCAAGTTTCAACGCAACCGAGGTGCGATTAACCATAACTGAGGTTACACGACACAATTGGCTGTGAAAATGCACAATTGAAAGGACTTAGCCGAAACCACTAGGGAAATGACGCAAACAGAAAGATATGATGCAATTGATTAGGGGTTATACGCAAGTGTTGCCCCTTTGATGCAAGTGATAATTATGCGATGCAATTGATAATAATGGCACACAAATGCTAAATATGTGATGCAATTGACTAACAACAAAGTTGACCAAGGGTTGAATGAAATTCCATTTATATTACATGCCAAATAATTGTAAATAGGATGATTTACTGATTCAGTGCTTGTTGTGTGGACCACATGTTCATCTGGATCCGATCTACACTCGAGAGTCTCGACCTCCAAAAACTTATAGATTGAGGGACCAGTTGATTAGTGTTGAGAAGCACAAACTATGGCATCTTGGATTATTTCATGTTACATTCATACCCATGATTAGGGAAAATAGGGGTATGTTGACCGCACTTGTTGGGAGGAGGCACTCAGAGACATGCTCCTTCCATCTACCGACGGGAGAGGCTACCATCACTCTAGAGGATGTCTATAATATTCTATGATTATCGATCTGAGGCGAGAGGTTGTGATATGACCCAGGCCAAGGTTACCAGGCTTTGACTACACACTATGTCTATGACGATGTGGTGCAACTGGGGATTGACAGATACAAGATCAGGTGGGAGACATTAGCCGCACGATATGAGCGATTTGACCACATTCTGTGTACCCTGATAGCCGGTGTTGTGATTCCAGATCGTAGAGGACATGGGTTCCCAGTAGGATGGGGGGAGGTGCTTGTGGGCATGTTAGCTAGAGACACTCTGTATGCATGGGGACTGTGTTTGCTGGCCATGGTTTATTTTCAATTACATGAAATAGCATATCAACAATGGAAGAGCATGATTTGTGGAATTACTCTTCTGATGGTCTGGGCTTGGGAGCACATTATTGTGTTTCATTCACCAGTTGGTCGGTAGTTAGGGGACAACGTACCTTACGTTTACATGTATAGAGGAGCGGCCACACAGACACATGTTGGGGATGTGGGGTATTGGCGACATGTATTGGATCTTCTAGTTAGCTTCATATGGAGACCATGGATGGATTGCGCTCAGTGGCCTGGAGAGGAGCAACACTTACAGTGGTGTCGGTAACAGAGATATCTTATTGGTCGTATAGTGTAGATACAACATATTATAGACATGTATTTTCCAGGGTGAGTGCTTAGATAGTTTGGTGAGCAGCAGGGTTTACCTCAGGGCATCGCAGAGTTTGCACGATCCTCTCAAGAGGTTACACGATGGGGTCTTGTGATTGCAGTGGCAACAACAAAGTAGGATATAAATAGGTTGTAGCCTTTGATGTGGGCATGGAGAGGGGGTCCAATAAGGGTTGGTACTATAGCCTAGTATGATGCATGGTGGCTTGTACACATGCCCATTCCTTTGACAGATCTTGACCATCCAGCTCTAGTGGTTCAACGAGGATGGGGTCCTTGAGATAGGAGAGGCAGAGGGAGAGGGAGAGGAGACAGAGGGAGAGGGGACAGAGGTGGTGGAGGTGATGATGGTGGTGAGAGAGAAGGTGATGGACAGTGCAGAGTAGATCACTCTCCCCTATCTGAGAGGAGGGAGAGGAGGAGGAGAGACAAGAGGAGAGGTAGGAGAAGGATATGCTCGATATAGAGGCAGAGGAGGAGAGATAGGAGGGAGAGCGGCCTGAGGCAGAGCAGCTAGATGTGCTAGCAGAGGTAGATCAGGATGATGTGATGGGGGAGGTGAAGCAGATGCTATGAGAGAATATTCTGCATGGAGATGAGGGTTTTGAGGATGTACCAATTAGAGGTGGTATAGAGGATAGAGACTAGGAGCTGATAGAGCTATAGGCCAGGGTACAAGCACTAGAGGCCAAGCTACAAACCCTTCAAGTGGATAGGGATGGCCTATAGGTAGATAGGGATACCTTGCAGTCAGAGAGAGATAGGGTAATGATCTGAGCACAAGAGGCAAAGCAGAGGGTTATTGACTTTTTGATTGCATGCACAAGATCTACCATTGACACTGCATAGGCACTTATCAGAGCAGGGAGGTGAAAGTAGTAATACAGGGGCTTATATGAGGAGGCGTCCCCAGCTGAGTGCTGGGCACCTAGTGCATCGATAGCATTGAGCAACGGTCGGTTCCACAATAGACAATCACAAAGTAGATCTAGCCGAGGCGAGAGCAGTAGTCAGGGCTCTGGGGATCATGGGAGTTCTAGATAGATCTCATTTTGACACATGTATCTTGACACTTATGTCTTTGTCTATCGAGCCTGCGAGCTCTTATTAGGAGATACATTATGACATTGTACTGTGACACTTTTTGAGTGGTATGTATATATATATATATATCATTTTTGGCGCTGATTATGTGATATGCATTTTCTTTATATGATATGCAGACTTTTATTATGCATGTGTTATGGATAATAATGTATGCTTTATGATTATTCATGCAGCCCCTAATGATGTCTTAATTCTATATGATGATGTATGCATTTACTTTTATGATTCTATGGATGTCATGTATTGATTCTATGCTTATGATTATGAGATGCAATGGGATTCTATGCATTTTCCATGGAATGTGAATGTATGCAATGTCGCAATATGATTGTGAAATAGAATGATAATGCATGTATGTTGTGCAATGGATGACGGGTTGATGGTTTGATGAGGCTTGGTTTTAGTCGAGGAAACATGTCGTATAAGATGTCTAGTCTGGTTTCAACCATGCGACCACCTGTATAAGGAAAATGATGATGTTTGAGTAAATGACAATGTCTGGTTTCAGGAAGGACACATCCTGTATACGACATAAGTTAACTAATTGATTGTTTGACTGTTCGACAGTTTTGATAATTTTGACAATTTTTTTGGTTTGACTGAGTGACCTTGTTGACTTGTTGTCTTGTTGATGTGTGACTTGTCTGATATTTGGCGATTGTTTGTTTCGATGTTGACAATGTCTGATTTATTATGACTGACATAACAAACCCTAAATGATTGACCTAGGTGGCCTCAGGGGCTCATTGATGGATGGCCTTGCCTATGTAACAATGTGCAGAGACCTTGTAGTTCGACATGACATGACTTTGTTTTATTAACAAAGGACTGAGTCATGATTTTATTTAACAAATCTAAAAGGATTGACCTAATGCCTCGGGGGCACATTGATAGATGGCCTTGCCTACGTTTAGTCATAGAGGCAACATAGTTCGACAATAAAATGGACTAGCTGACATGATTGAATTTGACTCTTTTTTTTGGATTTTTGAAAGTTATTTGGATTTTTTTGCATTTTTAGCATATTTTGAGTTTTTTTTTTTGGATTTTTGAGGTTTTATGATTTTTTTAAATCTTTTTTGGGATAAAGCAACCTTCGCTAGCATATGTACAATCCAATGACGTAGGTCAAGTATGTGCCCCCAGTCAGGAATAAGACCAATGCATTAGGGGTGGGATGGAAGAAGCTAGGAAGAGAGCAAAAAGATGCCTGATGTCAATCGTTCCAAATTATGGAAAGGACAAGCGATCGTTATTATGGGTGATATGGAAAATATGGGCAGAGAAAATGACAAGGAAAATTTAGGTTGGAATGATGGTAGACGACGGAGCAAGGTCAACTACACATGGCGTCTGTTTTCCAGGTTTTCACCATGGTACTTATCCAAAGCACCACCGGGGTGGTTTTCACTATTGGACGAATTATTTCTCTTGTCTTTTTTTTTTTGGTGTTACCAAGACGCCAATTTTCCAGGTTTTCATCAAGGTATCGATTTTTTTGATATTTTGATATTTTTTGTGTTTTCATGATTAAGACAAAACTCTTAGAAGCTATGTGTAGAATTTGCACAAATGCAGACTATTGATTGATTCTGTCAAAGGTTCCCCTTATGGAGTGGAAAGTTGGTAGGCTCCCGATCCAAAGACTCCTATCACAACATAAGGACCCAACCAATTTGGCTAAAACTTTCTTGGCATTTCTCACTCTGATTGATTCTTAGGATTTTCCATTAGGACCAAGTCATCAATGTCAAAACTTTGATTTAAAACCTTCTTATTTTAGCTACGTCGAAGACGATTCTGATATGCCTGAAGATGATCTAATGCCTTTTTCCTCCATTCATCCAAAAGTTCCAATTCATGTAGTCTAGATACTCAATATTCTTTGTCATCAATATGCCCTTTCACAAATACCCATAGGGAAGGAATTTTGACCTCAATAGGTAAGATAGCTTCAGAATCGAAGACTAGGGAATATGGAGTGGCACTGGTGGGAGTACAAATACTTGTGCGGTAGGCCATAAGGTAGGATTGAGTTGGATATGCCAATTATGGCCAGCATCATTAACAATATTTTTAAGGATTTTGAGAATTTTTTTGTTAGACGCCTCAGCTTGACAATTTCCTTCTAGGTAGTATGGCATGGAAAAGTGGTGTTGAATGTGAAATTTCTCATAGAGTTGATGGACCTCTTGATTTTTAAATGGATAACCATTATCCGTAATTATGGATTGAGGGATACTATACCAACAAATGATGTAGTTGAGAATGAACTTGTAAATTTGTTTGTCAGTTATGTATGTCATAGGAATAGCTTCAATCCATTTAGCAAAGTACTCGGTAGCAACAATGATGAATTTGTGACCTTTGGTGGATGTAGGATGTATCTTACCTATGAGGTTGAGTCCCCATTGGGAAAAGAGCCAAGGTGATGTTATTGGATGAATTTCTTGTGCTAGGATGTATCAAGTTGTTGTGTATCTAACATTGTATAAATTTCTTGACAAAGACATAAGAGTCTTTTTCCATTCTAGGCCAGCAGTAACCCAATCTCATAATCTTTTTAGCTAGGGTTAAACTACTAGAATGGGCTCCACATATACCTCTGTGTACCTCATGCAAAGTTGTTTGTGTTTCTTCGGTATTGATACATCTCAACAAGGTATTGTCTAAGGCACATCTATAAAGGGTATCATCGATGATGGTGTATTTGGAGACTTTACGAATAAATGTTTTGCATTGGTTGTTTGAGAGGTTAAGCAAGAGGGTTTTGCCATGAAGGTAATCATATATGTCTTGATACCACGGGGAATTAGGACCAATGAGTTCACACACCATCTCAGATTCTGGGATATTAAAGGTGAGAACCAAGAGTTATTCTACCAAAAACTCAAATTTAGGCATGTTGTCAGGTATATCCAAGAGAGACAATTGTGGCCATGGCGACGGTTGCTTTGTTCTGAACATGTGGTACCTCGTGGAATAGAATTGTGTTGAAGTATTTCCTAAAAATGTCTACCATCCACTTGTAGGGTGTGATATTTTCGTCCTCGATGTCATAATCATCATTAACTTGTCGAATTACAAGTTGAGAGTTGTCATATACTTGCAGATTTTTGATCTTCCATTTAATTTCCATACGTAATCCTATGAGAAGAGCTTCGCATTATGCTATGTTGTTTGTGCATGGGAAAGTGATCTTGAATGACTTAGGGATAGTATCACCTTGAGGTGTGATAAATAATATACCCGCTCCTGAACCATGGTTTGTATGTGATCCATCAAAATATAGTTTCCATTCCACTTTTGCATTTAATGCGAAGAGAGATTCATCTGGAAAATCAAAAGCTAATGGATGATCTGCCTTAGTTGGAGCGTCTATAAGTTGATCTGCAATAACCTGTCCTTTGATAGCTTTTCTCTCGACGTACTGGATGTCATATTCATTCAGTATCATGAGCCATTTGGCTAATCGTCTTGTTAATGTTGCTTTGTTGAGAAGATACTTTAACAGGTCTACCTTAGCGACCAAAAATGTTTGATGATTTAACATGTAGTGCCTTATTCGTTGAGTAGCGAAAACTATCGTAAGACAAGCATGTTCTATTGGACTGTAATTTAGCTCATATCCAACCAAAGTACAACTGATGTAGTATATTGCTCGCTCACGTCCATCATCATCATTTTGTGCAAGAAATACCCCCAGTGCGAATGTAGTTGTTGAAATGTATAGAATAAGAGGCCTTCCATCAATAGGTGGCACCAATACTGGTGGTGTTAATAGGTATTCTTTGATCTTTTCAAAAGCTTCCTGACATTTTTTATGTCCATGCAAAGGGAACTCCTTTTTCAAGTAAATGTTGGAAATGATGTATCTTATCTTTCAATTGTGCTATGAAGCGTCTGATGGATTGTAATCCTTGGAGTGTCCTTAATTGACTTATGTTGACTGGTGGAGGCATGTCCATTATGGATTTCACTTTAGCTGGGTCTACTTCGATGCCTCCTCTAGAAACTATATATCCATGAAGTTTTCCCGATGTCACACCGAATACACATTTCTTGGGATTTTACCTCGCTTTATACTCTTCCAATCTTTTGAAGATTTTTTCCAAGACTCTCAAATGGTCTACTTGTATCAATGATTTGGCTAATAAACCGTCCACATAATCTTCCATCAAGGTATTTATGAGATCATGGAAAATAGTTGTCATAGCCCGTTGATATGTAGCTTCTAAATTTTTAAGTCCAAAAGGCATGGCATTCCAACAATAGGTGCCCCATGGACAAGTAAAGGTTGTCTTGTGTTGTTCTTCTAGTGCAATTCTAATCTGAATATATCTCGAGAATCCATCCATAAGGGACAACATCTCATACCCAACTGTCAAGTCCACAATTATGTCAATGTTTGGCAATGGGAAATCATCTTTAGGACATGGCTTGTTTAGATCTCAGAAATTTGTACAAATGTGGATACCACCTATTGTTTTTGTGACTGGTACTAAATTAGAAATCCATTCTGCATAATCAATTGATCGAATGAAGCCCACATCCAACAATTTCTTAGTTCAACTTTGACTAATAGTGCAATCTGCAGATGCATTTTTCAGAGTCTGTGTTTGACAGGTTTAGCATCTGGATATAATGGAAAATGATGTAGTATCAACTCAAGATCTAATCCAGGCATGTTAGCATATGACCAAGCAAATTTAATTTGTCTATCGATGAAGAAAGTTTGGAACTCAGTTTGCTCATATTCTATCAAAGATGTCGCAAAGTGAATTATCTTAGGACTATCTTCGGTGCCAAGGTTGATTTCTTTTTATTTATCAATTAGCTTTGGTGACTTCTCTTCGTTAATGGGGAGAATTTCCAACCCTCCATCCTTAGGTGCCCTAGAGGGGTTTTCGCCCTCAGATAAGCCCTTTATTTTTAGTTTTTCTTGGTCCAGAGGTGCCATTTGGTTTTCACTTAAGGACTCGTCATTTTTTTTTTCATTTTTCTTTTTATTGTTTTTTACTTTTGTGACTACAGGGGTGGACGAACTCCCCAAAATATGCCATGTTATCCAATTCAATGGTAAATCTAGCCATATGGTCCCTACTAGGAATTCCTTCACGCAATCCCATGAAATCGGCTATTGCTTTGTCGTTCTCAAAGATATCTAAGATGGGAGGGTCTCATTGATCCCAATCGATAAGATGGGGATGGACTAAGGGCATGCCATCATCAGAAGTTTCAAAGTTCAAAGGGGTCAAGGTAAAGGCTAAACTATTAACATAGTTGCAAAAGGATTTTATAGTGTCTTCCCTACTCCTAGGAGGGGGTATGTCAGGTTTTGATTTGTCTCATGATGGACCAATTTTGAAGCTTTGCTCAAATATTTCATCAGAAGTAGGTTCACCGAGTTCTCTAAATGTTTCATAAATTTCATAGTCACTAGATGATTTGTCAGAACCCCATTCATATTCGTTTTAGTCTATGGAATAGTAGGATTGGTCAGAGGTCTCATTGGATTTCTCGATAGCCTCAGTAACACTGATTTCCTCTTGTAAAGGTGATGCGATACTTGAAACACCAATATTAATCGGTTTGAACCCAAGCCCAAGACCATTTGGTCACTTAAAGATGATGATTGGCTTAATCTTGCCATCCTGATGTAATCCAAGCCTACTATGTCTGTCTATATAAGCATGAATTTTCACCACTAACACAAATTCCCTTTTACCCCCTTGCACTTTAGAAAACCTAAGGCAGAGGCTTAATTCCACTTTAGCTCGTTGTCCACATCACACTTGGCACCTATTTTGTGTGTCGGTGGGGGCGTTTCTATCAAGGATGGTCATGTAGCATGCAAACGTCTGCGTAGCGCGCTTACATCCCTGGCAGATTCTTGCAACTGGAGTTTGTAGAGACATTACACTTTCAATTGGAAATCAAAGAGTAATGCCTCCCTTCGGTTGGACGACTCGAATATGGTCGTTTTTAATCCTTTCCTTCATATTCTTGACCATTCCATCCATTCTCAAGTTTTGCAAGATCATTTGAGCACTCTCTCCATTCCATTCATTCACTTCAAGCTTTGTAGCAGCATTTTACACTCCATTGTAGCAATCTACCACTCCATCACTCTAATAGTGCGAGTGCAGGATAAACACCATTGCAACAGAGGCTTGAGTTCCTCTCATTTTCTCCTCCACAAGCCTTGAGTGCTTTGGACGGAGGTGGTAAGATCCTCTCATCTCCTCTATCATCTTTGGTTGAGTAAGCATGTACTATTTACAGTGTCTTTTGTTTACGTAGTTTGTATTCCCTTCTTTATCTTTGTTCCTATCATTGCAAACTTGGTTGTTCATCAAGGTGGAAACACCAAAATGGGGTCTGATTGAGGCAGGCCCCTAAACAACCCCAACATTTCCCCCTTTTTCTATGTGTAGGTGGAGAGATCTCGAAACAAGCTAGAAAGAGGACTGTTGTACAAAATTATCTTCTTCACCTTTGCGGTAATATATTTCTTTTATCACATTCGTATTATGTTTCATTCTTCTTAATCTCATTTTGTTGTTCAAGAAACCTCTAAACCAGGCTAGCAGTCCTTTCTTGAGGATTTAACCTCATCTCTATGGTTTTCTATTCGTACGGATGCCAACGCACCTATGAGACACTAGTGCACTGCGTTGTTGTCTCAGAACTGCACTTCTATCCTCTGATAGAGAGCTATCTGAGATGTAGAGTTGACCTTAAAAAGTGACTAACCTAGTCTCCCTTTAATTCTTAGGATTGCAGAGTGATTGAAGGACCCATAGTCTTCATCAATCTCATCCCCCTTATCCTAATCATCCTTGCAACCGAGGTAGGTTAGGGCAGCCTTTCCGCTCTTGTCCTTTCTTGACCTGGGGCCTTGCAATGGATGGTCCCCCTCTCTTATAGTTTTGGTGAACCCGACGTGAACCAACGTCTACCCATTTGTCGGTGTTCTGGACTTTTTCTCTTATACCTCTTGGTTGTTGTACCCTTGTGTGTTGTGAAATTTTATGAGCTTCACAACCCAGTCTACGACCTCTTGGCATATTTTTAGAAGAAGTCTATGACACCTTCCACTGGAAAAGATGAAGGTATCCTCTAGTTTCACTATCGGCCTTTTCTCTGGTTCTTCAATTGATCTATCTGCACAAGAGCACATATCACAAGGCGAATCTAGGTTTCTTGATGAACTTGATCGCATCCCTACCCCTCCTGCATCATCGACCTCCTCATCCATAGATGAGCATGAGGTCATCCATATCCCTTTTGAATACATCGTCAACCTTTGTGGAAAAGTTATCAGTGAAATAAGATACATGGTGGAAAAGGATCAGACAAGCATAGAGCTCTTAGCTAGTCTCGCTGGTTTGGCCAAAGTATGCGCCCCCTCGAGCCATAGTTGCATGACACGAGGTGGCCTCTTCGAGGAACATGAAAGACAACTAGAGATGTCGATGCCTCCTACATCCGTATTTATGGTTGACGTGGTCCCTTTGGTCAGTGTACTTGCTACTTCCGAGAATTTTGAAACAGTCAAAGTAAACAAGAACCCTTTGGGTTTCCACTTCACCCCTTCTGCCACCTCCGATGGTGGAGGATTCAGCGAGATGATAGGTGGAGGCTTTGGTGGCAGAAACTTCAGAAGTCGGGGTGGCATTGGCAGAGGTGGTTTCGGCGGAAGTCATGGTGGTGGTGGCTCTAGCGGAAGTCACACTAGTGGTGGTGGCATTGATGGTGGCTCCGGTGGTGGTCATGAAGGTGGTCTAGGTGGCAGCTCTGGTGGTAGTTCCAGTGGCCCTATGTCTTCTAATGACCTTATTATGAATACCCTTCTTCAAAATATGGGAAAGATAGAGAACCAGCTAGTGAATCTTTCCCAAGCCTCAGCCCAGCCTATTTTCCAGCCTTTCTTCTGACACAACCTGTTGTTGGTTACAATTTTAAACACTCCTTTCCTACAAGGGATGGAGATTCCCAAATTCAAGAAATACGGTGGTAAAGGGGACCCATAGATGCATGTGTCCGTCTTTAAGGCCTTATCCAGAGACTTTTTCCATTATGATGCATTGATGGAAAAAATATTTCCTCGATCCCTCAAAGATACAACACTGAATTGGTATTGTTCTTTGCTCGATAATTCAATATTCACGTTCGATCAGCTTATGAACGAGTTCTTATGATAGTTCCAAGCCAATATCAGACCAAATATTACCTTCTTAGACCTTGTTCGGTGCAAACAAGGGGACAATGAAAAGATTACAGACTTTATAGCATGGTACCAAGCACTCTTCTCATAGATCTTGTATCTGTTACCTAACTCTGATGTACAAAAGGTCTTCATAGGGAACTTACAAAATGTTTGGCAAGAGAAGTTCACCCTCATGAAGTATCCTTCTTTCGCACACTTGTGTGTGGATTTACGATAATACCAATAGACGGTAGTTCAGTTCAGGGGTCCTCCCTCATGCTCCCATCCTGAAGGAAGATTTATCGTATTGATCTCTGGAAGAGGTAAAATTTTTGCAAATGTAGTAGCCATTGTGGAAAACAATGGCCTCAGACGCAACCGAAATTTTACGAATTTATCAAAATCTTATTCTTCCATCTTGCAGAAGTTGGTGAAAGATAAGATCCTTACCCTACCACCCCCTAAACTAGTTAGAGAATCGTACCCTAATTGGTATGAAGAAAACACATATTGTCAGTACCATCGAGTTAATAGAGACAATACCGAATGTTGCATGCGCTTGCGTCATGAGATACAAGATCGCATTAAGGACGATGCTATCCGTCTTGATGGAAGTAAGCAAAACACGATCAAGTCAGTGGCGAAAGCTAACAATGACTTGCAGATATACATGGACCCATTTCTTGCACATTCTGCTAACATGATTATTGATCCCTCTGATTTTGGTTCTTGCCCTGAAGTATATGTTAACATGGTTACCGTTACTCCCTCTCCTCATCTTGCGACTGGTTCATCAGATGTAACCTTTACTCCGCAATATGTGCCAATAAATGGTAATCCTTCTCCGCTTTATATTTCTACTCACCTCAATGGTAACATTGTGAGAGGGGTCTTAGTCGACCCCACGAGTAGAGTGAATGTCATCACAGAGGATACATTACTCTTAAATTTCCTACAAAGGGAGGAATACGAAAAAACAAAATCCATCATCCGTACGCATGATGGACTTTCTCTTAAACCTTATGGATCGATAACGTTGTTCATCCTGGTTGGACCCAAGAACGTAGACACGGTCTTCAACGTTATTCCCGAGTCGGACCTATTTAGAGTGAAGCTAAGCATACCTTGGTTGGCTTCCATAAATGGGATCGCCTCTGTAATCCATAAATGCCTTAAGTTTTCCCATGAGGGTGTCATGCACATGGTGCATGATACTAGATATCAACATGTGGTATCTCGTGGGGGATACTTGTTGGATCACTTTTGGCCTACTCTCGTTGGTCCGCTCCCACAAAGAATGGACCTACTTTACAAGAACTATGTGAGAGATAAGCATGGAGGTAAGGGACAACCGAAGTTGACCCTTCCTGTAGCTAAGTAGTCGGTTGTCTCCTCCTCTCGAAAGGGAAAGGAGAAGCTTGCTCCCTCTCGGGCTAACTTGTCTACTCCCCTCTCTTGGGAAGATTATTGGATGAATAAGCCTGGGTTCTACCCGTTGAGTCCAATTATGCCTCCTTGGCGAAGACCCAAGATCAGGATATCATATCTCCCTAATGGGTCCCTAGGACCTTGGTACTATTTGTATGGTAGAAAGAAAGGCTCGCAGAGAGAATTTTCCCCTCGACCTCTTCATGTTCCCCCGAACAGAAAAGGATCCACCTCTAAGGTGGTAGAGTCAATTCCTCGCGCCATTTCTGAACCTGCCCCTTCTGCTCCCATTCAGGAGTCTATCCTTCCATTGGAAAAAACTGTGGAAGACACTCCCATGCCTGAGCAGAACCCTTCCATCCCTTTGCAAGCTCCGACTTCTGGTTCGAAAAGTCATAGAAACCGCCTTGCCTGCGAGCGTAAGTGTTAGCAAAAGGCTCTCCTAGCTAAGCAAGCCTCCTCACAGAAGGAGGAGGAGAAGACAGAACCTCTTGTTGTTTCCTCCTCTATCCCCTCTTCTACCTTTGATCTAACTAGTTCTGAATCTCTTTCAGCTCCCGCTGTGAGTGCATATGCACCTGGAAAGGTGCAGGTGTTTATCGCTCCTTCGGTAGAGCCACCCATGTTGACCTCCATTTAGAATGTCTTTCCTTTCCCAAAGCCCATGGATATGGTTAATACTTCGGTCATATCCGTTGTGGTTATTTCCTCTTCTCCTTCAATCCCCCTTGCTTCGTCTATGAGGATTTCACCTCCTCCAATGAAGAAGACGGTAGAGCATGGTCCCTCCAGAAAGGGAGGACATAAGAAGAGCCTGCCTTCTTTGAAAGGCGGCCCCATGTTGACTTGTTCTGTCCTAGTGACGAAACCAGTCCTGGCCTCCCCTGAGCTTGTCACCGCTCTTGAGTCTCTCAATGAGCCTAGTGATGAACCTCAGGTGCAAACTCCTTTGTCCGCCAAGGTGAAACATGGCACTCCCGTCAAGTGTATGTTCAACTCAGTGGATGAAGTTCCAACCTTGTCAGTGATCTTCACAAATTTGTTTACCTTAGACCCACAAGAGCTAAGTGATGGAGACGTCACTGGTCCCTCTGCCTTGTTCCTTGTTGCGGGAGGATCATAAGCTCTTCCCCTTAACATTACACCATTGTAGGATTTTCATCCTTCCCCCTATGATGATCTAGAGTGGGAATCTGATGACCTCTTGGTTGCCCAGTGTTAGGGGGAGACCCTCTTCTTGATCTTTAGACTAGATGTGTGTGTGTGTGTTGTGACAAGTTCCCCTGTAATCATGCTATATGTACCTGGATGACCCTCGTCACCCCTGTTGGTGCTTGGATATAGGCTTGATGTTTATATTGTAAAAATTCCTCTGTGTATCTCCATTCTTCCATGTTTATGATTGGATTTCGGTAAACTGGGGACGATGCAAAGCGTCGGGAGCATTTAGGCCTCCTTCCATGTTGACCCAATTTTTTATTTTACTTTGTCTTTCGTGCATTCTTCTTGATCTGGTTGGGGATTAATGATCTTTCGCCTCTCGCTGCAGTTACCTACTACTTATAAATAAAGACAGATTTGACCCCGCAAAACCAAATCCCCCTGTGCCCTTTGTGTGTGACCTATTTTCTTTTACCTTTCCCTTTATCTTTCTCTCTTCTTTTCTTGAGTTGTCCCTCTTATGTGTGACAATGCCACTTCTGCATCATTTGGTCCTTAGAAAATGTATTTGTTGCCAAATGAATATTTTCTTGAAGACCCTTCGTACACTTCTTCTCTAGAATTGCATTCTTGACTTGAAACCCTAACGGAACATGTTTCCTTCATCATGGGTTCATAAAAAAGGACTTGGAAACCCTCCTCCGAAGTGGGAACAATCTTAGTCTTCCCCTCACATGGGCGCATCTCCTTCCTTTCAATTTGCTTGATGAAGTGAACATCTTTCAATAGGATTCCCTGATGACGAATTGATTCAAGAAAGAAGACGGTAGCTTTTGGATAGCGTGTCCCTTGAGTGGACCCCTCCCTTTCACGTTCGGTTCCCAAGGGATCCCTTGAAAAGCTTTCAGTAAAGTTCTATGGTGTCTAGCTCGAGGGCAACCCAGCTAGACTGGTTTCACACCCTTGCGTCCAGCTCGGAGGTAGCCCAACTAGACCAATTTTACTTCTTCGTGTCTAGTCTAGGGGTAGCCCGACTAGGCCTACTTTGCATCCTTATGTCTAGCTTGGGGACATCCCGACTAGACTTCACTTTTCAAATAATGTGTCCCTTGAGTGGACCCTCCTTCCTTTTGAAGGGTTCCCGAGGGAACACTTTGAAATTCTTACAAATTAGTGATGGTCTACATGACTATCCATTCACTGGCCTGCACGACCGCTTCCTGATGTGTTCTATCTACAGGTAAACATGTTGCCCTCTCTGACTCTACAAAATCTCCTTTGCTTAGTTTTCCTCGTGTGAGATTTCTTGGGGGATACCTTCCTTGCAGGTATGCGGGTCTGTAAGGTGCTTTTCCTGGTTTCCTTCATGTGAGAGTTCTTGAAGGATACCTCCCTTACAAAACCCTGACCCTGTGAGGTGATTTCATACTTCAACTTTGTAGTTCCACAGAACTATGAAGTCCTTTCCTGCACTTCTGAGTTTGCCAGGCTGTGCTTTGCTTCCTCGTCGGTTTAGGTATACTTCTCGTACTTTTTTACTTCCTTACTACTCTACTTTATTGAAGCACTCATCAATACTCGTGCTCGCTAAAGTGGGGGAAAAATGTATAAGCATGAATTTTCACCCCTAACACAAATTCATTTTTACCCCCTTGCACTTTAGAAAACCTAAAGCGGAGGCTTAATTCCACTTCAACCCACTGTCCACATCACAGTTGGAGCCTATTTTGTGTGTCAGTGAGGTCGATTCTGTCAGAGACGCTCGTGCGACGCACAGATGTCTGTGCAATGCACTTACATCCCTAGAAGATTCTTACAGTTGGAGTCTGCAAAGACGTTACACTTTCGATTGGAAGTCAAAGAGTAACGCCTCCCTTCGGCTAGTTGACTCGAATATGGCCGTTTTTCATCCTTTCTTTCATATTCTTGACCATTCCATCCATTCTCAAGTTTTGCAAAAAAAAATTAGTACTCTCTCCATTCCATTCATTCACTTCAATCTTTGTAGCAACATTTTACACTCCATTGCAGCAATCTACCACTCCATCACTTTGATAGTGTGAGCGCAGGACAAACACCATTACAACAGAGGCTTGAGTTCCTCTCATTTTCTCCTCCACAATCCTTGAGCGCTTTGGACAGAGGTGGTAAGCTCCTCTCATCTCCTCTATCATCTTTGGTTGAGTAAGCTTGTACTGTTTGCAATGTCTTTTGTTTATGTAGCTTGTATTCCCTTCTTTATCTTTGTTCCTATCATTGCAAACTTGGCCGTCCGTGGAGGTGAAAACACCAAAATGGGGTCTGACTGAGGCAGGCCCCTAAACAGCCCCAACATCTCCCCCTTTTTCTATGTGTAGGTGGAGAGATCTCGAAGAAATATGGCAAGAGGATTGTTGTACGAAATTATCTTCGTCACCCTTGCAGTAATATATCTCTTTTATCACATTCGTATTATGTTTCATTCTTCTTAATCTCATTCTGCTATTCAAAAAACCTCTAAACTAGGCTAGCAGTCCTTTCTTGAGGATTTAACCTCGTCTCTCTAGTTTTCTGGCTGTATGGATGTCAGCACACCTGTGAGACGCCAACACACTGTGTTGTCATCCCGAAACCACACTTTTATCCTTTGATAAAGAGCTATCTGAGACATAGAGTTGACCTTAAAAAGTGACTAACCTAGTCTCCCTTCAATTCTTAGGATTGCAGAGTGATCGAAGGACCCATAGTCTTCATCATTCTCATCCACCCTATCCTAATCATCCTTGCAACTAAGATAAGTTAGGGTAGCCTTTCTCCTCTTGGCCTTTCGTCACTTGGGGCCTTGCAGTGGTTGGTCCCCCTCTCTTACACTATCATATCCTTTATCTTGCATAATTTTAAAGCCTTTACCATACTATTCCATAGGTATTCATGTGGGTGGAGGAGGTTTTTCATTGTCCTCTTTGTAAAGCCAGGATGTCACATCTTCTTCATTGATAATTTTTTTACTCAATTCTCAAAATTTTGTGAAAACATTGGTAGGAGGAAACTAAATAGTGACAATAGTTTTCTTCTTGTTCGTCGTTGGTTTTCCATATGACTTAGGAGATGTTATCTGACTGATGCAATAAGATGTCTTCATATGATACTCTCCACAACCTTTGTCTTGGACCTCTACTTTGGGAATGGAAGATGGAGGGTTCGAAAGTGAGGCTTTAGAAAGAGTGGAAGGATCAATGTAATGGGATGAAGTGGATGATGATTCCTCTTGGTTGAAAGGAACTTGTTGTTGGGGTATTCCTTGTAGGTTAGTGCAATATTGGAATGGATCAGGATCACCAACTATGGTTATTTTTGTGCCATTATATGGAAATTCAAGGTATTGATGGTATGTGGATGGAATGACTTTCATAGCATGAATCCATGGTTGGCCTAAGAGAAGGTTATATGGTAATTCTAGGTCCAAGACTTGAAAATTTGTGTCCATGACTACAGGACCAACTCTGATAGGTATTGTTATGAATCCTTTAGACTTTCTTTCTTCATCTTCGTATGCCTTTGGTAGTGTCTACACATGCCTTCGAAAAGCATAATGCCTTAACCAATTTTAAAGTGCAAATATTTAACCCTGATCCTCCATCTACCAAGATTCATCTGACATTGGCTTTATGGACAAGGACTTCGAGATGTAAAGGGTCATTATAATTTATCGTTTATGTGGAATAATCTTGTTTAGAAAAGGTAGCATGGTGGGAATTGGTCAAGTATCCAACCATTTCTTCAAAATGATTGAAATCAAGATTAGTAGGTATGGTCATTTTTTGCAAGGCTTGGTCTAAGATGTCCCTATGGTCAGGAGATATGTGCAATAATTAGAGGATAGAAATTTGTGTTGGATTCTTCCCTAATTGGTCAAGAAGGTTATAATGGGCTTTCAGTGTTTGTTGTTGTTTTGGAGGACCTTGGATGGTTATTTTGGTACGGCAGGTATTAACAACACATTCAGGAGTTTTCTTAATGGTGATGGTATTAACATGTTCATTAGCAGCTCAAATGTGATTTATGATAGTGGAATGTTCATATTCGTATTTGGCATTGGTGTAATTGGCTAAGTTATTATTGGTCTTATTACCTATATTGGGGGATTTTCCTTTCCCATGGTCATGCAACGGATCGAAAAATAATTTATGGTCATTGTTTGAAGTCTATTGTTGTGTTTGTCCACTAACCTCAATGGTACCATTTTCAACGAGGTCATGTATACTTTTCTTCAATTGTCAACACTGTGAAAGGTTATGTCCTTTAGTTCAGTGATAGTCACAAAAAGTATTGTCATCCCACCAAGAGGGTTTGAACTATCTAGGATCTTACTATTTAGGCTCTGAAATTTGTATGAAATTGTGTTGTAAGAGTTGTTTAAAGACTGACTCAATTGATTCACCGAGTGAGGTGTATTGTCATTTTGGAAACTTCCTTTGTGTTCTTGGTTATTGTATGTTTTGGACAATATTAACGGTTTGGTTGACAACTCTTGATATGTTGTTTGATATATTAGGGCCTCTAAGTGAAATAACAAGACCTACATGTATGGTCTTAGCGTCGACAACTCTATCATTGGTGACATTCTTATTTCGAGACCAATATTTGTTCTGGTCATTTGGGATGCTTTGGTTGGTTGTGTTCTTGTTTTCCATTTTGAGTTCACCTTTGTGAATGAGAGTCTTTTGAATGATAATTACTTTTTCCACTAGGTCAACAGATGATGTGCAACATTGTACTCTTAGTTCACTTCTCAATCTTGAGTTGAGGTTTTCTAGGAAAATAGTGACCTTTTGTTTTTTGGGTATCTCAACTAGACATCGACTAGCTAAGCTTCTCCACCATTGAAAGAAGGTAATAAAGTTTTCTCCTTCCTCTTGTGTAGTGTGACATAAAGTCGCTATTGATATTTCATTGTCGATGTTAAAGGTGAAGTGTTGAATGAATTTTTCAGCTAGTTTTCCCCATGTTCTTATGCCAATTGGAAGTTTAGAAAACCATTCAAGTGCTATGCTAGTAAGGCTTCGTGGAAAAAGTCTCATGAGATAGGTGGGCTCAAATGTGATGTCCATGCAATGTGTGGTAAATTCCCTTATGTGCTCAATAGGGTTACGCCTCCCATTATACTTTGGAAAATTTGGTATAACATATCCATGTGGGAAGGGTGGCATGTATAAATTTTTGTCAAAGGAAAATGGACATAAGTCTTGCGTTGTGTATGCCTTTTTGGTTTTCATTTGCATGTTGTCCATTTGTTGTTGAAGGGCTATTACTTGTGTTTTCAAAACATCCACTTGTGTATTGTTTGGGTTTATATGGCCATGTTGCAATCCAACACTATGTGACAGGTTTTGGTTTAATGTGTGGGTGTAGGATGGATTTTGGTTTTGTAAATAGGATGCACATGTCGTTTTGGAATGTTTTGGGTTGGAATGTTTTGAGTTGGAATATTTATGTTATGGAATGTGTTGGCTGAGCTTGTAAAGGTGTGACTGTGTGGGTTGCCTTGTTTGTTTTCTATAGTCGTTGTAGTGTTAAGGACAATTTTAGGCCTATTTGTTGTGTCATGTATGCCAAATGGGTTTGACGATGAAGCTCCTATGGAAAATTTTGTGCCTTGTGTCATGCTTTGGGTGCCACATAAAGAGGTTTGGATTTTAGTTGCATCTTGTGTGGTTCCTCCTACTGGAAAGGATGTGTTCACTTGTGGAATTGAAATGTTCATTTGTGGAACGGATGTGTTGTTCCCTTGAGTTTAGCTATTAGGTGTCGATGTTGATTGTATGGTACTTATGTCAAACCCAGGGGGTAATGTGGCACCTTCTGTCAAAAGTTTTTCTAGGTAACGTTGGGGGTCATGTGCCAAGTATTATTCTATAAAGGAGGAAAATTCAAGATCTTGTGAGGCAATCTCTATGTCTTCCACCATAACATGCCCCTTTTGGTCTCTAGTGACAAATTTTTCAAATAGTGATTTGTATGATTTGGGTGACCCTTGTGAGGAGCTTGTAAATGGATTGATAAAGTCCTTGTCTATTGGGAAAGCTTTCTTGTCTTCTTGTTTCCTTTGCGACCTAGTTTTGACCGTGTAAGATTTGCAAGAGGTAGTGTTTGTGCTATGGTGTGACTATGCAAAGAATATGTCTAAGGATGACCAAGGTATGGCTAAAACCAAGGTTATGCATTTTTAGATTTTTTGAGGTATAATATGCTTAAGGATGATAATCAACTATGGATTCAAGGTGAAAAAATATCAAGATCTCAAATGTAAATGTCACAATGAGGTCCAAAGTGTGGTAATGTTAATGCAAGTTTAATGCAACTGTAATGGAATAGACCTAAAATTTAGACTAAAGTTATGACTATAAACTACCAAAGGTAATATTTCTCAACTAAACCAAGAGGACCAAAGATGCCAATAGGTTGCCAAGACTTTAATGGTAGTGGTGACTAAGTGACAAGTTTTGACAAAGGTGACCTTCAAACTAGCCTTGGGAGTTGAGGGACAACCTAGGTGACAAAAGACTAAAATGATGGAGGATGACGAAATCATGGAAACTTTAATTTAGTCTCGATGGACTGATCTTAAGTTCGCTAAGGTTCCTACCAAGGTCTATACAAACTAAAAGGTAAGCTAATGCTTTGTCTATGATGGATGCAAGGTATGAAATGGCAACTAAATGACTGAATGTTAGATGACATGTTTGCAAGTCTGTAGGTAAATAATTTGGTTATGCTCGGGATGATCAAAGAGAGGTTTTGTTTCAGCTTTGGTCTTATATTTTTGTCTCAAGCAATTGCGGCTTAGGACAATTGATTGTGGTTTACAGAATTGGTGGTTGTGGCTTAGATTTGTCAATTGCAGTTTACAAAAAATTTGATTGCGGTTCAGGACAATTGGTTGTGGTTCACAATGTACTTGTTTGGATTTTGGTTGGATTTTGTCAAGAGTTTGAGGTGATAATGTGAAATTTGGTTTTGGAAAACACTAAAAACACTCTGAAAACAATTGTTTCTGGTCTTGTTTGAATGTTGAAAATGTTGAAATGTGCAAAAGACACTTGCAAACACACTTTACAACCTATGGCTTCTCAAGAGATACCACCCGCTAGATCCCCACTTGGATTTCTCCAACCGCTTAAACAAGGTAGACAACTAGAGACTTAGTGGCATTGGCTCCCCTCCACAACACTCACTTCTCAAGCTCACCAAATCGCAATTCCCCACAAGGAAGAATTCTTGCCTCTACACAATGCTTAGCGAAGACGTATGGTGCCTTTTAGAACGATCGTTCCTCCGCTAGCAAGTGAAAGGGATTTGACCACTAAAACAAGGTTCTTAGTGAATGCTCAAGGACATAGCACCTCGCGAGCATCCAACAAGCCACTTAAGGCTTTAATCACCCTAGTAGGGGCTCTTCTAACTTTAAAAATTAAAGGTAGGTACCCTGTTTCGAATGAAACTACATAACTAAGGCCTACATACCATGAGGACTTGATGGTTTAGTTTTATCCTTTTATATATTGGCTCAAGCGAAAAATAGGTTGGATTCATTCCCTCTTTGAAGGCAGGCCCCTCTAAAGGTAACAAAAGAAAGACAAATGTTTTTTTTATCACCCAAGATCGCGCGAAGTGCAAGGGGAGTGCATACACAAAACACCTTTGCCGCACATTCGTATGGGGTTCATTTCAATTCCAAAATCCAAGTGTGTAAAAAGATAATGCAAACACTTGTTTTTTTAATCCCCAAAGCAATATGTGAGAAAGACACTAGATGCAAGATCAATTTTAAACTAATGAGTGACAATGCGAGTTCTTTTTAACCAAATGAGTGAAATGTAGATCAGGTAAATTGATCCCAATGACGTGTGAATGCAAGGTTAATTTTAATGCCGATGAGTGAAAAGAAGACAAGATAGTTTTGTTTGATCAATGCAAATGGGAATGTCTCCTTAGTACCTATGCCACACACTAGAAATCAGATGTTAGTAACGGAAAATCCCTAATCTATGAAATACAAATGACCTAGACTAGAAATTTTAAATGAGATCTAAAAAGACAGGCAATCGTGTCACAAAAATTACGAATGTGGCTCACAATAGTGAGCAGATGCGACCCAGAAACTGCGACTGTAGTTCATTGGATGTCGACTATGGTTCACTAGAACAGATGTGGCTTAGATTTATGGCAATTACGGTAAACCAGAATGATGATTGTGGTGAATGACAATCAAATGCGATATAAAAACTTGGAATCTGCAAAATAACAAAAGTCTACCAAAAAGAAATGACCTAATGATGCCTATGATATGAGACTAGGGTTACACTGACAAACCAGAAAGCTAAATGACCTAGATCTAACATAAAATAACTAGAAAATTAGAATCTAAGTGTCCATCTATACAAAGCAATTGCATCATTCAGCCTGGCAATTGCGTCATTCTAGCTTTTGTGATTGCGGCGATCCGTACCTATAACCTGTAATTCTAAATTTACCATATGATTTATGCAATTTTCGTTGTTCACGTCAAGTTCACCAATGTAATCAAGGTTAAAATATTAAAGGTTAGGCTATAAATCATATATATCAAACCCTAATAAACAATGAAACATAAATAAGCATAAAGACATAAACATAAAGCAATATTACCAAATCTTCATGCCACCATTGATTCACCTTCATTACAACTCATGTCCAAATATGGACCAATAAGTACCAAATGGCCTTTAGGGGACCTGTGACATCAATACGAATGAGGCGTATCATCCGATATTTGGATTTCCTCACTTTCTCAACAGTGAAATTCATCATGGGGAACTGCTTCATGGAAGCCAACGAAGGTTTCAAACTAGACTCGAGCATTTCTTCCAAGGTGTTGGTGGGGATTCTAGATGTTGGGGTCTCTAAGAACGAAGCAAATATTATTACGTAAACTCTCAAAAAAAGATCTCTTGGTTGGGATGGATGAAGTTTTGGTTGCGGTGAGGACTGGGTTGGGATTCCCCCATCCATGTGACTTGGGGTTGGTGGAGGAGTATGGAGCAACTTCTAATTACTGTCCCTTCCTCCTGGACGTTGAGGGGTTGGATTTGGTTGAACACCATAGATTGGCAATGG
This sequence comes from Sequoiadendron giganteum, assembly GCA_007115665.2. Lineage (NCBI taxonomy): Eukaryota > Viridiplantae > Streptophyta > Pinopsida > Cupressales > Cupressaceae > Sequoiadendron > Sequoiadendron giganteum. The sequence continues at coordinate 255,773,559 of CM021108.1, read as the reverse complement.
ATGGGGTGGAATTCTCAAAGAAGAAATTCAATCTTTCGGCAACAAAGAATGCTACTTGGCGCTATGAATTCAAGGATTTTGGTCAGCAAAATCTTTGGTGAAAATCTTAGTCTATATTTTAGTTTTGTTATGGGCTGCAGTAGTATATATTAAGTATATTGTCTAGTTAGATTAGGAGATAGTCTTTGGTTTGCTGATGATGGCAAGACCCTGCATGGTCATTTTGAATTTTATGATAATAGACTAGGTTGGGGACTAGTTTTGGGTTGGTTGTTGGTTCAATCTTGTGCCTCTGGAATGCACTACACTACTATAAATCTTTTCAATATCAATACAAATCTCATCTTACTTATCGAAAAAAAAAAAAATAGTATACATAAATAAAATACATGGATATTTATAGATAAAATATACATAAATAAAATACATGGATATTTATAGATAAAATATACATAAATAAAATAGAAAAGTAAAAAATATGCATAAATAAAATATACATAGATAAAATACACATACATAGATATAAATAAAATATACATACATAAAACACATACATATAGATTTTTTTGGGTAAGTACTAACAGAAGGGGTAGTTCCCTTTATTTCAATTTCAAAAACATGATTACATCATGTATGCAATTTTCACATGGGTAGCAATAATTATGCCCACACCACATGCCAATGAAGAGAATAACACACAATGTTGTTCCTATGCACTACACCAGACATATGTCTATGATAAAAACCATCACTTCTCTATGTTTTATACCAGTGTTCCAAGGCAGCATCAGTCATTAAAAATGAGGCCACCATCCAAACATACCATCCACATAGCAATACTAATGTGTTGAACATACTTGAGTAGCTCCTCGAAGAAGATACCAAAGACTAACCAAGCGAGATCAATGTGCTCATTTCACATGCTTTTGTGCACTCAAAGTATATCACATGTATATCGAAAATTGAAAGAAAGGAATCACAACACATAATACCAATAATGACACAAAAACTACACCAAGGGATAAGCAAAAACAAATGTGAAATCAAAATCTTGGAATAGACGCACCCCACTAGAAGTAGTTGGAGGAGCATCAAACACCAACACTATCTTTTAGTACCATTTCATTGAGCCTCAAAGACACCGAGGAAGCATCCCAAATCACCTCCACCAACTCCAAATCAACTCCAAGGTTAGCCAACAAATCGAAAAACCCCATTAGCCTCCCTAAATACATGTTTCAAGGTGAAAGAGGAGAAGCGGTCCAACAACTGCCAGACATGTTTTATCCATGGCACTAATTTCTAGTTTTGAGCCGATTGTTTACTAACTGAGTTAATATAGATGAGAGGGTCCCCTTCAATTTCAATATCTTTAATTCCCTTGTCTAGACAAAGCTAGGGACCCCTATCCAAAACTTCAAATTTAGCCTCGTTGTTGGTAGTGAACCCAATCTTCCTTGAGAGAGCCCAAATGCACTCCCCTTTCTCATTTCTAATAATGCTTCCAACACTTGCCTTACTAGGGTTCCCCTTACTTACACTGTCAAGGTTGATTTTAAACTTTCCAATATCCAAAGGCAACCATCGAGCATGGCATCTATCAGATTTTTTGCCCACCGGAATGGAAGATGGGGGACACAACATATCCCACCTCTTTTAAATTCAATTATCCCAATCAGAGAAGTAACAGTCATGTTTTGCACCCAAATTAGAGTTAACTTCATAGATGTCAAACACAATCTTCTTGATCACCTCCCGAACCGAGAGATACTTATCACAAAAGATCCTTTGATTCCTTTCTTTCCATATTTGTCACACCAACATCAAGGGCACAACCAGCCAGACGTCAGCCCACACATTCTTCCATCTTTTGATTGGCCAATTTATGAGAAAATATATGATGTTCGACTGGAGCAAATAAAACCATCAAGAGACATGGCCAACCAGTCCCAACATTCTGAAGCAAAAGGGAAAGTTAACAATAGGTAATTTTCAAATTCCCCATCCTTTCAACAAAGCAAACAAAAGTTTGGACCTTGAATACCATAAGTCTTTAACCTATCCCTAATCAAAATATTTTTATGCAGGGTTGTCCAAAGAAATACACCTACTTTTTGAAAAATGTTCGACTTCTAGCAAAGATCAACAAGCCAATTTATCAATTGGTGGTGAGAAGATTAAATTTCATACCCCAATTTCATGGAGTATTCATCGAATCTCCCACCTCACCAAATAATCTCATCATTATCCTCCAACAGAGATGCTCACCTATGCATAAGGATCTCATTGAGTTTGAGTCAGAACAAGGGAGGGGCATCGATGGCATCCACATTGATCCATTAATATATTTTTTTCGAAACTGCCACCAATGGAATGAACATAGTGAAGAGCACAAAAATATACTGAGAGGGGGGTGAATCAGTATATTAACAAATTTTTACCCTCTCAACTTTTATCAACTTTAAACTCTAACACAATATGAACTATGCAATAATAAAACAATATGAACAAGTTGACACCAAGATTTTATGTGGAAAAACTTACGGGAGAAAACCACAGTATAAATAATGTACTTTATAAATTATATGTTTTACAATTGTGATATAAGATGGATTCCATGCAGATGGATCTCTTTATTCTCAAGAGATCACTAGGGAATGAACTGCCCTTATACACCTCAAATTGAGAAAATCAACAAAATTGTGGAGGAAAGTGAGAAAGTAATTTCAGGTCCCGAGAGAGCAGGATTTCAAGATCTCTATGCTCGATTGAGGAGCTCTCGACTAACAGACGTTAGTGCAGTTTTAAGATGCCAGTGTAGCGCGTTGTCATCTGTAAGATGTGCTGGCTTCCTAAGCCGCAAAGAACTCAGGAGCTCAAGCGGATGAGACCGAATCTTACTTCTCGACTCGAGTCAAAAAGAGTGAAGGATCAAATAATCAACAGAAAGCCAAAGATTAGATGGAAATACAAGGACTTGAAGCAAGATTACCTTCATGCATCTGAATCTTTACTTTGAGTGTCCCTTCATAACCTGCACACAAAAGATCAAGGGGAAAAGGTTGGGGTTGTATAGGGGTCTGACTGATTGGTTAAGAGTGTAAAGGAAATAAACAAAGTGTGTGGTGAAAACAAAACCCGTTTCGGAGTAGAGCCCGCACCACAAAGTAGTAAATGAACTAGTAAGGAAGAGTCATAGGGAGAGAGAGCATTACCCATGGGTCAAGGCCCTCTTTTGGAGCACACGGGTGCACCACGATGTGCTTGCTTGAGAGGAGGTAGCTCCTGGAGGGACCTTAGTCTGGCATGGCTTTGCCAGTAGGAGTGTTGCTATTCAAGGATAGAGCTTACCGAATATTAGAGCAAGTGGTGACAATGCTTGAATTGAAGACTTCCAACCCCAAAATAAGAGCCAAAAAGGGGTTTTAATGCATGCAAGGGAGACACGGAGCCATTTCACTCGAGACCTAATCACTAGGACACGTGTCACAGGGTTCAGGGTTCTAGATTCATCATTTCTGACTCAAAAAACTGGCGGGACACTAGCGCATCGCGTAAACATCCGCGCACCATGCAGGTGCCTGAGGCCTACATTTTTGAGAAACGTCATGTCAGGCTTATGTCATTTCGCCATCTATCCACATGGATTTAGAATTGCAAAATTATATCTCATGGGATTTTGTCATTAATGCTAGGAAAGATGCAAACTAGACATGTACACTCACACTTAATTACATTATTTGCAAGAAATACATTTTACAAAACAAATAATAAGAATAGGAATTATCCAAGGTTGAGACACCTTATTCCTAACATTCTCCCACTTGTCGAACACCTTGTAAGAGCAATAGGAACATAACAGGAATTAACCGCTATAGGCCAAAAGGCCCATAGACTCCAAACACCATCTGAACTTCACAGTGCCCACTGGTTTCGTTAATGCATCTGCAACATTCTTCACAGTATCTACCTTCTCCAAATTTATCTTTCCATCTTCCACCATATCTCTCACAAAGTGAAACTGCACATCAATGTGCTTCGTTCTGGCATGGAAAGTTGGATTCTTCGCAAGGCAAATAGCACTCTGACTGTCACACCAAATAGTAATCTGTTCTGCATCAACACCAACATCAGAACACAATCTCCTAAGCCAAATGGCTTCCTTACAAGCATGAGTAGCAGCCATGTACTCAGCTTCTGTAGTGGACAAAGCAACCACAGGTTGTCGCTTACTCATCCAACTGATGGCACCACCAAACATAGTGAAAACATAAGCACTGGTGGATCTCCTGCTGTTAATATCACCTGCCCAATCTGAATCCACAAATCCACGAATACAAACTGAATGTGGAGATCTAGAAGAGTTACCATGGTAACATATGGAGTAATCTGATGTACCCCTCAAATATCTGAATACTCGCTTAACTGCATCCCAATGTACCCGTCCAGGGTTAGCCATAAACCGGCTTAGGACTCCCACTGCTTGGGCAATGTCTGGTCTAGTACAGACCATAGCATACATAAGACTGCCAACTGCACTAGCATAAGGTACTCTACTCATGTCCTCCACCTCACTAGGAGATTTTGGACAATCATCTACAGATAACTTTGTTCCCATTGAAACAGGAACACATAGTGGTCTACAATCTGCCATGCTGAACCTGTCCAACACAGACTTCACATACTTACTCTGACTCAACCAGAGTTTTCTGTTAGACCTGTCTCTACTGATTTCCATACCCAAGATGTACCTTGCTGCCCCAAGATCTTTCATCTCAAACTGTGCTGACAACTGAGATTTAAAATCAGAAATCATACCCTTACCCTTCCCAAACAGCAACATATCATCAACATATAATGCAACAATAAGAAGGCGATCATTTTCAACTCTGAAATAAACACAATGATCTGATTTCGATCTTACAAATCCAATTGACAACACAAAGGCATCAAACTTAAGGTACCACATCCTAGGAGATTGCTTCAAACCATATAGAGATTTCTTTAATCTGCAAACTAAGGATTCATTACCTTTAACAATGTAGTGCTCAGGCTGTGACATATAAATCTCTTCCTCCAAATCACCATGAAGGAAAGCTGTCTTCACATCCATCTGTTCTATCTCTAAATCATATGATGCAGCAAGAGATAACAGAAATCTAATGGATGTCAACTTTGCAACAGGAGAGAATATTTCACCATAATCTATTCCCTCTACCTGTGAATACCCCTTTGCAACCAATCTAGCTTTGTACCTTTCAACATTGCCATCTGCACAGAATTTCTTCTTGAACACCCATTTACAGCCAACAGATTTTCTCCCTTTAGGCAAAGGTACAAGGTCCCAAGTTTTGTTTTTCTCCAATGAAGCCATCTCATCATCCATAGCCTCAATCCAGGAACCTGCATCTTCCATGCCCAAAGCCTCTTTCACAGATCTAGGCTCATCAGTGTTAGTAATCAAAGCAAAAGCACAACTGGAATCTAACATAGAATAACCAAACCTTTCTGGTTGCTTTCTTTCTCTCATGGATCTCCTCAAGGGTTGAGGTTGAGGTTGTTCTTCCTCTTCTTCCGAACTATCAGAGCTGCTAGAGCTCTCCTCATCATTAGACCCAACATGGTCTCTCTGTTCAGTCTTCTCAGGGGTAGGAGGAAACTGAACAACATCTTTTTCCTTTTCTTTTTCATCTGGTTGTAGCACAATAGGAGAAGATGTTAGCTCTCTGAAAATAACATTTCTACTATACAACACCTTACTAGTCATAGGATTCCAAAGCTTGTATCCTTTCACACCAACACTGTATCCGATGAAAATACATTTGACAACTTTGTTTTCCAACTTAGATCTTTTCTCCTTTGGAACATGTGCATAAGCTTCACAACCAAAAACACGAAGATGTCTAATTGAAGGCTTCTTACCAGACCACACCTCTATGGGTGTCTTGCCAACAAGAGCTAATGTAGGAGATCTGTTAACCAGATAGCAAGCAGTGGCAACAGCTTCGGCCCAAAATCTTTGTTCTAGGCCAGCTCCACTAAGCACACTCCTAGCCTTATCCATCAGTGTCCTCTTCATTCTCTCTGCAACTCCATTTTGCTACGGGGTGTAAGGAGTTGTCTTATGTCTCTCGATTCCTCGTTCTTTACAGAACTGTTCAAACTCTGTGGAACAAAACTCACCACCATTATCAGTTCTCACACACTTGATTCTTTTACCAGTCTGATTCTCCACGAGAGCCTTAAATTCCTTGAACCGACTGAAAACCTATGTCTTACTTTTCAGGAAATATATCCAAGTCCTTCTACTGTAATCATCTATAAAAGATACAAAATATACAGAACTGGAGATAGAAGGAACTTTTATAGGACCAAAAACATCAGAATGAATAAGATCCAAAAGTCCAGAAGACTTGTGAGAACTAGAGTAGAACTGAACACGATTTTGCTTACCATAAACACAGTGTTCACAGAAATCGAATTCGAGATTACAATCATTTAGCCCCTCAACGAGATTTTTAGTTTTCAAGGTCCTAAGACCCTTCTCACCAATGTGGCCAAATCTCATATGCCACAACATTGTCTTTTCTGCAGGAAGCTTGCCTTCCAAAGTGTTTACACCCTTAGGCACACTTACTGCACTGCCATCGGAACCCATTGCCACAGTCTTCTTTACTGCTCGTTCAGATGGTGGAGATGAAGTGATAGCCGCTCTCTTCTTTGAAACAAAAGAACTATTGCACTGAGCAATGCATGCATCAAGCTGAAACAAAGTACCTCTCCTAGTACCTTTAGCGAGCACCATAGAACCTCTTATCATCTTGCATCCATCTTTCGAAAAAACAACTTGCACACCTACATCATTCAACATACTTACAGATAATAGGTTTCGTGCCAAACCCGGAATGTGCATAACTCCATTGATTCCCTTTACTCGTCCATCAGGAAATCTGATAGTGACCCTTCCGCGTCCAACTATCTTTAGGTGAGAATCATCACCCAAGTACACCTTTCCACCATCAAACTCTTCATATTTTGAGAACCAGTTTCGATGAGAGGTCATGTGAAAAGAAGCACCCGAGTCTACTAACCACACATCATCAGATGCATGGGCTGCCAAAGCTGCAATAAAAGCATCTCCATCTTCTTGAGATTTTTCAGAAGCTGAATCTGAGCCTTTCTTCTTCTTCTTCGGTTCTTTGCAGTCCCTCCGGAAGTGCCCAGATTTATCACAGTTCCAACATTTCGCCTTGGACTTTCCAGGAGTCTTAGAACTCCCACGGGATTTGGATCTGCCCTTCTTTGACTTATTGTCATTCTGCTTTCCTTTGTCGTTGGATCTCCTGCGAACAGCAAGGGCTTCCTTAGACGAATCCGAAGTCTTTCTTCGCATCTCCTCAGACAGCAGCGAAGACACCACATCATCCATACGGAATGTGACTATAGTACTTCCGAGAGCCATTACAAGATGGTCCCACGAATCCGGCAAGGAACAAAGCAGGGTCATACATTGATCCTCCTCCTCAATCTTGGCACCAGATGATGCCAACTGTGCAATCAATAAATCGAATGCATTGAGATGATCAGTTACGGATCCACCTTCCTCCATTCTTAAAGAATACAACTTCTTTCTCAGGAACAACTTATTCACCAGAGATTTGGCCTGATACACAGACCCAAGCCGTTTCCACAAAGAATTTGCAGTAGTCTCATCAAGAACATTCAGAAGAACGGCATCTGCTAGACAGAGTCTGATGAGACCCTTAGCCTTCCGATCCTTGATATCCCAATCCGCTTGAGGTATCGCTACAGGTTTCACATCAAGTGAAGTAGCCTCCCATAGATCGCGGTCTTCAAGCATGTCTTCCATCTTGAGTTTCCACAACTCGAAATTAGTGCCATTAAATTTCTCCACCTCCATTCTACTGTATGAGGAACTTGCCATCTCAATCTGCAAATAAGATTCAGAATGCTCTGCACAAAAAAACTCCCACTCAACTTGAGATTAGCTCAAAAAACCCTACCCAACAACTAGGATCAAAAGTTGATCAGGCTCTGATACCACTTGTAAGGAAACTCAGGTGCGGAAACAGCTTCCTACACTAATCTCTTAAGGAAAGTATGGTGCAAATTCGTTTTAAACCCTTACAATTTCAGATTCGTTAATCTACTTAACAAAGATATTGCAGCAATATACCATACATACAGAAAATGAAGAATGACACAATGATTTACCCTGGGGAAAACCTTTCGGTAAAAAACCCCAGCACTCCAAAACCTGCACAATGTATTATCTTCAACACAACGGTTACAACACACTTGCAATGCAAGTTCTTTCAGGAGATTTCCAACACTTGAAGACAAAATGCGGCAGCATCAAAACGTTCCAACAATACACTCACATCACAAATCTTCGCAACCCTAAAAAACGCTTATATCATAGGAATCCGTCATAACCGTTTCAGCCATGATCTCCTTACACACAATTCAAGATGCCGACACATTAAGTGGAGTGACACATCAACATGCAAACTAGACATGTACACTCACACTTAAATTACATTATTTGCAAGAAATACATTTTACAAAACAAATAATAAGAATAGGAATTATCCAAGGTTGAGACACCTTATTCCTAACAGTAGTTAATAGGGCGGATAAAGTCTGCTTTTAACAACTTCTTTATCTTGGTCTTAACCATTAAAGCTACCCTAGGATTGATCTTTCAATTTTTATGCTTAACGGGCTTGACGTCGGAACATAGAATGATATTATGGACCACTATGGATTCATCAATACCGAGCATATCCTCATACGTCCAAGTGAATATATCGGGATAGGCACGCAAAAGGACGGAGTGCTCATCTGCTTCCTCGGAAGAGAGACACTTCACAATCTTGATTACCTTTTTTGAAGATTTAGCATCCACGGGGACCTCAACAGTGTCTCCTTTAAGGAGAGAGCTACGGTCCTCGGGATGAGATATTAGAATATCATCATTGATGTTAGATAGAGGGTCCTCCTCATTAATGCTCAGAACGGATTCTCCAAAGTATGCTTTCTTATGTAAGTGATACGGGAATCATTTCTTGTGATGGTAAGGAAGCAACAAAGAGTAAGCACCCAGGAATTCCCCTAGCACTTCATCTGAAGAGAATACATCTACGGGAACCTTCTAGGCTTGTCCTCTTTCTTCTATCAATTCAAGATGAACTAGATTCAATGATTCAACCGAGATCATGTTTTCCACAAAGTTTTTTGCTTAAACTGTTCAGCAGGGCATCCCAAACCCAGATAGAATTGGTGTTGCTTAGAATGAATAGGGACATGTATTCCTTGCTCGATACATCTTAGGCTTTTCTGGCCATAGCCATATTGAGAAGAAAGTTCATAACCAAACCCATAGCGAGCTTGTAAATTTTCGGGAGGGGGCGTCTCTATGTAGAGCGTCTCGTTGCACCAATGGATGTCGAAGGTTTCTACGGGAGTGATCCCACTTCCCTTACTCAGTACACAAACATTAACCTCCTTTACGGGAGCAGGGTCACTCTCCTAGGGAGGAACGGTATCCTGGATAGGATCACACTTCTCTTCCTCAATGGGAGGGTCACTCGTCCTCATGTTAGTAGAATCTAGAAATTCTATATCAGAGGGGTCTGATTTATACTCCGCTATGAAGAATTCGGAGAAGTTCAAGGAACCCCAGTAATCACCTAAGAGAACATTCAATTCAGAGGACGAAGGAGAGGATGGGGGAGATTTATAATCTTACTCTTTAGGTGGTTCATCTTGGTCGATACTCGCTAGAGGGACAACTTCCATAGAGGGTATCAATGAGGAACATGCCATAGTGTCAGTGGTTAAGGAAGGAATTCAATTCTTGAGAGTGGATGTGACTGAATTATGACTGATAGCGGCTAGTAAGCAAAGGTACACAGCCTCTGGGTCTGCCTTAAATGTAAGCACCCGATTGTTAGCAATGAACTTTAATGAGTGATGTAGGGTAGAAGTTACTGCACCCATATCGTGAATCCAAGGTCTTCTTAAAAGAAGATTGTATGGTAATAGGCCAGGCATCACATAAACCAACGTGGGCAAGGTAACAAGGCCCAACTACAAAGGTAACATTATCGTACCTAGAGCTTGGTTGTCAACGTTATCGAACCCGCAAATATGCAAGGAGGAAGTTGCTAAAGAGGATGAATCGACTTTAATTTTAGGTAGTAGGTCTATAGTGCAAATGTTGAGAGCTGAGCCAGTGTCAATACGTCTAATACCGATGTTGTTAACATTTACTATAATCATCACAGGTTCTACTTGTTTCTGGACATTTGGAGGCGGGAGTTCTTGCAGGTGGAACGTAATATTCAGCGAATCCACTCGAATATGTGCCATCAACGCATCAACATCCGTGGGCCTAGCAGAGGCAGGCAAGAGAATATTTTGTAAGGCTTCCTGCAACATCTCTTGATAAACCAAAGAGGTCTAAAGCAAATCCCAAAGTGAGATCTTAGTCGGGGTAACACGAAGTTGCTCGACAAGATCGTAATTGTCGGGTGCTTTGATCGCAAGCTTAGGAGTCAGAGGAAGTTCAGGTTGAGATGGGGGTAATGAAGTAGGATTTTGATCTAGTTGCGATATAAGAACAATAACTTGTTGTTCTAGGTTTTGTTTGTTTCCCCTTGTAGGTTACCTATGTTCGACATCATTATAAGAAGTAGAGTCAGTAGCCTTTGCAAATCTCGAATATATGTCTCATGGATTGCTATGACCTGAAACTCCATAAATAGAATAGTCCTTTCAAGGGAAAGGCTTAGTCGGGGTCACATAAATGACACGTTTCTTAGGGCTTGGAGGAGCCACAAAAACTACTGCCACATTTACCGACTCCTCGACTAACAAGGAAGGATTTTGTTTAGAATATTTACAGATAAGGGAGAGTGCTTCTAAGAAATCATCTAGAGCATCCTCCAACATATAAAAATCTTGTTCGGAGAAAGAATCCATATGACCATGCGACAATATGAAAACGGATCCGATGATTCACGTCGGGTTCACCAAAATGTGATATAACAGGGATTCGTTGCACGCGGGTCTCTTTATTCTCAAGAGATCACCAGGGAACGAATTGCCCTTATACACCTCAAACTGAGCGAATCAACAAAACTATGGAGGAAATCGAGAAAGTAATTTCAGGTCTCGAGAGAGCAGGCTTTCAAGATCTCTATCCCCAACTAAGGAGCTCTCGACTAACAAACGTCAATGCAATTTCAGGATGCCAACACAGTGCGCTATTGTCCACAAGACGTGCTAGCATCCTAAGTTGCAAAAAACTCAGGAGCTCAGGTGGATGAGACTGAATCTTACTTCTCGACACTGGCCAAAAAGAGTGAAGGATCAAATAATCGATAGAAAGCCAGAGATTAGATGGAAATACAAGAGAACTTGAAGCAAGATTACCTTCATACGTCTGAATATTTACTTTGAGCGTCCCTTCATAACCTGCATACAAAAGATCAAGGGGAAAAGGTTCGGGCTGTATAGGGGTTTGCCTCAGTCAGACCCCCGTATTGGTGTTCCCACCTCCATGGACAACCAAGTTTGGAAAAGAGTGTAAAGGAAATGAACAAAGTGTGTGGTGAAAAAAAACCCGCTTCAGAGTAGATCCCGCACCACAACAGTAAATGAACTAGTAAGGAAGAGTGATAGGGAGAGAGGCTATTACCCATGGGTCAACACACTCTTCCGTAGCACACAAGTGCACCGCGATGTGCTTGCTTGAGAGCTGGTAGCTGTTGGAGGAGCCTCAATCCGGCATGGCTTTGCCAGTAGAAGTGTTGCTATTCAAGGATAGAGCTTACCGAAGACTAGAGCAAGTGGTGACAATGCTTGAATTGAAGACTTCCAACCCCAAAATGAGATCCAAAAAGGGGTTTTAATGCATGAAAGGGTGACACGAAGCCATTTCACTTGAGACCTAACCGCCAGGACATGTGTCACAGGGGTCAGGGTTCTAGATTTGTTGTTTCAGACTCATAAAATTGTTGGGACGCTAGCGCGCTGCGCAGGCGTTTGAGGCCTACATTTTCAGGAAATGTCTTGTCAGGCTTCTATTGTTTCACCATGTGTCCACAAGGAGACATAATCATGAAATTTTGTCTCATGGTATTTTTCATTAATGCTTCTAAGGTGTCATAAATGTTAGGCAAGATGCAAAAATGTGGAATTGCCCCTAGGTGCAATTCTGCGACATTACAACAATGATTGTAGGCACCAACCTACTTGAATCAAAAAATTTCACAATTTAGCAGGCACCAACCCACAAGGAGCACCAAATCCTATCTCTGATTTAGTAGGCACCAACCCACAAGGAGCACCAACTCCTATCTCTGATTTAGTAGGAACCAACCTACAAGGAGCACCAACTCCTAAAGTTCATAGGTACCAACCTACTAGAGGCACCAATCCCCACTTACCTAGCACCAACTTAGCAAAATAATAACTTAAAGAACAATGTTCCACCTCCAATGTTGCTTCATCAATGGATGATGGACAATTCTTCTCAATTATGTCTCTTCAACTTGCACCAAATTTGCTATGTTTCTCCTTCACAAACTTGATCCAACACATTCAAATTTGATCCAACATTCTTCGAGAGATATATTCCTTCACAAATCTGATCTGAATTACACAATGTTCTTCCTTTATAAATCTGATCCAAATCATGTACTATCTTCTCTCACAAATCAAATCTGCTCATATCCTTTTCTTGCAATCACACATGAATCTACCCTTTTACTTTTCATAGATCGACCTTTTTTCTCTTCATAATTCTGCCCTTTTTCTCTCTATAATTCTGCCTTTTTATTATCTCCAATATGCTTCATTTTTATGCTCTTTATTAAGGGTTTCTTCATTGATTTCTTCCTTTTTAAGTCTGGTAAAATTTTCCTCATATAGTCTTCATAAATTTCATCATAAAGTACTCTTCTATATTTGCATGAACTCTCCTTTAAATCTCCATTATATCTCTCGCTATGATCTTCTTCTTATTTCTCCATATGCAGATTTGGAGGTGTAGATTTGATATATATTTTAATCAGACACAACTTCCCCAACAATCACATCCCTTCACACAATCCTCTCTTCACAAATCTGAATTGTAAATTCACTTTAAAACTGCACTATCTTTCTTAACATTCAACTCTCAATTTTCATATACATTTTTCATATATGTATTTGCATTTGACCTTCGTATATGGCAGCATATCTTCATCAATATGAATCTCAAATAGACTTCATATTTCTGCCCTTCAACCCTTTCTCAATCTTCTCTTATTCATATAATATTCATTACACACACACGCCTTCCAATGTTCCTATCATTTACCTCTTATACTTTTTCAATAAATATGTCTTTTGTGGATGCATATGTCTCTTCATTTCTAAAAGCCCTTCACAAACAAATTGCAGCCCTTCCCTTAACAATTTTTTCCTCTAGTGATTTTGTCTTATTCATTTTTGTCTTCTTCTAGATCTTCTCTAACATATCTCACAAGGAATCACACTTTTACACATGTTACCAATTAAGTGTTTGAAGTCACACCACTTCATAACCACATTTATCACCATTTCTAAAGTCGTATTATTTCAAGAGGCATTACACCACTTTACAAGTGAAGCTCACTTCTTCAAAATTCAAATCATACCATTTCAAATATGTCTTTTTTATTTAACTTGCTATTTAGTGATGGATCACATCTCTTTGCATTGTTCCACTATAATTCTCCATAATTATTCTTATTAGACTAATCACACCTTTTTGTTTATACCAAATGTTTCATTCTAAATGAATTTCATTTGTGAAATCTTCTTTTTCTTAACAAAATGATTAGATGAAAGCAATTTAGCTTAATCGATTACATGAAAATTCATTGTAGGATTTGATGCTCATTTTTTTCTTGTTCTTCTCTTTTTAGATGTCTTCAATGTCTTTGAATCTGCATGTATTCTTTTTATATCTATTCATGTCCTTCACTGATTTTATGTGCATTTTCAGACTCTTAATCACTTCTTTCAGACTTGATGAATCTGACCCAGATTACATACTCATATCCTTCTTTTCTTATATCTGACCGTCTTCATATTTGATTACATACTCATATACTGTGATCTGCTTGAAATCTTCTTTCAAATATGTTATCTTCAACCATGCTTATGTTATCTTCATTCATGCTTAATGTCCTCGGTCTATCTTGACATCAATGAAAATACGAACCTTCTACCTTCTCAACTTGACATCAATGACAATATTTCCAACACATACCAGGCCACACATTTTCCATTTTTCTCCACCACCCGATGCAACCAATCATGATCATCAAAGGCATCGATGATAGGAGTGAAACTGTTCCATGAATCCAACTAGAAGTCAGCTTGTTTTTCATTGCTGATATGCCATGTGAGGTGCTCGGTCACAATTCATCTGCTTTCCTAGATAAAATTCCAAATCACAGACCCCCCATTGGAATTTGCTATAGTGAGAATACGTTTCGGCTCGAGTGAATCAAGATACTTGCTTTTCAATATTTTGAACCAAAGCTTGTCTGGCTCTCTATACATTTTCCAGCACAACTTAGCCCCCAAGGCCAAGTTGTGCATCTCCATTTTTCTCAGTCTAGCACCACCACAACCTTTGGGCAAGCAATTTGTCTCCCAATTAATTAGAGGAATCTTTTTTTCTTACTTGGCGCCTTCCTAGAGAATTTTTTCAAAAGCCCTTCTAGGACCAATAATGCTTTGGATGTCATTTTGAAGCATGACATAACATAGATGGGGACAACGAAGAGGATATATTTTATCATTAGTATTCTCCCAGCAAGCGAGAACCATTTGCTTTTCCAAGCTATAACTTTATTTGTACAGTGGTCCAATGTTTTCGTTTAGAGATTTGTCTTGCACATTCCCAAGAAGAGCGAGGAAATTCTCCTCCAAATCATGGACTTGGTATTGAAGAAAAAAATCTTGATTTTTCTTTGTTCATCACTTGTCTAGAAGAAGAGGTATAACATTCAAGAGCCATCTTGATTGGTTCAACTTCTTTTAATGTTGCTTCTCCAAATAGAATGGTATCATCTGCAAATTGGGAATCAGTGATCAACTCAATATCATCTACAATCCTAATACCTCTCCACAACCCCATGTTCCTCAAGTTTTTAAAATATCTCCCCATGGCTTTAGCCATGATAAAAAACAAAAATGGGGAGATAGGGTCCCCCTAACGCAATCTATTTTTTGCTCTAAAGAAACCGCACAAGGAAACATTTACCAAAATAGAATATCGAGGAGTGGAGATACAACAATGAATTAATTCCAACTAGTGATTTGAGAAGCCAAAGTTTCTCATAACAGGCAACAAGAAGTCCCGTTGGATGTGGTCATAAGCCTTGTTGACACCAATTTTAATTAACATACCTTTTATACACTTCGAAGCTATTGTGTCTAGTGTTTCTGATGTTGTTATGGTGTTGTCAATTATCTCCCTCCCAGGAGTGAACCCATTTTTCTCCTCTGATATAATCAATTTCATGACCTTAATCTTGTTAGCGAGAGCCTTAGCCAAGATCTTATAAATGGTATATTGCACATCACTATTAGTCAGAAATCAACAAAGGAGCAATAATTTATTTTCTTTGGAATTAGAGCAATCACTCTATTGTTTAGTTCACTAACGAATTTATGTTTTTTCTTGAAATATTCCACCACTTGCCAAATATCATCCCCGGGAAGTTCCAACAATTTTGATAAAATTCTATAGATATCCCATCGGGCCCAGGTGATTTGTGTCGATGCAAGTTAAAGACCACAATGTGCACCTCCTCCTTCGTGAATGGGGCACAAAGCATACTGTTATTGTCATGTCCAAGGCAATTAGGGATATATGAAATGATTGAAGGATCCCTAGTGAGAGCGCTATCCACCGATGAAGAAAGAAGAGATTCAAATTAACAAATGGCCTCGGTTTCAATATCGTTTATGTCATTCGCAATTGACCCGTCATTGGTTCTAATGTTTTCAATAGGATTTCTTTGCCTCCTATATTTTGTCGAATTATGCAATTTTTTTGTATTGGAGTCTCCATTCTTCGGCCAAGTCTCTTGTGCTTTGTCATGCCAGAATAACTCCTCACGGGCCAGTAGTTCAGTGTGTTAGGATTTCAATAAAAAATTTGTTTCATATTTTGTAACTGTCATTCCAAATCTAATCCCATGTTCATTCAAAGTCTTTGGATCCTTTTCAACTTCTTCTTTCTTTGAAAATATATTTTATAATGTGGCCTTATTCCATTCTTTTAGCTTCCTTTTTAATTTTGTGAGCCTCTTGATAAATCTAAAGCTTACTATGCCTTCCAGATGAGATACCTCTAACCACCATTCTTTCAGGTGTTTTATTAATCTTAGGTCATGCCACCACATCATTTCGAATTTAAAGTAACCTTTAATAGGTTTTTCACTCAGGCCTATGTTCAACAATACCGAGAAATGATCTGAGACCACCATCGATAGGATGTTAGCCATGCAGTTACACTTGTCATCCATCCATCCTTCACAGATCAAGAAGCGGTCCAGCCTTTCCGCAATATTGGTAAAACCATATATTTGATTCATCCAAGTGTAAGTACCATATTTAGGAAAAAAATCCACCACAAGTATCGAGGAAATAAAATCTCTGAAATCAAGCATAACCCTATTAATTTTATTTAGGTCACCTCTCTTTTCACTGATGTCTAGGATGGCATTAAAGTCACCACCCAAGATAACCTTGTTGTGGCTTAACTTGTTGAAGCATGTTTTAATACTGTTCCAAACCTCTAGTTCTCCCCAGTCTTGATTGGGCCATAAATATTGAACAAAGGAAATTTAGAATCCAATAGCCAACATTTAACCATACCGAATAATCAATTTTTATGTTCTTCCAAGATGTGAAAGTTCACTTTATTTGGAGACTAGAGGATCCCCAAACCCCCTCCCAATCCATTAGCACTTTGAAAGAACCCTGACCATTTTCTATAATACCTAACAAACTTTTCACCTTCCTGTGCGTTGATTTTGGTTTCTTGTAGCATAATAATGTCTATTGGAACATGATCCAAGTGACGCTTAACCAAGTGTCTTTTGTCAGGGGCCGATAGGTCCCTGACATTCCATGTCAATATCTTCATTGTTCACCAATGGAGACCTTGGCTCCCTTGGCTTTAAGGAAATCCTTGATGCTTAATATACCCTCTTTATTGGCCTTTTCTTCACTCTTTTGTCTTTTTGTTTTTCTGCCTCTTGCTTTTTTGATATACCCAAAATTTTAGTAGATGATTAGCTTATAGATCTAGATTTGATGATCCCAAGTTCATCCTCCTCCTAATAACACTCATCCAAATCAGACACAATATGCTCTAGAATCTCTTCAACTCCAACTCGAGTTGGGATATCACAGATATTGGCCTCCCCCATGCTACGAATCTCCATATCATCCACAACAACCTTTCTAGGTTGTGGAATGAAGGGGACCAAAGAAATATTTCTTTTAGCATTACCATTTGAAGAGGGGGATGCATCCATTGGAGGCAACGCCAAGGAGGGGTTTTTGTTGTTCTTACTCACAGCGAAACCACAAATCTTGGTTGATTGGCCTTCCTTCGGTTGCCATACTATTTCATCCTTGGGAAAATCCGACATGAATCGACCATATGGTCCCTATGCCCGTAGATGATACAATATAACTTGTCCACTTCCACTTTAATTAGTACCACTATGGCTACCGTCGATGCATATGGGGAGCTCATTGGGAATTCTTTTAACCACAACAATCAGGACTCTAGCATAGATGTAGGAGTCCCCGTCTAAAATTTTAATATCAACATCAACAAGGATTCCCAATGATCGCCCAATTTTATCTAAACATTCGTCTACCCAGTAGTCCAAGGGAAGGTAATACAGGCGAATCCAAACCGGTTTCTCATAAGGGTCCCAAGCAACTGGATCAAAGTCGGGCGCCCACTTCTACATATACAAAGGATTTCCTTCCACCCTCCAAATCCTTTTTTTAAGAATCATTTATCGATCCATAGAGGAAAGAAAAATGGCCACAAAGAAACCCTTGGGTAAGAACTTAACCATCGCCATTGTCTTCCAGTTTTCAATCAGCCAAGGCCTAATGGAATTTTTATCTTATTTAGGGCCTATAATTTGATAGATAATTGCCAACTCCTCCAGCATTGTCACATCTTCGATAATCTCCCTTGAAAGGTCAATTGTAAAGTGAGATCCATACGTGTTTGCCTTGCAAGGCTCTCAAATTTCCACACCCTACGAAAAACGGTTCATAGCTTGGGTAAAAAAAAAGTTTACCCCTTAATAAAAAACTACACATCGATAGAAATAAATAAAATATACATAGATAAAATTAGAATAAAATAAAATATATAAAGATAAAATTAGATTTAAATAAAATACACATTGATAGATATAAGTAAAATATACATAGAGAAAATTAGATGTAAATAAAATGTACATAAAATATATACATAAATAATAAATAAAATATACATAGATAAAATACACAAATAAATATACATCAAATATAAATACATAAATAAATATACATAAAATATGCATAGATAAAATATGCATAAATAGATTAAAATATACTTAAAATACGCTTAAATATATATAAATAAAATACACACAGAGAAAAATACATATAAATAAATATATATAAAATATGCATAAATAAATATAAATCAAATATACATAGATAAAATACATGTAAATAAAATATACATATAGATAAAATACACATAAATAGATACAAATAAAATATATACGTAAATATATAGAGGTAAAATATAAATAGATAGATATAAATAAAATACACATATATATAAATATAAGTGAAATATACATAGATTGAAATAAAATATACATATTAATAAAATAAATATAAATTAATATAAATAAAATATACATAGATAAAATACACATAGATACAAATAAAACATACATATATAAAATGAGTATAAATAGATATAAATAAAATATAAATAGAGATAAAATATAGATATAAATAAAATACACATTGATAGATAAATAGATATATAATATACCCATAGATATATAAATAAAATATACATAAATATAGATAAATAAAATATACAAATATGGATATAGATATACATATATAGATATAAATATAAATAGACAGATAAAATATACATAGATAGATATAAATAAATATACATAAACATAAAATACACATAAATAAATATAAAAAATATACATAAATAAAATACACATAGATAGATATAAATAAAATATGCATAGACAAAATACGCATAAATAGATATAAATAAAATACACATATAAATATAAATAAAATGTACATAGATAAAATACACATAAATAGATATAAATAAAATATACATAGATAAAATACATATAAATAGATATAAATAAAATATACACTGGACATAACTCTAATCATGACCTAGTACATATGTGAAATTATGGCTCACATACACATGATATAATGCTAATAAATATTATTATACAAATATTTCAATGACTTGAAAAAATACAATGATATTAAACCCTTTCAAAAACATAAAAGATACACGTTTTAAAGATTTTTAAAATGTATAATTAAATATAAATTTAAGATTTTTAAAAGAATATATTAATGATAATCATAATTATACATATATTTCAAATAAATGTATTGATGTTAATCACATTTATATAAATATTTGAAATTTTCAAGAAAAGAATCTAGAAAAATATAAAGTCTTTTTGTAGGATTTTTTCTCCTTAAAAATATAGTTTAATGAGATCAAGTAGCCATGACTTTGGAAGATAAAATGTTTTTTTATTTTTATTTGTGCACTATAGAATAATATTAGACATATAACATGATATTAGCCATAATTATATGTATATTTGCAACCACAACCTTGTCATAGTATGTGAATTGCATGCATAATCTTTGCATAAATAAATTGTATTCCTAGCATAGTACATTATAAACAAGAGTTGTCGAGCAGTGAAGTCCCTGCCAGAAAGTTTTAGAATAATTTTGTTTGTATTTGTTGAGTTTGTTGTGTTTTAGGAATAATTGGTCAAGATAAAGCACTTGTCACTTAAATTTAGAAATTTGATCATTAATAGAGTCAACTTTGTCTTCCATTAGAAAATGACCCTTATAACAAAAGAATCTTGCTCACTTCAAAATTTTGATGCTCTGGTTGTGCTTTTAGGCCATTAAGAAAGCGCAATTTACATGTTTCCACATTATGTGAATATTTATGGGTTCAAAGATTTCTTTAACCATTCAACATATATGATAAAAAATCCTCTTTAAAAAAGTAAAGACCTTTAGAACTTTTATTGTACGTAGAGTCATGTCTAACCAACCTGATTAAATGTTACAATTTTCTACACAAATGAAAATGAAAGCATATAGTCCTAAGTCCTCTTATAGGTGCCTAATATCTCCAAAAAAATCCTTACGATAGAAAATGATATTTTTATTCCATTCAGTAATAGATAACTCATTTATAAGCCTGATAAAACTTATAATGTGAAGTGTATTGTAAAAGGCCTGAATCAAACATAAAAAACTCAATTGAACCCATATGCTTGTTTTGATGATTATAGAGTAGTGGACAAAAGCATTGCAATAGTCATTGGACCAAAACCGCAAGGTAGAGGATTAATTTCTGAAGCTATTCTTGAAGCCTCTTCATAGGAAACGTGACTGACTAATTTTGGTATTCTCTTTTAGCACTAGGATCCTACAAAAGTGGAAGCAATAGTTTTAATTTGCTATATATTAACCATCTTCTACTTATAGTTTTTTTTTAAAAAAGCAGTTAGAAGGTGCCATACCTCTACTACATTTAAGCCAAGATCAATTAGTACTCCACCAGGTTTTAGCCAATGACCACGAACCAAATTTGGCACACTTGCTGCAACAACAAGAATATCTACTTCATGAGTAAAATCTGTAGAATATTCTTTTTGTTTTGAGTAGCTATGGTCTACATAATTTTTTTGTGGAAACGTGGTTTAAAACTTTAAATTAATACTTAAATAAAGATGGTCTACTATGTTTCAAATTTCAGAGCTATTCAATAGAATATGGCTCATATTCTAACATTTCAAACACTTTTTTAAGAAGATATAATGCAGTCCACCCTTAATCAATGTGTATTTATTTACAGACTAAACATCTGTACTTATAAATTTATAGATATGTATTTTCCCAGATAAATTTTGTCCTTATACAAACCAATTTGAAAATCAACTAAGCATTGTTCATTTATCAATAGGGTAAATGCACAAAGTTGGTTCCACGAAACGTGGAATTTTTTGCCTTAGCCGAAAAAATGAAATCGGCTAAGCAAAAACAGGATCCTGATTTTTAAAAATCGGGACCCCGTTTTGGTTCGAGATCCCGAGCCTGAATCACAAACAGGATACCACTTTTTGAAAAATGGGATCCCATTTGCTAGAGGGTCCCGAACCCGTGGAGAGGAAACGGGATCCCGATTTGTAAAGAACGGGATCCCGATTTTTATTTTTACAAACTGGGATCCCGTTTCGTAAGACTATTTTTTTTTTAAATGAAGAAATCTTCATTTTCACCTGCGCGCACGGGATCCCAGTTTGAGAGCGACAACGAATCCCAAAAGACCTCCAGGTACCCGTACTCTTCCTCTTTTTTTTTGCATTTTTACATTCGAAATTGAAATTGTTGATAAATTTACTATTTCTAGCATGTTTATTTCAATTTTTATTTACATTTTAAGCATTTTATTTCGTGTTATTTTTTAAATGAGAAATTGTAGAAATAGATTAAAAAAAATACGTCGAATTGTGAAGATTTTCAATAGAAACAAAAAAATAAAACTTGAATTGTATTTTAGAAACAAAATTTAAATTTTGAAACTTGAATTGTTTGATGAAACAAAACAAAAAAAAGAAATTCAAAACCCTAATTGGAACGAAACAAAAAAATTGCATTTCAAAACCCTAGAAATGAAATAAATTGAAAATTTGCATTTAGAAACCCTAATTAAGCTTTTTGAAATCTCGAATTCAAAGCAAAGCAAAAAAAAAAGAATTTCAAAACTCTAGTTTGAATTGAAACTAAAAAATTGTATTAAAAACCCTAATTGCTTAGAAATTGAAACACTGAATTGAATTGAAATAATAAAAATTGCTAAAACCCTAAATTGAAATCAAACAAATCATTTTGATTTTGAAAACCCTAATATTTGAGCTCAAGAAAATTCTTTTGCATTGCTTAAATGTTTTAAATTTGATTTGCATTGTATGGATAAAATGATATGTTAAATTTTAGTTTCAATGTTAAATTATAATTAGATTAAAAAAACTTTCCATTTTTTGTAAAATGAGTACATTATTGCTATATGAATTTTCATTTAGAACTATCTTTTATATGAATTTTGATAATGAATTTTAGGTCAAATAATTAGTCTATTAAAAAGATGAAATAAAAATAAAACAAAAATAAAAACACACGCTAAATTCTAAATCTAGCTTCATCTAGGATCTATTCAAAACCTTAAGTGAGGATTAAATTCAAAATCTAGCTTCATCTAGGGTTCTTGAATTGAAGTTGAACTACTTAAGAAGAAATGTGGTATTTTGATGAAATGTAAATTAAATTAGGGATGGTAAATAAATCAACTCTCTTTAAAAAATATAGATGTCTATTCTATTAGAGAAAAAATGAGGATTTTGAACAATTAATTATTAGAAATTAAGATTTAAGTTATAATCTATTTTGAAGAAAAATATAGTTTTTAAATACATTTTTGAGAAAAATAATGGTAAGAAATATACAAATTAATTTAAAGAATAGAGTTTAGGAAATATGCATAATATTGATTTTTTGTGAAATTAAATGAAAGGGTTACTTGACACATAGAAATTAGTTCTATTAGAAATGAAGATTTAAGTTATTAAGTAGTGGCATTTAAAAACACCTAGGAGTGAGTGTTGGATCTCAATTGTCATGTTCTCATAGGCTAGCCCTCATGATAAGATCAAGTTCATGATTATGGAAATGATTGAGGAGAATAGTATTCAAACTTGGAAATGGTGATGCATAATTAGATTAAATTTAGGTCCTCCTATTGAAGTGTTCCTAGCATATAGTACTTTCAAAAATTTAAATGATTTGTGAATAATGACCGAGTGTAATTAAATGATAAAATAAGGACAATTGAATGCCTTTGAATACTAAGCAAGTTTAGTTGGCTCATAATGTATTATTAAATGTGTAAGGGATGAAAAAATTTGAATTTGAATTTTAAAATTTTAATGATTAAATCAATGGTTTAGGATTTTACCATATATATGTACTTAGAGTATTGGTCTAGGATTTAAATTTTTGCACTAGTTACCTAGACACTAAATAATCTAAATATTTTTGTTTTCTAAGTTCTTTTAGGTTCTTTCAATTACAAACAATCTAAAATAAAATAATTTCAATTCAACATTAACTAATTTTATATTATACATGTTTTATATCATAAAATTCATTTAAGTGAGTTTAACATTAATGAAAAAAATATTAAATAAAATAATCTTATATTCAATTAAAAAAACATCCAGTTAAAATATACATCAAACTCAATCTTAATCTCACATAATTATGTGTTTATATTACGGAAATAGTCAATCTACTCATAAAATAAAAAATATTCATAAACTAGGCACTAACTTGCAAACTATCCATTATTCCAAGGGCCACCCAAACTTCACCCTAAGTTCGTTAAACCCTAAGCCCTGAACTCTAAAATATAAAACCTCAACACTAAAGCATCTATTTTGTCTTAGGACCTTATAATCAAATTTGGTTGCCTTAGGCAACTCCACCAAATTTTATTCCCTTAAGCCATGTCATTTTGTTGTAGAACCTTACTACAAAGATCCCCTTAAGCCAAATTTGATTCCCTTAAGCCATGTCATTTTGTAGTAGAACCTTACTACAAAGATCCCCTTAAGCCATTGTATTACCGTAAACCCTAAACTCTAAACTCTAAACCCTAAACAGGCTAAAGACATCATTTTTTCACCAAATTTTATTCACTTGAGCCAAGTCATTTTATCCTAGGACCTCACTAGACATAGATCTCCTTAAGCCATCCTATCACCCTAAATCATAAATCAATGTCTTAAGGGGTCCTAATATGACATTTCTTAATGGGATCAAAGAAGTTTTTCAAATTTGGTGAAGTTTCCCAAGGCAACCAAATTTAACAATAACAAGATTGTGCAAGATTATAATATGAATGATATTTGAAAGAAGACCTATCTCAATCAATTGTTCCACAAGAAAATGTTCTTCACTAAAGCATTCATTTTGTCTTAGGACCTTAAAATCAAATTTGGTTGCCTTGGGCAATGTCACCAAATTTGATTCCCTTAAGCCATGTTATTTTGTCCTAGGACGTCACTAGACATAGATCCCCTTAAGCCATCCTATCACCCCAAATCGTAAATCGATGTCTTAAGGGGTCCTATTATGACATTTCTTAATGGGATCAAATAAGTTCTTAAAATTTGGTGAGAAGTTGCCCAAGGCAACAAAATTTAACAATAACAAGATTGTGCAAGATTATAATATGAATGATATTTCATGATCTAGGTTGGTCAGTTGAAACAAGACCTATCTCAATCAATTGTTCCACAAGAAAATTTTCTTCACTAAAGCATTCATTTTGTCTTAGGACCTTAAAATCAAATTTGGTTGCCTTAGGCAACTCCGCCAAATTTGATTCCCTTAAGCCATGTTATTTTTTCCTAGGACCTCACTAGACATAGATCCCCCTAAGCTATCCTATCACCCTAATTCTTAAATTGATGTCTTAAGGGGTCCTAATATGACATTTCTTAATGGGATCAAATAAGTTCTTAAAATTTGGTGAATTTGCCCAAGGCAACCAAATTTAATAATAACAAGATTGTGCAAGATTATAATATGAATGATATTTCATGATCTAGGTTGGTTAGTTGAAACAAGACCTATCTCAATCAACTGTTCCACAAGAAAATGTTCTTCACTAAAGCATTCATTTTGTCTTAGGACCTTAATCAACTGCTCCACAAGAATCCTATAGGGTACTCCCATGAATCCTATCCTATAGACCTATCTCAATCTACTGTTCCACAAGAAAATGTTCTTCACTAACTTGCAAGTTCATTATATTCCAAGGGACACTAAAACTTCACCCTAAGTTTCGTAAACCAAATTTAACAATAATTAGATCATGCAAGATTATAGTATGAATGAGATAAATCATGATCTAGGTTGATTAATTTACCGTTTAGGGTGATAGGATGGCTTAAGGGGATCTATGTTAAAATCTAAACCGTAAACCCTATAACATTCATAAATTGTCTTATATTAATAGTTAATTGTATTTTCATTCAAGTAACATGCCTTAGACATAAATGAGGCTTAAAAGTTTATTTTATCATATGTATTCAATTAGGCCATTTATATTGGATGGTTTAAGGGTATAAATCCTAAACATGTATCTTATATTTTGAAATTACAAATCTAATGCAGGTTCACTCATATCTTCTAAAGATCACATGGATCAATTCAATAATATTCACAATCAACCTCCGCGCCATCCATCTCCACCACCTTCACCTCAACCTCCACCCACTCCACCTCATAACCCCCCACCTCCACCACCTGAAATTGATGGTGCTCATTTGCAAGCACGAATCAATTCCAATGTTAGAACCATCCAAGATCAAATCAACATTATTCAAAATGAAGAATTTGTTGCACCACCTATGAGGATGATTGCATCTAGGATGCAAACCATTGTTGATGTTGTCAGGGCTATGGATGGGATCTTAGATGAGCATCGACAATGGCTAGAGGAGAGGAGAACTTCTGATTCTGAAAAGGAAAACACAAATAAATGAAGAGATGCAGTAGAGAGCCACAATAGTTTTTAAATTAAGACAATGATCTTAAATAGTTATGAATTTATGAATTTGGTGAATGATGGATATTTTGTGTGATGAATTTGGTGAACGATGGAGATTTTGTGTGACGTGAATTTATGATTTTGGTTCTAGATGGATATTTTTAGATGGATGGTTCTAGATATATATATATGCATTAGACATAAAATGAGCTTTTTGTGAATGTTTCAAGTTTATTGTTTACTATGTGCACATGTATTAAAATTGCACATATAGTTGTTAAATTTTGAAATTTGTATGTATGTATATAGTTTACTTTAATGATGTATGCATGCAAATTATGAATGGTATTTTTTATTTTAAATTTATGTACATGTTAAATGCATGGTATTTTTTTATTTTAAATGTATGTACATATTTTACTTGATCAAGTTCAATCAATGTATATGTGTGTTTCAATTTTATATAATCTTAATATATGTATGCATGTATCATATTTAAACAAATTTGCATGTGTGTTTCAAATTTAATTATTTCTTGTAATTTTTTAAGTTTGTATGTTAATTTAGTATAATTTAATACAGGTGCACACTTATATCTCATATCATGGATGATTTTAATATTGATGATATCATCAATCCACCACCTCAGCCACCTCCACCTCCCCCTCCACAACCCGTTGCATCTGATGAGGCTCGCTTATGAGCACGCATAAATGATCAGGTTGCATCAATACAAAATCAAATCAATGCTATGCAAAGTCAAGCATTGATTCCACCCCATGTTAGACATTTTGCATCTGTAATGCAAAATGTTGTGGATGCCATCAGGACATTGATTCTGATGCAAAATGTTGTGGATGCCATCAGGACATTGATTCTGATCTAGATAGGCATAGACGAGACTAATCATTATCAACACTTTCATGCATACAAATTCCTAAGAATGAAAGGTTTCCACAGTCAATGCATTGTCTAGAAATACAAGAACTTAAATAAAATAATTTACCATTAGATCTTTCACAAAACAAACTTGAAATAAACTCCCTTATTGCTTCAAGTGGCATATTAATACCGCATTCTTGTATAATCATGTTAGTATGCAAGGTACAACGTATATATCGAAAAACATCATAAAAATAATGAAATTGAACATGTATTTTACAACAACAAGATATTCGTTGCTTATTAATTTTTGCATACCACGGTTTACATTTTTCAAAAGACCTTTGACTTATTTTAATATTACTAGGTAACACTAAATCACCACAAGATTTTCTATTAAATTCAGTTTGTGTTGTATCTAATAGGTGTTTTGGGTGAGGATCGCGAACTTTGGACCCCACCCTTAATTTTAAAACATCTCTAACATTAGATGAAACCCTAGTATTATCATGCCAATATTTTTCAATCAAAGATTTAATTTCAATATTCAATTTCATATCAGACCTCGGGAGTCGACCACTAAAACTCCAACATTGGTTGATAGGATCATTTTCTATAATTATTCTTCTTTTTGCCGCTCTTAGCAATGTTTTAGGATGTATTTTTAAAACTTCACTAATATTTCTTACCATTCTTTTATTCATAGTT
This sequence comes from Sequoiadendron giganteum, assembly GCA_007115665.2. Lineage (NCBI taxonomy): Eukaryota > Viridiplantae > Streptophyta > Pinopsida > Cupressales > Cupressaceae > Sequoiadendron > Sequoiadendron giganteum. The sequence continues at coordinate 255,745,940 of CM021108.1, read as the reverse complement.
GCTTTATTAACTATAACAGTTGTTATAGCTCTTCTTGTTGTATTTTAATCTTTAGATCGACTATTTTTTCCAATCGATTGAATGGCACTAGCAACAATACACATAGCATGTTTTAATGATTGATCTTTTCTTTTTGGTTTAACAAAATAGCCTAACCTTTTCATTATTTTCCTCATTTTTTGCATTCTCATCGATTGCATCATTAGTTGACATTGAATTGTAATTTTTTTGCGATAAAAGAATTCGATGTATATTTTATTTGCATGTGTTCTTATTTGCCTCCAAGAAATTTGACCAGGAAGATTATCAAAAACACCACTTTCAATTTAAAAAAAAGTATTTTCATTAAATTCAACATCACATTCTAGATTTTCATCTTCATCTTCATTTTCATTTTCATTTTCAACTTCAAAATGATTTACATTTTCATCAACAAAACGGTTTTCATTTTCATTTACATCAACAAAATGGTTTTTGTTTTCATTTTAAATAAAAGGATTATTCTCACTTTCATTTTAACAAAAGGATCATTCTCATTTTCATTTTCAACAAATTCTATAAGAGTTTCATCTCTCTGAATATTATCAATGTCAACATCGTTAAGTACAGCATCTTGTAAAATGTCTACATACGAATTTACCATTTCACTAACATGTGGATTTGAAGACGTACCTGGATTTGTGCATATTGAAACATTCTCCATAGCATTGAAAGAGGGATTTGAATACATAGTAGGACTTGATTGTATAATCATATTCTTCTCCAAATTGACTTCTTGCAAATTCGCTTCATCTACAACCATGGTCTCCTCTATGTTTTCATCTTCAATAGTTGTGGAATTGGATGCTCCCCCATCATTCATTGATTTAATTCTCATTCTTCTTTCTCTTTGTCTTTGTCTCTCCTTCTCTTTGTTTGCTTCAATTTCTTTAGGAGTTAATGTCTTTCCCCTTTTATTACGAGCTTGATTTCCCATGATTATAAAATTCTCAAGCACAAATGAATGTAAATAGTGAAATTCTTCAAAAAATTTGATTCAAATTGGAAGTTCAAGACCTATAAGGACTAAATTCTTCCTCTTGTGTTCCTCAAAACAAGTAGAAAACTAGCACAAATCCACTTTAAAACTAATTTCTTCATGCCTCCTTTGAAAAAATCAATTCATATTGCAAGTTGAGGACCTTTTGTTCTTTCTTTGAAAAAATGGGATCTCTCCTTTGAAAAAATTAATCAAAAAAGCAATTCACCACCTGTAAAAAAAAATGCTCAATGAAAAATAGACCAATTTTACTACTCTCGGCCGTATATCCAGAACAAGCTTCAGTGAGTCACAAGTCTTTTCCCAAAAGGATTTAGAAAAATATGATAATTTAAGTCAAAATATGGATGTCGTACATGTGCATGGTATGGTAAAAAAAATTACTTTTAAATAGTGGTTTTTACAAAAGCCTATTGAAACTCAATTTGTACAATCTGGGTATTGAAATAAATTACATATTTGGAAACTAGACTCCGAGTACTACATTTTATGATAATTGAGTTGTTTGAAGATTTCATCTCTAAGTGCTTCAAATTTTAAGGTCAAATGTGTCAAAATTTGAAAATCATGGAAAACACTTCCACTTTTTGGCCAAAAAGTGGACTTAACTTCTTGCTAGCACCCAATATTTGTTGAACATTTTGAAGCCGAGATAACTTATAAGGATTTGGATGTGTTATCATTTTCAAACCCAAATTATCAACCGTCTCATTGGACATTAGATTGTTTGTAACACAATTTAACTACTTGTGAGATTTTTTTCATCCCAAGTTTTTGCAAGAAAAACTCAACAAGTTTCTGATGAGCACAAATATGAATAGATGCTCTCTATCAATATTTATCGTTGCCTCTTTCTAATTAAGGTTGATTGTTTTTTTCTTTCAAGTATTAATCGAACCTCATATAATATACCTGAATTACAAGAAAGAAACCACTAAAGGTTAGCATGGGAAACCAAGGCTTTCCAATTGGTCAATGGATTTTTGTTCAAGTTGGGGCCCAACTAGGTATTAAAGTATGTGGTGCGGTAAGAGATTGGTAATGTACTTCAAGAGACACATGAGAATCTTATTGGAGGCCATTGGAACTTCAAGTTCATTTTGCAACATGCAATGTACTCTTAGAAAGTCTATGGTGGCCTTGATGCCAAAGTATAGGTAATGGAATATTCAATTGGTAAACCACTAAAACAAGACTTTATGCCCCTTTGGCCATCCCAACCACAAGAAATATTTGAAATATTAGGATTGAACTTCATTTTCCCATTAAAATTTAGCCAAACACATCAGTTTAAATACATTGTGGTCTCCACTAAAGTATGTGACTAAGTGAGCTCAAGCAAGGGCCATGTAAAACAATAAAAAGGCCAAGTCAAGGCCACAAACAAAGTCCTCATTTTAGTTATAACATGTTGATTCTCTTGGTTTGGTTAAATATTCTATGATCCTCGTTGTTCTAAAATCCAACCCACTTCCCATCCCCATTCCCCCTAGTGTCATGGATACCAAGACCAAACACTTGTCTATGAGAATACTATTACCATCACTCAATTCAATCAATCTTGGATGAATGTTAGGGATCTTATTCAGAGGAACTTAAACTAGACGTTGAGGACTTCTCTATCTTGAAAGGTCACAATACTAACTTTATGTTCAAACCTCGTACTTTCTTTCCTAGGATTTCCTCTACTTCCCCCACTGAATGATGGTCTTGCTATCAATATGGCCTCTTGGGGTTATAATTGTCTAAATAAATATAAGGATAAGATTAAAGAAACTGTCTATAAACAACAAAAACAGGTTAGGGTTTTATCTTCTAAGAATGAGTAATGAGAAATTTCCTCTATAGAATTCCTATTCTCTTGAATATTTTCCTAAGTTTGATGACTTCAAACTAGATGTTGATAGTTTGCAACAAATTTATGGTTGTGTCTACGACATATGTAACTGGGGTCATCATGCAACAAAAAGTCTTCACAACCTCAACCTACATTTGGTTAATTATCCTTTTATGTAAGATAAGGTTTGTGATGAAGGTCCATGGTTAAGGAATGATGTTGCAAAGAAGCCTCTGATGGAACTTAGCATGCAATATGGCATTGGTTTTATTCCAACTTGACAAATAGTCTTGGAACCTTGTGATTTTTGTCTTCTTGTAGTGTGATTAATCTTGCAAGGGGGTGCACCCATTATGAACAATATTTAAATATGGACTCCTTAGATAGTTTTATAGTAGGATTTTTGTTTTAAACAACAGGTTTAGACTGACTATTGAAGGAATATTCAATTTTTATATTTTGGTATACATTAATGACAGTCACCAGACAAGTAGTGTCCCAACTCAAGCTATTGGGTTTTCCTGAAAAATCAAATTTATGTTCCTCCAATTTATTGGAAGGCTAATAAACTGAAACTCTAATCTTACATTTAACCAAAATATTAAAGAAAGTTGAAACTAAGTTTAAAGTTTCAATAAATGGCATATATCAGAGCCAAATCATGCAATGAGACTATAAATCAATTTATCTAAGGGGAAGATGAATGAGGGTAGAATCAGGTTAGCTCCATATTTTCAAACTCTCCATATTTATTTTTCTTATATCAACAAAAACCAAACTTAAGCAAACAAAACTTGATTGGTTTTCTCCTGTCTTGAACTGCCTTTCCCAACTCAAAAAGCTTGATGATGCAAACCACATCTTCAAGCTCCAACAAAATTCATGCAAATTGGATTGAAACTGACATATTCCTTGTCTCTAGAATCTATAGATGTTAGTTTCTAGCATGCCAAAAGAAAAAAGAAAGGAGAGAAGACACCCCACCCCCTTCCCACCAATATTCATGCATACTGAATTATGTTGCATCTCATTTTGATAAACATAAAAATTGCCCTTGAATCCCTGATTATAGCAATCACTCCTTGCTTCCCAAAAAGAATTCCCTTCATAAAAACATATCCACTTGTTTACCACACCATCTATATTTAGATTCACAAAAATACAGACACGTTGAATTGGCAGGAAGTTAGAGAGAAAAAAAGACCAATCCTAACTCATTGGGCCTAGCCAATGTATGAAGAAAAAATTTAGGATTTTAAAAATTTATTTAAAAGAAACATAGAATTATTTTTTTCCTACCATCTTTCTAATATCATACATCAATGGAAAAGGATAAAAAGGGAAAAGGCATGATTCATCCATCCTACTAGCCAATTGATGATAAGCCATTATCTACTTTCAGAGTGTAGTGAAATTAAAAAATCGTATCTAATTGCTACAACAAAAATAATGGGAAAACACAAAAAATGAAATGTAAAGAGAGTTTAAGAAAAAAAAATATTTTAATCATTAACCACCAAATTTTAACAATGAAAATAAAAGCCATGATTCTCATCCATTATTCCACCTTTGAAACAAAAATAATGGAAATGACAAAAAAAAACTCAAGTAAATTTTAAAGAACTCAAGACGTCAAAACAAAAGCTTCTATGCAGTTTATCCAAAAACAAGCATTTGCAATTAAATTTAACCAAAATTATTAAGAAAATTCAAATTTACTATTAAATTTTGAGAAAAGAGTATTTAAGAAAGAAGCTAAGTTGATCTTAAAATTAAGCCAAAGGTTAATCCAAAAGAGGGGCGAATATGTAAAAAAATTAAAAATGAGGACCAAAAAAACAATTGAATTTAACCAAAATTATTATCAATGCTCAAGTTAAGGTTAAATTTGAAAAAAAATGCATTTTTGAAATCAGATGATCTAAGTTTTGGTAAAAAAATTACATATCAAAAGAAAATTCAATCAAACTGTTTTAAAAAAATGAGAACAAAAAACAGTTACAATTAATGTCAAATACCGTAAAAAGGTTACAATGAAATAACAATAAATTTGAGAGCAAAATGTAGTTGACATAACCAAAACCAATAAAAATAAATTAAAAAATGAAGAAACATTGAATTTGAGAGTGGAAGATGGTTGAATTTTAACACCAATTATTACAAAAGGATTAAAGTTTTTTTTTCTTTATAAAGTAAAACACAAAAATTGAGCATGTAAAACATTTGAATGCAGGCAAAGTGATAAAAAAAGGGTTAATTTCAAAATTACACTAAATTTGAGACCAAAAATATTTGAATTTAACCAAGACATTACAAAAGCATTATGTTTGAAAAAATAGTAAGTTTGACAACCAGAAACACCTAGGATATAGCCAAAACTTCAAAGCAAAAAATACATGAATTCAACCAAAACATTAAATTTGAAAGCCAAAAAAGGTTGAATAAATGGAGAGAGAAAAACAGTTGAATTATCCACGTCCAATTAAATTTTAGTGTTAACTTTTCAAGAACAAAAAAGAGAATGTTTTAACCCAAGCTAAGACAACAAAGTCATGAGCAAAACTTATGATAAAAATACAATACATGCCATCGATAAGAAAGATAACTGCCAAACCATTGAGAATTTAACTAAATGTTTTGAATTAACTGGCCACGTTTTCCATGGAGTTCGAGATTTATGTAGATAATTTTTTGTATCCGTGTTATTATTTATTAAAGTTTGTTTATATTAAAATTTCAAAAAAGAAATTTAAAATAATAACTAGAAAAAATCATAAGTTTATAATTGTAATAGACAATAAACATTTAAAGAAAAAAATTGGTTTTTTTTTTTAGAAATCTTTGGTAATAGACCAATAAACTTTAGAATGATACTTAAATTAAATGGATAAGGAAAAAGATTTAGTCACTTTTTTAATTTTAAAGAAAGCTTTGAACAATCCATCTTATGATAAGAAAAAATATTATTTTTAAGCTTTTTTTACTTAAGGAGTTTGTATGAAATAAAATTTAAAATGCAAAGTACTTGTTTCTAGTTATATAGAAAATTTAAAATTGAATGATTTATTTAGACATAGATATTATTTATCTCAATGCAAAATTATATTAGTTAAAATTTTATTTTATAAAGGAATTTAGCATTTATTGGAAAAGTAAATAGATTTAGTAAATTTATTTTTTAAATAAAATAGATCAAACTAATTTAGTATTAGCAAAAATTATATAGTTTAATTCTTAAAATAATCAAATTATTTTAAAATTAATTGTGAACTTAAAAAATTCCCAAGCTCCCTTCGAGTGAGTTTATTTTTGTCTTCTTTTTTAGCTCGAATCGTGGGCCGATATGTCATGAGCGTTGCCTTACAAAGAAGTGATCGAGCTGCATGGAGCATAAGAAAGTTTGTGTGACTTGTTGTACCCATCTGAAGATGAATGGCAACCCATATAGACTACCCTCTCAAAGCTCTAATCGCACAACTGAATGGATAATTCTCTAGTCTACAGGCTAGAAATTTTTGGGTTCCTCATTTCGCAAGCGAAACGCCCTTGATAAGTTGCCAAAAGCTGTGAACTTAAAAAATTCCCAAGCTCCCTTGGGGTGAGTTTATTTTTGCCTAAGTATCGGCCACGCCTCTATAAGGAATAGGCAATATCAGGCCCATTTGCACAAAAGCTCTAGCGAATGCATCTACTTGTTAGTTGAGCGCTTCTCGCAAGGTTTCCTTTGATCGCTTTCAAAAAAGCTTGTGCCAGACCTCCACATATCAGTTGTTCACTATCTTTTGTGCCTCTTTGCATCACTTCCCTTTCGGGTCCCGACTGCATGACATGTAGCATCAACTCGCGCATAATTTTTGGCGGACCCCACCTTCGACGCTGTATGCTAGAGACCTCCACGTGTCTTCGCAGCACAAGTTCTTCATCGCTTAAAGGGAAGGATAAACATCGGGCCCCGATTGCTTCCCATGTGATCTTCTAAAGACTTCGTCGTAGGAGAAAACCAGGTAGGCGACAACCTATCACCAACCGCCATGTTCTATAACTACCACCATGAATGGATTGCACGTGTCAATGCTCTGGTTTGTTGAGACCACTACCATCATTTGTAGGGGATGCATCCAACCCTTGGACATCCTCATTCATGGCCCGAATCTTTTCAGTTGTAATGACCAAAGGAAAATAATTGCTAATGCATTATTACTCATGATCGAAGAATCTTTCCTGTTACTTGCTCATCAAGCTGGTTTTTTATTATAAATACTGCTTCTTCTTTCAAAGCAAAAGAGAGTTCAAAATAGGGTTCCAATTAGAGATCCAAAATTTTAGTTCAGATTTGGGCAGAGGAATTGTTAGAAGAACCAGGCCTTTAATTGCTTTATTAGATTATTGTAAAGAACTCACAGACTGTGCCATTGTTCGGCCTTTCTGTTTTCTTTGATATTTGATAAGTTTTACTCTGCCATTATTATACTGGATGTTTCATTCCTAGACTTCTATAAATTAATACAAGTTTGCCAGTTTAGATCATGTCTTGGACTCTTCTTTCTAGTAAAAGTGTATGAAGTTATTTTATGTCATTTAATGAATCACTCAGGCTTATATCTTTATTCTGCCATTCTGGAACGTAGCAGACTACCCACGGGCCCTTAAGTCGTATCCCCAAGCTAGATTTACCATGTCGCACATCTAAATCTTGATGTATCGCCTTAGTTAGATCCCTTTATTTTATATCTGCTTCCTTTTCCCATTGAAAACCCATTATAGAAGAAGATGACTTCTTTAAAATCTGGAGGTCACTCAATTTGGCGCAATAGGTCCCCCCTAAAACTAAGTTTCCCACAGAGGGTTGTTACCTTGCCAACTTTTGGCATCAACAATAATTATATTAAAACTATCTAAAACTTAATTATTTTCATATTGTATTTTTTTTAAAGAAAATTAGTTTAGTTCAATTTATCAAATTTCAAAAGAAATTAGTATTAATTGATTTTATATTACAAAAATAGATTTCAAGAAATATATTTTAATTTATCAAAGGCAAATGAAAATCAATATTATCAAAAATTAATCTTAAAAAATATAGTTTGAATGTATAGATGCATTTATTTAACAAAAAAATAATCTTCAAAAAACTAGCATAGTTGAATTTATTAATATCGAGAATTAACAAGGTTTGTATTGCAAAAATAAATTGAATAATTAACCTATATAATTTAAATTACATAGAATATTTAAGAAATTAGTATAGGGGAATTTATTAGCATTTAGAGTTAATTAAATTTAGATTGCAAACGTAAATAGAATAGTTAAGTTAAAAGTAATTGCCATTTTCTCCTGCCCTTTCCATCTCCCACTATAATCGCAACTTTGATGATGGAGCCGGGAAAATCGCCCTTACCACTCAATTTTTTTGAGCCAATTACATTTCAGAAAATTAATTTTAGATATTTATTTTGTTAAATATTTTGCATATTTACTTTAGAGTTATACAAATATTTGTCAAATAGAAAATAAATATGATTCTCATTTGTTTAAATCAAAGTTATTAATAACTTGTTAAGGAAGAGGCGTGCCTATAGTTCCTTAGGTAGGAACTAAAAATGCAACAAAGGTGGTACAAAGTTGGTGGTGGTGGGATATAACAAAGATTGTAAAGTTGAAAGTCTAGAAGTTGTCATAAAAAAAATCTTTTGTAAATTTATATCATTTTTTAATTATAACCATGATGTTGGCAATATGCATTTATAATTTATTACAAAATAATACATTGTGGCAGCTTAACTTTAAAGCAAAATGATTTGTACATATACAAAGATACAAGGATAGAGATAAATGTCTTCCTTCTAATATATAACTAGAAAGCAAAGAGTTGATGGAAACATGTAGCAAGACAACTTTCATATTGGAAATTGAAGCCATCTAAATCATAGTACTATCAATATGAACAATGTATAACCTCTAGCCCATATATTACTATTAGACGAAGTGACATCATCAAGATGCAAAAATAAAAAATAACAGCTAGGAGGGGAAGGATTAGAAGTAGTGTGCAAATAGCTAGGGTTGCAGCAAACATTTTTCTTCTAGCTAAATTCATTTGACACAAATCCGTTATCTGTGAAAGTTGATTCACTTTTTCCATGGCAAGAGAAGCGACTAGGGTTTGAAGGTGATAATTTTTTGTGGCATTTTTTACCTTCTATCAAAGACTGAAGAAGTCGATTAGGGTGGAATTCTGGTTCATTCACTAGGCGAGCTGAAGTTGTGTTTTGTTTTCGCTGTCCTATATTTTGTCTGAGCCCTTCCCTATCACAGTGGTGGAGGTTTTGGTCCCCGATTCATGTGTTTTTGGGGAACATATTGGAAGATTCTTCTATTGAGGTTTTCACACTTATTTCCCCTTTCCAATGCGACTGAAAGTAGATGTGTGGAAAGTTGGGTCGTGGGATGGTTTGGGTGCCGCTCAACAAGATGTGGAGCCTTTAGTAGGGGATTCTGGAAAGAGCTCATTTTTAATAGAAGGAACAAGGGACAATGTAGCTATGACAGAGAAATGTGGGATGAAGGACCTTGGTGACAAAGATATGCAAGTTCAAGAGTTCAAAAGCACAAGTAAGACTTTGGAATGTTTACTTCCTAATGATGTGGTAGAAAGCATAGTTGAATGTCATAATAGATTTGTAATTTTGTTTTTTCTTAGAGGCATTCCATCTTAAAGTGATTTTTACAAATGGGCTAGAATTAATTAAGAGAGTAGGGGCTAGGATATTGAGGCTATAAGAGGTTTGGGGAAGGGGTATGTAGCATGCAAATTAAAATCTATAGACCATGCTCAATCTGTCCTCCAATATGGGACATGGGTGTTTGTGGACATATTTGCTATTTGCAAGCCTAGAGTTTGGATTTTCATCCAGAGGAGCCTTCTAAGTCTAAGTATCCCATGTGGATCGAACTACCATTCTTAAAATTTGCTTTCAGACCTTTCTTAAGGGAGATTGCTTCACATTTAGGGAGGGTACTTTGGTGCAAGAATAACTCAGATAAGTTTTCCAGCCTAAGGGTGCACCCAAGGGCTTGTGTGGAAATAGATTTGAACAATCAACTACCCAAGAACATCTGACTGATTGGGCTAGGTTTTGAAATGCTTCAGTCTATAGTTTATTTAAACAAGTTGAATGCTTGCTTTTTGTAGACAAGAGGGACATTTGATTAGAGATTGTCCTCCTTGGAAAAAATAGATATGCCCAAGTGAATATCACAACTTCCACAAAGACACAACCATTGCAAAATTTGTAATCTGCCACAAAGACACAACCATAGCAAAAGTCTCAAACTGCCACAAAGACACAACCATTGCAAAATGTTCAACCTAAGTTACTTAATACAGTCCCGCAATTGAAACAACAAGTTTATGTCTATTTAGAGGATAACAGTAACGATGATAGAATACCTACCTACAAAAATGCTATTATGACATATGGTTGGGAAATGGTCAAGAAAAGGAAAGAACCTTCTAAGTCTTCTGATTATCCTTTTGGTCAAGTTTCTTCACAAAATTGTAACATCTCCTCATCTCTACCTACTGCTAGTGTGGATAAGGTTTCATCCTTGCATGCTAGACAGAGATCGAGGTCTCCTATTTTAGCCCTAAAGGAAAATGAGCATGTTGGTCAGCCTATTGTGCTAGCTAATCACTTTGATGTGCTTCCACATGTGGAGGACTCCTCTAACATCGATTATTCATGAAGTTCAAAACTCTTTCTTAGAATGTCAGAGGGTTGTCTCTCCCTCACTGCAAATTTGAGGTTAAGGATGCTATTGTCAAGTGGAAACTAGATGTTGTTTTCTTACAAGAAGTAAAGTGTAATGGTCCCCGTCTTGTCTCTTCCCTATCCAACGTATGGAGAGATGCATCTTTTTCTCATACGTTGCATAAGGAAGGTGGAGGGGGGGCTATTATTGGCTTAGCTCCATGGATTAACAGGTTTTTCATTGATAAAGGTGAAGATCCTTCACATAGTTGTGTTTGGATGCTTTTCTTTATCAATGGGCAACCCATTGGATTATGTTCGATCTATGCTCCTAACATTACAAAAGAGAGATGTGATCTTTGGGAATGGATGTATAATCATCTTCCTAATGTTGATTAGGTGATAGGAGGTGATTTCAATATGGTGGAGCATCATTTTGATCACAACTGGGTTAATCATGTTAAATTAAGTAATGAAGAGTTTGATAAATGGATTTTGTGCTGCAACTCTATTGGGGTTATGGATCTTATTAGCAAAAAAAGGCCAAGTCACAAATTTAATTGGTTCACTTGGATTAATTGTAGGTTGGGTGCTGATAGGAAACTTAGTCATCTCGATAGGTTTTATATCTCTCCTAACCTACAATTGCTCCAAGAACCTGAGGGGATTTTAGTTACAGTTGAATACTCCACCACTCTTTTAGATCATTTTCCTATTATTTGTGCTTGTACGAGCAATAGTTCTATCAATATGGAGTCACAGTTGCCATTTAAACTCAATACGTCCTACCTTAAAATACCTTTGTGTGTGGATGTTTTGATTGGCATTTGGAACTCCATTCCTAAGTTGAAAGAAGGCGATTCCTATAAGATATGGTGACAAACTGCCATTTCCAAATGTGTTGATTTCTTATGGGCTTTTCGCAAGAGACTAGCTTGGCAATGAAAATGTAAGGAGAAATCCTTACAAGGTAAGTTACTAGAGTTGAATAGGAAGTTTCTTAAATTGAACCCGTATGACATTTCTATCCAAGCCTCCATAGCCTCTATTGAAACTCAACTACATAAATTTGATATGCATAAGGGTCAAGGAGCGAAGATCAGAGCCAAATTGCTCTGGTTAAAGGAGGGTAACAAGGGGTCCAAGTAATTTTTTAATTATTTAAATTATAAACATAAAAAAGAGTCCGTTGAACCAATACAAGATGAGGATGGAAGAACTTGTACGAACACAAATGATATCATAAACATGTTTCCAAATTTTTATGAGAAACTTTTTAGGGAGGAAGCTCATTGGCATGATGTCCAATTGATTTTAGAGGATATAATCAAAGATATTATCCCTAGGAAATTAGATCAATATTATAGTCACTACATTGGTCGAGATCTTTCTATTGATGATCTGGAACATGTTGTGCTTTCTATGGCCGCTAACAAAAGCCAATGTTTTGATGGGTTGTCGATCAAGTTTTATTAGACCATGTGGCAGCATATTAAGGAAGACTTTTACTTAGTCTATTTGGAAGCTATGAAGCAAGGATCGTTGGGACCAAATATTAACAAAGGATTAATCAAGTTTCTGCCTTAAGGGAAAAATGCAGACGTTATTTCTGGGTGGTGGCCAATCACTTTGCTCAATACCTCTTACAAAATTATTGCTAAAGCCTTAGCCAATATGATTAAACCAGTGGTAAAAGAGATTGTTAGACCAGAACAAAATGGGTTTCTTGGGGGCAAATTTATACTTGATAATTTAATTTTGGCTTGGGAAACAAGCGAATGGGCTCAACAAATAGGTCAGAATGCTCTGCTGGTTAAACTTGATTTTGATAAGGCTTATTATAGGATGTGTTGGAGGTTTATTATTAAGATATTACAGTGGTTGGGATTTGGTCCCAAAATTTGTAATCATATTCAAATGTTGTTCATGAGGCGAATGCTCGATTGGTGATCAATCAGGCTTTGTTTGATACAATTCCTTTACAACGTTCAATTAGATAGGGCTGCCCGCTTCTATATGTGTTAGTTATTGATGCTTTTGGTTATCTACTGCAAATATTTAATCAAATGAGTTTAATCAAGGGTGTTTCTATTCCTAACAATGCAGTGGTCATTAATTCTTATTTTGCTGATGATAGTTTGTTGTTTATTCAAAATTTTGCACCAGAAATTGAGAATGTTATGCATGCTCTAAATTTTTATTGCAAAGTGTCAAGCTTTAAACTGGATCATCATAAAACTGAGTTAATTATGATTCAATTTGGTTATGTTCCTAATTGGATCCCTAAGGAGTGGAAACAGATAAAACATGGGCAGATCACGAGGTATCTAGGTATACCATTTGGAGTAGGGGTTACATTGCATGATATGTGGAAGTGGTTTATCGACAAGTTGAGGGCAAATTTTTTTAATTGAGGAAATAAATTCTTGTCTTTAGCTGGTAAAATTAAAGTTATTAACAAGATATTTTTGGCATCACATGTTTATTATTCCTCTTGTTGGATGCCCTCTAAAAAAGGTTATGAGGACCTAAACAAGCTCATTCGTCAGTTCTTGTGGACCAAATGGGACGGGAAAGGGGGTTTTAAGGTTTCCTCTTGGCTACATTATATACAACCTAAGTGCAGAGGGGGGCTAGGCCTTTTGGATCCTAGAACTCAAGGGATTTGTTTATCTGCTAAATGGATAATAAGAGCTGCGTTGGGAGGTGAACCTTGGAAAGTTTTAGTGTGTCATCGTATTATGGTGGCAACAATGAATAACATGTGGCATAATGTGGGTTGGTTAGATAAGATTTTGTTGGTGCATTTTGTTTGTGTCAAGGCATCTTTCCCACTACAATCTATTTGGAAAGCTTGACAATAGGTTTGCAAGTTTATAAATTGGAGAGGTGATTCCCTTCAACATGGTTTCAACTTTGCAACCTCTTTTATTTGGTGGAATAAACTAGTTCTGTATCATGGATAGCCTCTTGTTGTAGCCTTCCCTAAACCAACCCTTTATCTATTCAAAAAAGGTGTCAAATAGTTTAGTGACATATGGGATTTTGATTCCCTTGATTGGGATAGTTGGTTGCATTTCAAAAATGCCTTTAATCTAAATGACATGTTTAAGAGTTTTTTTTATCTTCCTGAAATCACTAGTTCCTACAAGCTGCTAATGAAAATTTGCACGTCTTTACATTGCAATTTCTTCAAAGACTAGGTGTGGTTTGATCAACATCCGTTCTTATGGTTCCCTTTGAAGAAGATTTATTTGAAGCTTCTTCTACACATGAAGTTGAATCCCAAACTTAATAAAAACTGGTGTTGTTGTTTCCCCAAAAAAAATGGAGAAGTCTTAATGCTTAGATTTGGAAATCTAAGGCAGATGTTAATGCTCAGATTTTGGCATGGAAATTTTTACATCACAAGTTGCCTGTAGGGGACATATTAAAGCATTTTAAGATGCAAGCCGCCAAATGTCCGTTTTGCCAATGTAAGGAAAACATAAAACATATTTTTTGGGATTGTGTTAGAACTAAAATGAAGTGGAATATTATGTTTAGTCATTTCCCCGCTATGTTTGAACATGCTATGCATTGGAAAGAAGCAATTCTTGGTATTAGACTTCATAGAAATATTATTGCTAAACCTATGAGGCAATGTATTTTGCTGCATTTATGGAAAAGTAGATGTTTAGCTATGTTTTCTCATCACAATTTGCCTCAGGAAATAGACATTTTAAATTTTTACTTTGACATCCTGTTGCAATTCATTGTTTTATGCTCATAGCGAAGATGGAGACACAAAAATAAAGATATATGTAAGCGCCTAAAGGTGATTAAGCATCAGTTTCTACAACTTCATAAAGGGGAACTCCATAGTGCCAAACTGATTCAAGATTTCTTCAAGTTTAAAGTGTAATCTCTTATGTTATTGTTCTCTTTGTGTTACTATATGCTTAGTTGGATGTCTTTACTGAGCTCGTTTACTTTTATGCGGATTATGACTGTTCGTTCTCACTGTACGTTGCCTTATGAGTTGTTGTTTGACAAGTTTCAGTCGGTTATTGATATTGTAAAAGTTGTTACTTGTTGCTCTGCCTTGTAAGATGGCGAGTCTCTTTTCTTTCTTGTACAGTCCTCCATTATTTTTTTGTAATCTGCTTTCTACTTATTTCAATTAAAAATAATAATAATTATTATAATACATATATGATTGAAAATATTTTTTAAGTCAATGGGCCCTTGGTCTATTGGTGAAGTTGAAAGGTTCTCAATGAGCCCACCAGGGATCAAGTCTTGCTGAGTGCAAAGGCTCAGACATCAAAAAAAGGGATGAGGTCGGGATCGTGCCCCTGGCGAATTTGGCAGAATGGAGACCCCTCAATCCTTGGCTCTTAGCTGAAGAGGTTCAGCCCTAGAAGGCTCGTGCTCCCGTATCGGATAGCAAAAAAGAATTTGTTGAAGACCTCCATCAAAAATAAATAAATTTTTTAAAAGATAAAATAGATTTTCTCAACAAATTTTTTTTAATAATTTGAAATAAATTTTCCAACATAAATATCCACACACAAAACCTATCAACCTTTTTTTTTTTTAATTTATTAGATATTAGCATAAATACCCACATACAAAACCTATCAACCTATGCAAATTCGACCAAAATTATCAGGCCACTACTATCAATTTCCATATTAAACTCATGTTGTATTCCTAACGAAAATATTTTAAAAATATGAAAGCGACATGTCATTTAAGGCCTTGTAAGACGCGCCATTAAACATCTCCACGCCACGTCTGTTTAAAAATATGCTCTGCGGCGCTTTTATTTATTCTATGCAACATCCTCTTTCATGCGAGCATTTTAAGGCAAAGATTATTCCCTACAATAGACTCAGCGTAACACAACATAGAAAGAGGCACTCTTTCATTATTTTTTTTCGTGTTGCTAGCGTCATGATTGTGCTACTAAGAGCAGGGAATCTAAAAGGCCATGGCTTGCATAGCGCATCTGAGGAGTAGGTAAGGATTTTTATGAATCCTTGCTTAGGTTATGAAGCTTGTCAGTGTCTAAACAAATTCTATCCACTTTGCCACACATTATTCATGCCATGGGTTATCGTAATTCATATTTTCATATATTCCCTGACCCTAATGATTGCATTTTTTTTATGTACTTAATTTCACAATAAGTTGAAGCACATTAATGGCTGAATAATGATAGTTATTCTAATTAGTGGACATTAAATATATAAAATTTAGTCAAGTTAAAATTAAAATACCTTAGTAAATTAGGCATCATAGCCCTTCCCATGTCTTGGCTGCTTCCCCATTCACAAGTCACCCCCCCTTTCATCGGACAATTCCATTTCTGAAGTATGTAGGCCATATTGTTATATATACAGTATATCTGAATGGGCTATTTTTCACTTTTAATTGAATAGCTTCATATAAAATGTTGTAAACTTATATTTGTTAGTTAATAAATTTTTCAAATGCTAGTACAGGAAGTCCTTAGATTTGACAGAAAATTCTTGCAGTAACAGTAAATCTTGTTTTTTTCATTTTTAATTCCCGAGTTAGGCTCTAAAAAAAACCATTTTTGCTATTCTTGAATGATATATATATATATATATATCTCTGCAGTAGTTGGCAGGCCAAAGCTGGCTGTTGGATGAACGAATGAATGATGTGTAGGTGAAAGTTTAACCAAAAATTGCATAAACTATGCAACTCAGTATTGCAACTAAGAAAAATATCAGGTGACCTACGAAGTTATGATTTTTATGTCATTGCAAAGGCATTGCTTCAATGAGGAAATTGAATTTCAATTAGTACCTTGTCCCTTGTTGTTAGTTTCAATTTATTGTTCTTTGATTGTTATCACTTGGGGCCTAGTTCGGGACTAGATTCACTCAGGGTGCCCATAGTGGATCTGTGCTAACCCAAGCAAATCCAAGGGCCACCCAGAAGAAAAAAATGAAAACAAAAAGCCATCTTTATAAATAAAAAGGTGCCAAATACCTAATTTTACCCTTAAGTGACAAAATTGTGAAAATGGTGTGCACCATGAAGGTTTGTGTGGTTTCAAAAGCCTTAATTTGGGTTTGGTGGTGATTGCTTTGTCCCTTGACCCTAGACTCGTGAGGGGTGCTGCCCCTTGACCCCATTGGTGTCTCCACTCCCAAGACCCCCACTAGTTGCCATCACCAATTTAGGCGCTTGGTCCCCCTGCCCACAACGTTCTGAGACTTCATGGATATAGCTTATTTTTCCCAAAGTTAAACATTTCAGATTTCTACAGCTTGTGAGTTCTTCAACTAAGAGGAATTGGAGCACAAACTCCTTCATTCACTTACCAAAGGACAACAATAAATAGGCAAATTGAGTAATTCCAGACGATACACTTCAAGAAATTGTAGACAAAGATGAACAACAAACACAAGCCACTAAATGCTACTCCAATCAATGAGGCGATCCTTGGCCAAAGGCAACATGAACCCTGACAAATCACTTCCCTCACAACAAGTGATAGGCGACTAACTTACTAAGCAACATAACAGTAAAACAAGCTCCATCGAGCAAACCAGAACACCATGGTTTTAAAATATGTATTGAACAACATAGAACTGATTACAATGTAGTTGATTCTCAAAGGAATCGATTTCCACTTCATTTAGCCGATGACCCCAATCTAGAAACCTCATAGTTGTACGTCTACAAGCACAGATCGGCCTTCTCATGTCATTCACTCTGTTTCCACTTCCTTTCCATCGTTTCTCTCATCTGTCTTGCCAGAAATCCAACCTCAGAATCGGCCGCCTGCAATAATAGAACTATTTCTCCCCAACATAAAATCACCGACCTCTCTTTTCACGAGTTGAAAAGTAACACACAAAACTATTTTCGATGCCTTCTCTCCCTAATCGATGTAACTCCCATTACCTATTGTGCAACGAGAAAAGACAAATTCAAATCTTGCTGCTACATAGAAGTTCGCCACATGTCAAGGAAAACAAGGAAATCGGAATCGGCCAAAAGAAACCCAAAATTACACAACCGAAACTAAAATAGCAATAGAAAACCCAAAATTGGACCGATGCCCTTGCATCAAGCTCCTGGGGGGGCGGGGGGGAAGATCATGAACTCTTGTTCATGAGTTCATTGATGGAATGACCATATTTAGAGATTTCAGGTGTGGACAACTAGGAAGCATCCTCCAAAGGATGATTGTGCCATTTCACCAAGTACCTGAAATACTCTTTGTCGCGGGTCTTCTTCAACAACTGTTTATCAAGAATGCATTCAATTTCTAGCGGAACGGGTCTAGTCACATGTTGGTCTTTAGCGGATTTCAACTCTAACTCTGTTGTTTCTTCATTTGTAGCACCTTGGTATGGATACAAATTTGCTTCATTGAATATTGGTGAAATCCCCATACTTGGAGGAAGGCTAATCTCATAGGCATTCGCTGAAAACTTCCAAAGAATCTCATAAGGATGATTTTCTTCATTTTCAGTTTGTTATATTCATCTGTAGGAAATCTTTCTCTCCTAAGATGAGCCAACACAAGATCACCCACTTAAAAATGAACCTCTCTTTGCTTCTTATCAGCATATTGTTTGTATTGTTGGTTGCTTCCTTCAATGTTCAACTTAACCTCCTCATGAAGGTCATGAATGACTTGTGCAAAATCTTCTCCATCTGCACTTCTTTTCTAGCGGATTTCAACTCTAACTCTATTGTTTCTTCATCTATAGCACCTTGGTATAGATACAAATCTGCTACATTGAAGATTAGGGAAATCCCCATGCCTGGAGGAAGGCTAGTCTCGTAGGCATTCGCTGAAAACTCAGCCTGGGCCAAAGCCATATCCCAGTTACTAGGTGTGTTCCCAACAAGTCACCTCAACATATCACCAAGACTTCTATTCAGCACCTTGGTTTGGCCATCTATTTGGGGGTGATAGGTGGAATTGAAACTAAGGTGTGTTCCTAACTTTTTCCAAAGGGTTCTCTAGAAATGCCCAACAACCTTCGTATCCCTATCCACACAATACTTTGTGGAATACCATGTAAATGAACCACTTCTTTGAAAAACAAATTAGCAATATTGGTTGTATCACTAGTCTTTTTACATGGGATAAAATGCACCATTTTAGAGAACCTATCCACAACTACAAATATAGAATCATTGCCTCTTTAAGTCCTAGGCAAACCCATAACAAAATCCATACTTATAGAATCTCATAGTCGAGATGGAACTGGCAATGGTTGATACAACCCAGTATTTTGACTTCTTCCTTTTGCATGTTGACATACTCTGCATCTCTCCACATACTTCTTGACAGCATTCCACATTCTTGGCTAGTAATAGTGTGTACTTAAACTGTAAATAAGTTTTATCCTGTTCGAAGTGTCCTCTTAGACTGCCACTATGTTTCTCTTTCAAGAGATTCTCCCTCATTGATCCCCTAGGTATGCACAATTGACTGCCTTTGAATAACAAACCTTCTTGTAGCATAAATCAATCCAAGGACCCCTATCTTTGCTGATTGGATTGCTGCAAGCTTCATATGCATCTTTGAAATCTAGATCATCTACATACAACTCCTTCAAACTATCAAAACCAACACTATTAGCCCGAACTTCATGCAATAATAAACTTCTACTTAATGCATCAACAACCTTATTCTTTTTCCCACTCTTATGCCTCAAAACAAAATTATAACTTTGAAGATACCCTACCCACTTTACATGCCTTTGATTTAATTTGTGTTGACTATTATTGAACTATAATGCATGGTTATCGGTGTAAAAAACAAACTCCTTAGGAAGCAGGTAATGCCTCCACTTCTTCAAAGATTGAACCAATGCATATAAGTCAAGATCATAGGCAGAGTATTTCTTCTTAGCATCATTTAGTTTCTCACTAAAATAAGCCACCGGTTTACCTTCCTGGCTAAGAATAGCCCCTATTGCCAAACCACTGGCATCACATTCAACTTGAAATACTTTATTGAAATCAGGCAATGCAAGTATGGGTTACTCAGTTACTCTATGTTTAAGAAATTTGAAACTCCTTTCAGCCTCTTGAGTCCATATAAATTGCATTTTAGACCCCTTAACGTTTTCTAGTATAGGAGCGACTACATGACTGGAATTTCTAATAAACTTCCTGTAAAAACTAGCAAGCCCATGAAAAATTCTTACCTTAGGTGTACTCCTTGGTGTTGGCCAATCAATAATAGCTTGAACCTTATCTTTATCCATTTTCAACCCTTCACTAGATACCACAAAACCCAAATAAGTCAACTCAGTTTGCATAAAGACACACTTCTTCAGATTAATCTGCAATTTTTTTTCATGTAACCTCGTCATCACCATCTTTAGATGTTGTAGATGCTCTTCTTTAGACCTGCTAAAAATCAATATGTCATGAAGATACACAATAACAAACTTCCCTAGAAAAGGTTTTAAGACTTAATTCATGAGCTTCATAAAAGTACTAGTTGCATTCGTGAGCCCAAAGGGCATAACCAACCATTCATAGAGTCCATCATTAGTTTTAAAAGTTGTCTTCCACTCATCTCCAGGTCTGATCCAAATCTGATGAAAACCACTTTTCAGATCTATCTTCGAAAAATACTTAGCACCCCTAGACAATCCATCAAATCATTGATTTTGGGAATTTAAAATCTATATCTAATAGTTATCTTATTAATGGCCCTAGAGTCCGTGCACATTCTCCATTCATTTCCTTTCTTAGGCACTAAGACTATAGGAACAACACAAGGACTAAGACTCTCTCTTATCAACCCTTTTTGGAGTAATTATTCAACTTGCCTTCTAATCTCATCATTCTCTTGGGGAGTCAATCTGTAAGCAGCCTTGTTTGGAAGGCTAGCCCTTGGAATCAAATCCATGCGATGGCTAATACTCCGCATAGGAGGCAACTCATTAGGTCAATCAACGGCAACAATATCCTTATGTTCCTCCAAGATATCTTGTATCTCCTTGGGTAGTTCCTTCAACTTTGTAGAGGTAAGCAACTCTTTTGGTTTGAGCACCAAAGCAACTCCCATTTCTTCCTTCATGATATGCAAGAACTCTTTTTCACTTACCAACATTATCTTGCTACTGCTACTACTATTGCTGTCCTCTTCTTGTTCACACATAGGTAACAAAGTATGCTTGATGCCATCTTTTTCGAAGGTATAGGTGTTACTCCTCCCATCATGTACAACTTTCCAATCAAACTGCCAAGGTCTACTAAGCAATGCATGGCACACATCCATGGGCGTGATATCACACATCACACTATCCTTATAGCTGCCAATTTGGAATTCTACTAAGGCTTGTTCATCTACCAACTACTGATGCCCTTTTTGTAGCCAAGAAACTTTATATAGTGTAGGATGTTTAGTTCTCTTAAGACCTAGTTTATCCTGTTAGTTTTAAGATCAGAAATGAATAAGCAGAAACATAGAATAATAAATAATAGAACACAACAAATACCCTAGGAAAACCCTCCTACTCAAGGGAGAAAAACCCAACCACAAATATATCTCTTATATATTGAATAAAGAGCAGAAATCTGCTTTACACCTTGGCCACACACTAGGCCAATTTGAAGCAATAAAGATAGCACCTCTCTAGATGTGACTATACAAGCAATAAAGACTTCTTTTTGATATCGATCTCCTTGAAGCAAAGCATCGATCTGCTGTACGAATGCAAACTCCTCCTTAAGAATGGGAGCTTCTCCTTAAGAATGCGAACTTGTCTTGGATTAGATTAGATTACCACTGAAGAGGAAATCGCTTTGTTTATATATGCATGAAGATGACTTTCCATAAAGAGACAGCCTCTTTCACAAAAGAGATGACTATACAAAAGTGAGCCGACTTTTCATCAAGTCGGCCTTGACAAATAAATCAATTATTTAAATAGTACGTTTGCCTCAACCTTTTTTTTTCAATATTATTTAATTTTTTGAATTCGAAGGAGAAAGAAATCTCCCTCCGCTACTTATAACATCAACACTCCCTCTTAGCTATGGAGATATCTTTCCAGATATCCAAGTCATGGAGTCTCTCAACATGACACCCACAATGGTTACACCCATTTGTGGAAAAGAGTTCATCACGAAGTCTCTCAATGTGATATTGTCATGGAGTCACTCAACATGACGTCCACCATGGCTACTCCTATGTGTGGAAAGGAACATGTGCACAAGTGCCCATCACAGAGTCACTCAACGTGATGTCATCATGGAGTCTCTCAACATGACGTCAACCGTGGCTATTCCCATGTGTGGAAAAACACAAGTACAAAGGATTCATCACGGAGTCCCTCAACGTGATGTCCTCATGGAGTCTCTCAACATGACGTCTCATCTCAGTCTCAGAGATGAACAAGGGCTTGCACCTCATATTTCTCCGTCTCAAAGAAATATACACTACAATGGCTTTCACCTTATATTTCTCCATCTTAGAGAAATATACACTACAAGGGTTTTCACCTCATATTTCTCCGTCTCAGAGAAATATACACTACAAGGGCTTTCACCTCATACTTCTCCGTCACAGAGAAATATACATTACAACAAGTCTTCATGATGATGTGAGTCCCTCTGAAGCCCTAAGTACTGGCATCAACCTCCTGACCTCCTCGTCCAAGGTTCCCTCTGTTGGTTTGTCAGACTCCCTCTGAATGTAATTTCCTCCTCTTCGAAGAAACTAATTAACTTTAGAATAAGAAACCTTCTAAATTGACTTTAGAACTTGGCTCCTTCTGAGATGTCCCTATGTCAATTTCCGCAAAAGAAACATGTTGTGTAGACCTTAATTTACAATCTCGAGCAAAGTGACCGTACTTGTGACATCTGAAACATTGAATGTGAGAGAAATCCTTCTTCTTCTTCGGTTTTGGGGCAGAATTTGATTCTCTGTCTCTATTCCTCTTTCTTACTTTGCCTCTATCTCTAGAAGTATGTGTAGCAAGAACTTGATTTTCTACATCATGATAGTTTCGCCCAATTCCTCTTGCTACCAACCTGGACTCTTCTTAAATACAATCAGCTCGAAGACGATCAAACTTGGGCAACTTAGATCTCCCACTGATGCTTTGAATAAAGGGTTCCCAATATTGAGGAAGGCCATTTAGTGCCAACATAACAAGATCTTTGTTAGCAATTATATCCCCAATAGTGCTCAATTGATCTCTCAAATCAGAAATCTTCATAAAGAATGAGATGACTGAATCATCTTTAGCCATTTTTACATGGTGAAGTTGTTGTCTCAAAGCAAGGGCTCTGCAGGTATTGTTGATCTCATACAATCCTTTTAGAGTATCAAACATTTCTTTAGCTGTCTTCAACTTGGAGATGATCGGTACTAGGTGATCCATCACAAAGTCCATCATGATCTTTTTAGCCTTGGTTCCATTTTTCTTCCATTGGATTTTATCAGTATCATCGGAAGGCTTGGGCATATCTCTTTCCACAAAATCAAGATCATTCTCCTCTAATGCAATGAGTACCTTGGGTTTCCAAGAGTTGAAGTTTGTGGCTCCATCAAGTCTATCTTCTACCTTGACACCGATCACCATCTTCTTGTTAGAATAGTTGTCATTGATGTCAAGACAAAGAGCCTAATCAAACCATTAAAGATATATAAGTTTGATGAAGTTTGTTTCTGATCAAGAAGACTTTAAATCTCCATAAACGTATTTCGATCCTTTCAAGAAAAGGAATACAAATGGCTGCTACAGATCGAACTTGAAGCTATAACACGTATCTGGTTAGATAATTGATCCTTTGATCACAAATACGTTTGAAAGAGGCTTTTTCAAAGACGTCATTTATTCCAACCAAGTTCTAGTATATTTCTAAGAGGCGAAAGCAATATAAACTTTCTGATCGACATGCTGGAGATATGGACAAATAAAAGATACGGGTCATGATATGCTTCAGAATTTCTTTAGCATTTAATTTTTGCGTCATTAAGGAAGATAATCAACTATTAGAAATAATATTAATAAACTACGTATTATCTTCAGAAATTTGGGCGCACCTCTACATGACATGTTTATTAAAAGACACGATTTAGATGATGTTGAAAAGGCACGATTTAATTTTTAATAACTTGCTAAGCAAAATGATGTCTCCCTTTAGAAAAGAACGACTTGTTCCAAATAAAGGACGATTTGTTAATGAAGAGTTGCGAATTGAAGAAAAACATTGGAAAGAACGATTTGTTAAAAGCAAATCAATGAAGAGTTGCGAATTGAAGAGAAAGGTTGGCTGCTTAAGGATTATGGACGTATCTTCAAGAAGATGTGTTCACACGATGCATATTGAAAGGACATGTTTTTAAGGATTGAAACAAAAATCATAATCTGTGTATACATTTTTTTTTAAAGAGACACACATTGTAATCCTAAAAGGTGTGATTAATTCTTACAGAGCAAACATTAAAAACAGATCTAAAAGAAATCTGTTTTGTTTGTAAACAGAAAATTAATCAATTCAAGGAGAAATCGGTTCAACAAAAGGCATATCTAAAAGGTGTGACTGAAGGTTGAAAAGGCAAAATTTGTGATTATCAATGGTTGCAATCTTTGAGCAACTTATATATTTGACATCCCATCCAAGGCTGTAATTGTGGTTGTAGAGTTGAAGGTTGTTCATATCAGAAGTCCTATCTTGTTGTGTGGGCTTAGGGTGAGATCATTCATCACAAAAGTGGATTAGAGGATTGGGAGAGTGCAGATCTGATTGAAGGCAATTCTCTTTCATCCATCAAGTCAAGGTTGGTGCCTTGCATTAGGGGTTAATTCTCCTTGTAGGTTGGTGCCTACTAAAATTGTAAGGGGTTGGCGCTCCTTGTAAGTTGTAGCCTACAAAATCATCTCATTTAAATCAAGTAGGTTGGTTCCTACTTCCATTTGTAAAAATCATTTAATCAATTCAATAAAGTGGTGTCAACGTGTTTTCATTGATTCATATCAGAAGTTGATCTTGATAAAAGTTTAAGATTGTTGAAAAGTTGAAAAGTAAAAGATTGTTTTGATTTACTGATTCACCCCCCCTCTCAATAAATTGTTTGTGCTCTTCACTTCTTTTCCACACAAATTCACCTTCAAAGATCTGCCCTTAGGTCTGAAAAGTTGACTGAAGAAGGATGGCTTCCTGCTGCAAAATTTGAACTTCTCCAACATAATCCAAATTTCTCTTTGAATTGAATTCCTTCAATTGCTACTACTCCAATATCGATTTCTCCCAAATAATCGATTCCTTCAGCAATTTCAAATTTGGCCAAAGGCCATAAAATTTGCTCAAATCTGATCAGGTCTTGTCTTAAACCGGCTCTTATACCATGTTAGTTTTAGGATCAGAAATGAAATAAACAGAAACACAAAATAATAAACAATAGAACACAACAAATACCCTGGGAAAACCCTCCTACTTGAGGGAGAAAAACTCAACCACAAATACATCTCTTATATATTGAATAAAAGAGCAGAAATCTGATTTACACCTTGGCCACACACTAGGCCAATCTGAAGCAATAAAGATAGCACCTCTCTAGATGCGAATATACAAGCAATAAAGACTTCTCTTTGATATCGATCTCCTTGAAGCAAAGTATCGATCTATTGTACGAATGCGAACTCCTCCTTAAGAATGTGAACTTCTCCTTAAGAATGCAAACTTGTCTTGAATTAGATTAGATTACCACTGAAGAGGAAATTGCTTTGTTTATATATGTATCAAGATGACTTTCCATAAAGAGACGGCCTCTTTCACAAAAGAGATGACTATACAAAAGTGAGCCGACTTTTCATCAAGTCGGCCTTGACAAATAAATTAATTATTTAAATAGTATGTCTGCCTTGGCCTTTCTTTTTTTTAATATTATTTATGTTTTTGAATTCGAAGGAGAAATAAATCTCCTGCCGCTAATTATAACATCAACATATCCACCATTTCCACAGCCACTAAGTTATCAATACTACTACTGTCAATAATCAATTTGCAGCACTTACCTTTAGCCTTGCACTTTGTCTTGAATAAAGCTCTTCTTTGTTCTGGTTCTTTACTCTCCTTTGGTGGCTTCAACAACACTCTCTTGAACAACAAAGATTCTCTAGTCTCAGGTTGCTCATTGTGATGAGTAGGTGATCCCACGCTTTCTTGATCTGCTTGCATGATATGATTGCTTCGTTCAGGCCTTGTGTGACCTTCTCTTGCGAATTTCGAACATTCCCAACTCTTATGACCAGCATATTGATTGCATTTGAAACATTTGCCAGCAAAACCTCTTCCTCTTCCTTGATAACCACTTCTACCAAAAGATCTTCCTCCTTTATTCTAATAGCCTCCTCTTTCTTGATTAACTGGTCCACTAGAACTACTAGCCCCTTCATCTTGATGAGTTTGTTGTCTCCTACCAACCTGTGGCCCTCTTCCTGTATTTCTTTCTTGCTGATTTTGCATCCTCACGAACTTCTCTTTTGCCTTAATGGCAAACCGATAGGCTTCCTCAAAAGCTCTTGGAGACACTAGACTTAGCTCATCTTGCAAACTGTATTTCAAATCGTTCAAATATCTTTCCACCTTTTCCATATCCTCTTCACTATGGCCTGACCGAATCACCAACTTGTAGAATTCTTTCGTATATTCTTTTATGGTCATATCCTTTTGCTTGAGATTATTCAATCTTTTGAAAAGATTGGTTTGATAGTTTGCCGGAAGGAACTTCGTCTTCAATTTGACAACCATTCGATCCCAGGAAGTGATCTTTTCCTTGTTTTTCTTTCATCTTTCAGACTGCATGAAATACCACAACATTGTAGTGTGGCCTTGAAGCCTTGTACAAGCAAACTTAACTTTTCTTTCTTCTACAACTCCTTCATATTCAAAATATTTGTCCAAATCATTGATCCAATCAGTGAACTCTTCCCCATTTAAGCTTCTGGAATACGTAGGAACCTCAATTCTTGGTTTGGCTCCCACATTCATAACAACTCTTATCAATCTTTCTTCCACTCCTTTTGGTTCTTCTCAAACTTCATCATCAGTTTGGTGTTGCTCTTCTTCCTCGACTTCGCTATTGTCATCAATGACTATTCCCCTTCATTGTGCCTGCTCCATGGCATCCAACCTTGTTGACAAGTTTTGCAACATCTCCAATACTTCTTCCTCATGGCCTCTTCGACCACCATCTCGAGCACCTCCTCTTCTCATCCTTCTTAGTGGCATTTTGGCCACTTCCCAAACTCCCGATTTCTTGTGGCTTTGATACCAAGATAATAGCTATTTGATTGTAATGGTAAACTAATAGCCAACTAACGGTAACACCCCACTTACAAGAGGACAACAATAAACAAGCAAATTGAGTAATTCCAGACGATACACATCAAGAAACCGTAGACAAAGATGAACAACAAACACAAGCTACAAAATGCTACTCCAATCAATGAGGTGATCCTTGGCCAAAGGCAATAGGAACCTTGACAGATCACATCCCTCACAACAAGTGATAAGCAACTAACTTACTAAGCAAAAAAACTGGAAAGGAAGCTCCATGAGCAAACCAGAACACCAAGGTTTTAAAATATGTATTGAACAACATAAAATGTAGTCAATTCTCAAAGGAATTGATTTCCACTTTATTTAGCCGATGACTCCAATCTGGAAACCTCACAACTATACCTCTGCAAGCACAGATCGGCCTCCTCCTGTCATTCACTCTGTTTGTACTTCCTTTCCATCGCTTCTCTCATTTATCTTGCTAGAACTCCAACCTCAGAATTGGCCTCTTGCAATAACATTACAGTTTCTCCCCAACATAAAACCATTGACCTCTCTTTTCACGGGCTGAAAAATTCCACACAAAATTGTTTTCGATGCCTTCTCTCCCTAATCGATGTAACTCCTATTACCTATTGTGCAACGAGAAAATACATTCAAATATTGCTGCCACATAGAAGTTCGCCACATGTCAAGGAAAACAAGGAAACTGGAATCAGCCAAAAGAAACCCAAAATTACACAACCAAAACTGAAACAACAATAGCAAACCCAAAATTGGACTGATGCCCCTGTATCAATATGTGTGCATGACATATACATATATACTCAGATCACTCCTTGACTATCTTGGGGTGATAACTAGTGTGGCCAAGAACATAGGTTCCTTGTGTTTTCTCTCCCACTTTCCCAAATTGATTGTTGAAACCATTTGTAACTTCCTTGTTTGTCTCTTTGTTGTTGTCTTCACCATGCACATATGCTTTGGATCCAAAAACATCAAATATTCCAAGTTGAGAACAATATCAACTTTGTTTGATCTCATATAATTTTGCCTCAAGATCAACTTAAAATCATTCATTTCTATGGTTGTAAAATCTATGGCCATGCCATTGAACTATTATTGTTGGCACACCCTTGACTATGTGTGTTATCTTTTTGTCTAGTAAGTTGATAGCCTTGAAGGAACGCATGCCCTCTTTCAATTTAAAGTGAGGCTCCTTAGCCCTTTTTGTTGAGATATAGTTGTGCATGACACTTGAGTTTGTGATCTCTACTATGGTCTTTTCATTGATCCATGCCTTTTGGCCAAACTAGAGAGTAAACACAAGTTGTGCTATGTGTAGGTGTTGATCAATGGTAAGATCATAGTCGAGATTGTGGACTTAGATGACATGCACAACTATGTATTAACAAAAAGGTAATTTAAAGAGGGTATGAATTCATTCAAGGCCATCAAATTGCTAGCGAAGATGATAACCTACATTTTTAATTTTGGACATGCCTACAATAGTGGGTTAGTGGTAGGGTCACATAGATTTTATGACCATAGAAAAGGATGATGTTGGCATCCCAGATTCTTTCTCCCCACTTGGAATGTTTTGATGTTTTTGGACTCAAGGTAGAGTGCATGGTGAAGACAATAGAGAAGAGATAGATGGGAAGTTACAGATGGTGGTAGCAATGAGTTTTGAGAAAGATAAAAAAAACAAGAAGCCTTTGTTCTTGGTTGCATCAAGAAGCCTATGTTCTAGCCTGCAATATTTGGAGGTTGGGATGAGGGATGATATATGTATATGTGAATATATATACATATATTTACATACATATCTATATATACATATTGGTATATACATGCAGAATATGTATGTATGTATAGTACATATCTTTATGTATACATAGATGTATACACATATAGAATATGTATGTACAATACATATTCTATATGTATACACATGTACATGTATACATATGTATGTATGTATGCATATGTATGTATATATACACATATATAATATACATATATTTACTTTTTGTAAGCTTAGTCTAGGAAAATCCACATGTATGTGTACATGTACATGTATACATATGTATGTATGTATGCATATGTATGTATATATACACATATATAATATACATATATTTACTTTTTGTAAACTTAGTCTAGGCAAATCCAAGAAAATGCATACATACAAGCATAAATCAGCCTAGATTAATTATTTTTAGGTGTGGGAATGGACAATTCATAATTAAATGCTATTTTAGGAAAGCAATTGTGAAGGAGGAAAGTATTGAGGTCTACTTCTAGGAATGATGCTGAAGAAATTTCTGCTGCAGGCACTGAAATATGTTGTACTGGGCGGTGTAGATGCACTTCAAGCTATCTAGAATTAATTTACACCTTAAATTGCTTGGTGATTGGTGCAATGTAGGTGAACATATGTATCTATGTATAATCTGTGTGTATATATTCACATTTCACACACACATGGATATGTATATTCATTAATATGTGTGTGCAGAGAGACAAGTCATGAGAGACTGAGATGGTAGGCATGTATGTCAAATGTGGTTTCATACCCCCTCTTTCTTTTTCTCTCTCACACTCTGTCTCTGTATGCACACATATGGTAAACATTCATGCAAAATGTGGAAGCATAGACAAGCTACATGCATTGTTAGGAAAAATGCCTCAAATTAATGTTTGTGCATGTGCAGAGGGAGAGAGAGATACATGCTTTGTGTCTCTTTGTCTCTCAGAGAGAGAGAGAGAGAGAGAGAGAGAGAGAGAGAGAGAGATATGCTTGCTTTGTGTATCATTGTCTTTCACACTCTGTCTACACACGAACATGGTAGACATGTATTCAAAATGTGGAATCATAGACAAGGCATGTGAACTCTTTGACAAAATGCCTCAAAAAAATGTGGTCTCATGGAATGCTATGATTGCAGGATATATTCAAAATTGGTTGTTGAAAAGGCTGTAGAAATTTTTAAGCAAATGTAGACCATCATCTTCTCTGCATGTGCTCAAATAAGAGCTTTGGAAGAGGTTCTGGACATCCATTAAAGCATCATTGAAAATGGATTTTTTTCGGATGTTGTAATTGAAAATGCCACTTCTGATCACCACTACCTTCGCTAAAACTTATGCTCAAAATTCAATAAAGAAGAATTTATGCACAAATTTTCTCTCAAATGATCTCAAATAGTGATTATTTTGTTATAGTTTATGTTGTCTAAATGAGATTTGAAGTTCCTTATAGTTTCCTATTGCATCATGTTGTGAAGTAGGTGTGGCTCTACTAACTCACTTAGATCTATTCAGAATTTCAGATTCATGTTCATTGATCATTGATAAAAAATTCTGGTGAAATTCGATACAAAATGTATGTCTTGTTCTATGTGGTTTTTCTTCTGAAGAGTTATTTTCTTTGCAAGAATTGAATGTTCCATTTGAATTGTGCATTGAATGGTTTTGTGTAAGGACACTTTTGTTTGGACAATGTTAAGTTGAGCCTAGCACCCTTTTTATTTTATCATATTTTGCAGGTTACTTTACCTTATGAAGAAAATTGACATAGGTACCTTGCCTTACGAAGAAAATTGGTCCAGTTGTTGTATTGAATTGCTTACATTGTGGATTGACCATTGTTGTATTTTGCAGGTTCCTTCAACTTCTGAAGAAAACTCTTTCAGGTACATTAATCATTTGAAGAAAATTAGTACAGCTATTGCATTTGATTGCATACATCTTGGTTTGTTATTGTACTAATCGTTGTATTATAGAATATGTATACCTATAAACACTTGACCATTGGAGTCAATGATCCTGCTTTTCACGATGCTTGCAGCTACATTTCCCATATTTAGTTCTAGCATTGTTTTAGATTTAAGCTCTATACAACCAGTTTGGGGTATGTCTATAGCCCCCTTTTCTCTAAGGATAGGACAGGATGGATTGATAAGCCACCCAAGTTAATTGGACAGGTTATATAGTTTTTTGAATTTGATAGGTTTCCCGTCATAACAAATTTCAAAGAACCTCATAATTTTTTAAGTATCTCATAACATGACATTTTATTCTCTTTCTTGCTTTTGCAACATGGCATGAACACAAAATTTGCATTCCCTGCAGGTAATTCTAATATGATCTTTATGAATGGCTTTGAAGAAAGTTCTAGAAGAAGACATCTAATGCTGCATATTAGGTTTAATGTTGCTTGGTATTGTATAAAATTAATTTAGTATTCTTTTTTCCAACTATAATTTTCATTTTGGGAGTATTTTTTTATAATCATTTGAATTTCAAATTGAGGTTTATTTCTCCATTCAATTTCATTAAATTTTTGTTTTCTCTGTCATCTATTGGACTTTAATAAATAAATTTTGGCAAGAGTGGTTTGTACAATATGCCTGAGTTGCAGGTGAGGATATTATTAAGTCCTTTTTTAGGATATGCACTTTGTCATTATTCAAGCCACTGTTCCATGGAGTTTCGGGGACGGGGATGGGGGGACGGCGGGCCTAAGTTTGGGGGTGGCAGGGGGTGGCGGGGGAGCAGTGCTGAAATACATATAGTACTTAGAAATGTTTAAAAAAAAATCAGACCTATGCACAGCAGTCTGTATGATTATTAATTTATAAATTATAATCTTATTGCCAAAAATCAAAAATGAAAAAACTTAGAAATGTGGTCTCATGGATTGCAATATTACAGGATATGCACAGAATGGATTTGTAATTGGCAGATGTAAGCTTAGAAATTTTGAAATCAGATTATCAGAATTTCTGATAATCTGTTTTCAAAATTGAAAATTCTCTAAACGCTTTACACCTACCAAAGGCCCAAAAGGCTTTAGAAACTTTCAAGTTTCAAGCAAATGATACGTGAAACTTGATAGTTTCTGATTTCATTTAAAATTTTAAAATAATAATGAAAAAATAAATAAAAATTTAAACAATAAACATTTTTAAAAAATTAAAAATTAAAAATCTCTAACTGAAGATGTCAATGGTAAATATATATGCAAAATGTGGAAGTGCTGGCAAGGCACGTGAACTAGTTGATTGAATGCCTCAAAGAGATTTCATCTCATGGAATACAATGATCGCGGGCTTTGCAGAAGCTTGCTGGTTGACTGAATGCTTGAAAAGCTCGTGATCATGGTATTCCATGAGATGACATTTCTTTCAGGCATTCAGTCAACTAGTTCACGTGCCTTGCTAGTGATTCCAGATTGGTACTTGACGATATTGTTCATGATTATGATGAATTAGATGTTTGACTTTATATTTTGGATGTGATTGATGATTATAATGCATGTGTAGGATAGATTGATTATGTTTTGTTTACTTATGTTTAATGGTGAATTGATAATTTGGATGCATAGATAGATCATGACACTATGATGATTAAATTGATTTAAATTTTAAAGGAATTATGATATGAAAATCCATGTTTACCTTGTGAGAAATGGATGAATATTCTTATGTAAATTCAATGAATACGAACCTTAGAGATTATGTCAAATTGAAAATTTGAAATAATTAAATGATGTGAAATGCCTTGTTGAAATTGATGACGTGAATGTGTGTTTTAATATGGTTGCTTTTGCTATATGATTTTATTGGATGAGTTAACATGCAAATTGAGTGTGCAGGTTTAATTCCATGGGCCATGGAAATTGGAGGTCTTTCGAGAACCCTAATGTGATCAAATTGTGAAACTAGCCAGGCCGCTAGGTTGGATTTTGGGGTTTTGTTGGCATCCATGCCAAATTTCGGATTACGTCTTTTGGCAGTTTTTAAAAGGTTGTGAAAAGCTTTATTTTATGTATTTTATGGGTTTTGGGATCTTAAGTTGGATACCTATGGGTAAGGTGTCTTTTTAAGCCCTCATTTTAGATTTGGGTCAAGATATGACGCTTCTAAAATTTCCATTTTAAGTATAACGAATTTGAAAAATGGAGGCTTGGAAAAGTGACTTATCCATTTCCATCCTCACTCTCCAAAGTTCATTCATGAACTTGGGAAAAGTTACAAGGCTATCACATGTGTGAGCCACCTTGTAAGACTTTAGTGGGATGAGTGTACAAGTACATTCCACTCTCTCCAAGGTCTCACACGTGTGTGAACACTTTTTGTGAGGCATGCATTGAGGACGAATGGGAGAGTGATGAGTGTCATTTTCTCATTCAAGGGATTCAACTTGAAGATTTGTATAAATCATTCAATAGAGAATGAAGAAAGAGTTTTTGCTATATTTTCATTTTTGAATTTTTTTAAGAAGATAGTGTGAGAAGACTTGGAGAACAAAGCTAAGGTTGGAAGGCTTGGAGCTCTTCTTCAACCATCTTTAGCTTGAGAAGGTAGGTCTCAAAGCTATGTTGTTTACTTGGAATGTTGTTTGTTGAATACACTTGTGTGTGGTTTATACTTTTTTGTATTGTATTCTTTCATTTTGTTCTATTTATGTGGGGTTGGGTTGTGATAGGGTATGCTCTCCCTCTTGATGAGATCACCCTAAGTATGGGATTGAGTGAAGGAGAACTTTAAATAGGAGGATTGGGTATGAGTACCCTTGGGTAAGAGTATCCATTTACATATGTGAACATAGTTGTTTGGAAAAGGAAGTGTTGAAATGAGATGTCATGTCCTCGATGGAGACCTATTTTCAGTTAGGCGGGAAAAAGCATTTTTAAACGCTAAATTCTAATATTTAAAAACAAATATTTAAATTATTAAATAATAATATTTAAATTTAAATAAAGGTCTAAGTCGACCCATTTGGGAAGGCACTATTGATATCATATATATTTGGCATGAATTTTGTAAGGGGCATCACGATTTGGACGGATTTGTCTATGTGAACTTTTGGAGACGAAAACATCAAGGAATTCCTCGCAAGGTAGGACGAAACCCCTACCTTGTGAATCGTGAGTTGGTCATTCAATTGAATTTCTCTTAGGCTAATATCAGTTTTGCATCCTTAGGGAACTGGCGAGAGGAAATGATTATAGCAGAACTGTGTTTGAGCTTCTAGCTTTGGCCACACTCTCAGCAACCCTCCAGGTGAAAGGAAGACAAGCATCGCGCTAGGCTCCTTCCTTCCGTCGCATCACACATGAATTAGGAGGCTTCAACAGGAGAGGTCACGGTAGCTCATATCCGATCAGGATAAATATACGATCCACTCGATCCTTGGCGGTAATCCTATTCTGTTCAGATAGCGGAGGTGCCATATTTCGGGTGCCAACCACATTCGCATTAACGCCAAATGCTAATAAGTAGGTGCACGATTGTGGGTTTGTGTATTATATGCATCATTGGAATTTGGCATTTGGATTGCCTGAATCAAGAACTGTTGGTCTTGTTCCTGCAATTACCTTCAATTAGATTTGAGTTTGCTAGCCTTGGGAAGTTATTTCGGAATTTATTGTTGCATGATATTTTTCGACAAGTCATAGCTTCCTGTACATGCTGTGATTTGTATTTTGGAATAAATTGATTACTATGGCGAAGAGCTATACTGTTATGGCATTTTGGATATATATATATATATGTATTTGTGGGTGTGATTGTGCATGGACAATTTGTATGCAATTACCATAAGGATCGGGATCTTGTGCTGCCGATTATAAGTCATCCTGCAAACACATATTTGCCGAGTTAGGCATATACTGTATTATGCCATTCTGTGAACTCATCACCCGCGCAGTGAATTATATATGCATACATTTCAGTGGTGTTATAAGTCAGTAGCATTGGCATACACAATTTGATCATTTCATTTATTGCTTCGAGGGCGATCTAAAACTTATATCTTATTGTGCTATGCGATATGTGTTACTTTGAGCCCTTTACATGTTGGAAATTAACTAGATTTGAATGTAAGATTCGTATGGACTGTGCATTTTCTGAATGAGTAGTGTCTCCGTAAACATTTCAATCATTGGCTTTGGTGAAGCAAATCGGGGACAACATCTTACATGAGAAGTTAATCTTGAGAGATTCATGTGCATGCGAATACTTTGGTTATGGATATTTTTGTGTGTGAATATTTTTAAAGAATTGGTTTTATGTTAATGTGTGTGCATTAGTGTACCTAGTTGTCTTGGGAGACCTATATTGGGGGTGACTTGTTTTCAAGTCTAGGTTGGGTGGTGGCACCACCATTGCAAATGGAGGAGGTTTTGTCTCTTGTGTGTGCTTTTGTATAGGAGAAGTTTTGAAGTAGTTGCAGATTTGGAGAGATAACCCCTCTCTTGATGGGAATATGTAGGAAATGCTATTTCTATGAAGAGTTATGTTTGTGTAAGTTATGGGAAGTATTGTAAAAAATGTGTGTAAGAGTTTTTGTAAAACATCATGTAAATACATATGCCATTGAAATGGCAAGTTCTTATTCTATTTTGTTTAGAATAAACATTCTGTATTGTAGTATCATAGACCTTAAAATAAATTTAAACAGTTTTTGTCCATTATTGCTACGGATATAAAATAAATTAAGTAGCTTTTTGTTAATTTTATAATGGTTATTATTTATGAGTGTACATACCTTCATATTGCTTTTTTTTTAATCAACATTTAGTATTTTAGCTATCTCTTTAGGAAAACATTGAAGAAGGCAAAAAAATAAATATATGTATGTATCTATGGTGTCTCTATTTTTGATGGCATTAAGTTATAACATTTTCCACTTTAGCAATGAATAGTAACTTTAAAATATAAAGTGACCCCTTCATTTTAAAGACACATGGTCCCTAGGCCGAGGATGGTGAAATAAAAGGTGAATATCATTAAATTAAGCACCAGTATCATGCCAAACGCAACAATTCACCCTGCCACCGTACTCCGGAGATCAACACTACAGTTTGACAACCAAGTGCTCATCCAAGTGACCCTCTATCCAGAACCATTAGCCTACGAGGGTCAGCATGATAGGCTAATCCACTGACGTACGAGTGTCTAATTAGAAGGGGACATCACAAAATCCCTACTTTAACCATTACTAAGCTATGTCTAATTTTCAGTTAAATCTTTTTTTAAAGCCAAATATATATCTTTACTTTAGTCCGTAGGAAGCTAAGATTATCAATAGTGTTTGCTAAATTACCCTTTCTTTAAAAGTGAAAATCTTATTGCAAGCCTTGACTATCGATAGTCTAATACTAGCAACCAAGGCAAATACATATTCAATTAGATATTCATATATAATGGAAAACTCCATTCAAATTTTTTACATTATGTATACATGTAAATTATGTTTTAGTTTTGAGTTTTCGATCTTAGTGAGCTTCTCTGTATAATTTCAATAACAATTCCATCGTACATACAATCTTATACATTGTATATACATATAAATTATGTTTATAGTTTTGAATTTTAGATCTTAGGGAGCTTCCCCGTATAATTTCAATAACAATTTCACCATATATACAATTTGGTTTGAGTTTTCATAAAATGGACAAATTAAACTGCTAATAGAACCTACATCAAAACAATCCTTTAAATTATAAATATTTGATTTGGTCTAAGACTTCAAGGTAAATACTAAAGGTTTCTTTGTGAAGGTTTCAACATTTAGAGAGTTAGATGTCATGGGCACAATGTCCAATTTCTAGTATTTAGGGCATAAAGAAGTTTGTGTAGCATGTCATTAATTTCCCTTAGAAATCAGCTTGACCTCCCTTTTTTTGAGCTCATTATCATCATTTGACCCCATGCAAATCTGTCTGGTTTTTGCTCTATGGCTTCATAAGCCATGGTGTCCAACTCATGAACTCCCTACATTTGGATTTACGTACGTAGAATTTAACGTATTCAAGCTCACAAGGCAAGCCTCAACAACTTTTTTTATCTTTCATGTTTCCTACTAAGAAAATCCTAATTGACCATGTGTTTTGTTCTCACTGGCCCTCAATAATTTGTTTGGTGGCCTTATGAATAATTTTCGTTCGTTGCCTCAAGAAGGTAGATAAACAAAAAGATAATTGAGAGGATGAGAAAAATAGATAACAAATAAAAGATAGAAAGACATATGGGGAGAGAAAATAAAGAAATATTTTTTATTAGTGAAGCCATGGTTTCTAAATTTCAATCCTATGACAAAGAATTCCTTTTTTTTACCAATTTCGATTAATTCTTTTCCATCCCTCTTTTGTTTTGGGTTGATTCTATAATACACCTATCTTCTTTTTTGTAATAGTGTTACGCAAATGTCATGAAGGAGGATAGAAATTCTTCTAATACACCTTTGATCCAAAGGGCAGAGGAAAAGTATACTATGTTACTTAATACGAATGGATTGTTGATGTATCAATCAATAGATACACTAAAATCACATTATAACTTTTCTGTAAATTGGCCTTCAATTAATCAAAATATTTCAATTTGAGCCCCTTTCAAAGATGATAAAAGGTATGAACTTTTTTCTTTTTTTTTTGTTGATTCAAAGGTATCCTTACGACCCATCCCAACGCCCAACCACCTTACCTTGGTCTTACATTTTGCCAAGTTGGGGTCGGAAAGGGGTGAATTTGGTCATAGGGATAAAAATTCTTTTAAGACACCTTTAATCCGAAGGGTAGAGGAGAAGAATGCTATGTTACTTAATACAAATGGATTGTTGGTGTATCAATCAACAGGTACACTAAAATCACATTATAATTATTTTGTAAATTGGTTTCCAATTAATCAAAATATTTTAATCCTAACTCCTTTCAAAGATAATAAAAAGGTATGGATTTTTTTTTATTCTTTTTGTGTATCCTCATGACCTAGCCCAATGCCCATCACGCCTTACCTTGGTCTTACATTCTGCCAAGTTGGGGTTGGAAAGGGCTGAGTTGGGTCACAGGGATATAAATTCTTCTAAGACACTTTTCATATGAAGGGCAGAGGAGAAGGATGCTATGTTACTTAATACGAATGGATTGTTGGTGTATCAATCAACAGGTATACTAAAATCACGTTATGATTTTTTTGTAAATTGGTCTCCAATTAATCAAAATATTCCAATCCAAACCCTTTTCAAAAACAATGAAAGGTATGAACTTCTCTTATTTTTTGTTGATTTAGGGGTATTCTTGCAACCTAGCCCAACACCCAATCCGCCTTACCTTGGTCTTACATTTTGCCAAGTTGGGGTTGGAAAGGGGTAAGCTAGGTCACAAGGATAGAAATTCTCCTAAGGCACATATGATCTAAAAGGTAGAGGAGGATGCTATGTTACTTAATAAGAATGGATTGTCGATGTATCAATCAACAAGTGCATTAAATTCACATTATGATTTTATTTTAAAATTGGCTTCCAATTAATCAAAATATTCCAATCCAAACCTGTTTCAAAAATAATAAAAAGGTATGGACTTCTCTCTATTTTTTTGTTGACTTAGGGGTATCCCCTTGACCGAGCCTAACGCCCAACCCGCCTTACCTTGGTCTTACATTTTGCCAAGTTGGGGTCGGAAAGGGGTGAGCTAGTTCATAGGGATAAAAATTCTTCTAAGGCATCTTTGATCCAAAGGGCAGAGGGGAAAGATGCTATGCTCTACTTAATACAAATGGATTGTTGGTGTATCAATCAACAAGTACACTAAAATCAAATTATGATTTTTTTGGTAAATTGGCCTCCAATTAATCAATATATTCCAATCTAAAACCTTTTCAAAGACAATAAAAAGGTATGAACTTCTCTTCTTTTTTTGTTGATTCAGGGGTATCCCTGCAACCCGGCCCAATGCCCAACCCGCCTTACCTTGGTCTTACATTCTGCCAAGTTGGGGTCGGAAAGGGGTGAGTTGGGTCACATGGATAGAAATTCTTAAAGCACCTTTGATCCAAAGGGCAAAGGAGGAGGATGCTATGTTACTTAATACGAATGGATTGTTGGTGTATCAATCAACATGTACACTAAATCACATTTTGATTTTTTTTGTAAATTGGTCTCCAATTAATCAGAATATTCCAATCCAAACCCCTTTCAAAGACGATAAAAAGGTATGAACTTTCTTTTTTTTGTTTACTCAGAGGTATCCCTGCGACCCAACCCAACGCCCCACCTGCCTTACCTTGGTCTTACATTTTGCCAAGTTGGGGTCGGAAAGGGGTAAGCTAGGTCATAGGGATAGAAATTCTTCTAAGGCACATTTGATCTAAAGGGAAAAGGAGGATGCTATGTTAATACGAATGGATTGTTGTTGTATCAATCAACAAGTACACTAAAATCAAATTATGATTTTTTTTTAATTGGCCTCCAATTAATCAAAATAATCCAATCCAAACTCGTTTCAAAAATAATAAAAAGATATGGACTTTTCTCTCTCTTCTTTTTTTTTGTAGACTTAGGGGTATCCCAGTGACCAAGCCTAATGCCCAACCCGCCTTACCTTGGTCTTACATTTTGTCAAGTTGGGGTTGGAAAGGGGTGAGCTAGGTCATAGGGATATAAATTCTTCTAAGTCACCTTTGATCCAAAAGGTAGAGGAGAAGGATGTTATGTTAGTTAATACGAATGGATTGTTGGTGTATCAATCTACAAGTACACTAAAATCACATTATGATTTTTGTTTTTTGTTGACTCAGAAGTATCCCTACGACTCAACCCAAACTCGTCTTACCCTTGGTCTTACATTATGCCAAGTTGGGGTTGGAAAGAGGTGAGCTGAGTCATAGGGATAGAAATTCTTGAGGTACCTTTGATCCAAAAGGAATAGGAGAAGGATGCTATGTTACTTAATACGAATGGTTTGTTGGTATATCAATCAACAGGTACATTAAAATCACATTTTGTTTCTTTTGTAAATTGGTTTCCAATTAATCAAAATATTTCAATCCAAATCCCTTTCAAAGATGATAAAAATGTATGAACTTCTATTTCTTTTCTTTTTTGTTGACTCAGGGGTATCCCTGCGACCCAACCAAATGCCCAACCCGTCTTACCTTGGTCTTACATTCTGCCAAGTTGGGGTTGAGAAGGGGTGTCACACTAGGGTGAGACTAGTCCTTTGAAGATGTATGCAACAACCTGCAAGCCACGTGCATTTGGTAAACTTAGACCTCGAAGTCAAACCCAAGACTATGGGGAGCATACCCATGACTTAAGCCTTCTCTACTATTTGTGTGGGCTCTAGGATGAACCTTACTTGTATTCCTTCTTAGGAGAGAGAATGAGGGTATCGAGGCCAATTTTTTAATTCAATTTTAACATAGATAATTTAATGTATATGTCTCTAGCATCATCAAATGATTGAAAACATGTTATGTATTAAAAATTGAAGGAGAAAGAGAAAGATAGAGAGAAAACATGAAGGGAAGGAATGGGCTTGATAAATTAGAAACTAAAAAAGATAATAGGAAAATAGATCTAGATATAAAATAGATAGAATGAGAAGTGAAACATAAAGAGTAAAAATGGAAAATAAAAGAAATAAACAGAGAGAAAGAGGTAGGGACATGGTGAGGCAACAAAGAAAATGTTGTGAGAAAAAGTCAAAAGATAAAAAGTGGACAAAAACTATAAAAATATCAAAAAAGAATAATTAAAGTTAAAAAAATAAAAATAAAAAAAGAATACCATAGAGATGAATGAATAAATAATGAATGACCAAAAAACATAGAGAGAGAGAGAGAGAGAGAGAGAGAGAGAGAGAGAATGAAGATATACTCACGTAAGCAATTTGAATAAATAATAACAAATTTAGAAAGACTTAAAAAAATATAAATAAATAAAATGGAGAGAGAGTGAGAGAATTCCAAACATAGAGATAACGATTACAAAAAGTGTTTGGGGAAATGACAAATAAAAAGAGGGAAACAAAAACAGAGAAATATTGGTGAAGAAATAAAAAATCATTAAAATAGATATGTAAAGAATAAATACAAATAGAGAGAGAGATGCAAACTAAGGAAATGTAAGAAATCAAAGCAATAGATATTGAGAGAGTGTTAATGTGATAGAATGAGAAAACTAGGAAAGAAACTGATGGGGGAGATGAAACAAATCATCTTTAGGTTGTTATAATCATAAAACCATTCACTATAACTGGGAAACATTTCCTTGCATGTTCATAATTCAATTCAGAGTATCTACAAGCTGCTGAAAGTACTAATAATCATCATATTTCCTGTTTCCCTATGCAGCATCTTCGTTCTCTTTTGCTTCACCTTTGTATTTGTCGTCAATTTTAATTGCATTCCAACAACTTACAATTTGTTTCAATGAGTATCGAGACTTTAGAACTATTATTATCTTAAGCTATCGAGCCTTCATAACTGTTGATCAAGAATTGATTAGAAATCTTACGAGTTCTTATTATTTTGGAAGGCATTAAAAGCTTGTGTGGACCATATGCCATCAATGTAGCCTTTGGGCATTTTGATATAAGTTTATAAATTATAACTTGGAGGTTGTATCATGTATGTTAATTTTGAATTTTGAATGCGTATTGAGCATTGACAAAGAATGTTGAACACAAATGTTATACGTTAAGGTTCTATAATGTATATTATGCATGCTTTATACATGTTTTCATATGAATATTTAAAATTTCCCTATATTTTATATGGTTGTCCCCCCGCCATCCCCAAATTTGACCTAAAAAATCAGAAACATGGGGACTCGTCCCGCCGTCCCCTGTCGTCCCCATCCCAAAAACTTGGAGTAACACTGCTTTTATATCTTTTAACAGGAGGATCAAAAGCAAATATATCCTTCAAAACTAATCTTGAGCATGCTAATGGTGAAGAAGTTCCTAAGCATGCCGAACTCATATTCACAACTCTAATAAAAATATAAACAGTAACAAAGCAAATAACTAGTACAGACAACTCGCCTACAGATAATAAATAATAATTTCCAGGGCTTTCATTTATATCTTTAATAATAATACAAACAGTAACAGGATAGAAAACTGGAAAACTGTTATACAATTCACCTATAGAAAATAATTATAAATAATCATTTCTAGGGCTTTCATAAGGGAGAAAGACAACCAAATTGTAACAAAAAATGAAAGAAAAACCAGAGCAAAACTGGGAAAAAAACATTGATTTCGTCAGTCAAATAGGATAGACCAAAATTTCTAGGATAAAATAATGGAAGAGGTAAAATTCATAACCTAAAATACAACAAAATGTTGATCTAAAATAGGTCATTTAGGAATTTCATACTTGTAACATGCAGCGGGACTTGAACTATTGTTGATCCACTGAGCCAATAGCCGCTTGTTTGAAAAACCTGCCAAGAAAACATAAATTAAATTCGATCTAAGTTAGGCTTCCTAAAGTTGCAAGTGACAACAATCCTGTAATACCGCTTCATACATAAAGGTGCAAGTTCTAGAGAAAATGTGAATACTGGCCAAGCATAATACTGATGTTGGGTTTATAATTCAAGCATAATTTGCTCTAATAAATCAAGTCCTGGTTTTCTTGTTTGGGTTTTTTTATTATTGACCTCTTAATGAGAAAATAAATATCCTAAGAATCATTTTAACATGGAATTGTTTCATTCTTAAGCTTATTAACTTTAAACCACTTGGAGAGAACAACACATTACAGAGTACTGACTCTTCATAATATAAAGGAAAGAATTTACATGACTTGAATACAAAGCAATGAATATCGGCTAAAAGAATATTTTAGGGTCTGTAAAAGTCTGATAGCATATAGGAGATCTAAATTTGGATTCTACCTGAAACACTCATACATATAAAAAAAAAAAATGAAGGCAAATAAGTAATATCAACAGTCAGAACATAACATATTATCTTCAAAAATGGAAAATGCCATGTTTATACCAGAATGTATTAATGCTATAGACTTTGGATACTAACTCAAACAAGCCTATAAGCTAAATCATTAAGTGACTCACATTCACAAATGTCTTAGAAATAGAAAACAAAAAATTGTAACAACAATAAATAAAAAGAGAACAAAACTTGGAATGAGGCTTAAAATTTGTCGCCAAACAGGAAGGGACCAATGTTTCTTAGGAAAAACCTAAACAGATTTTTAGGTTTGCTTACCTAGACCGCACATGCATATACATACATACATCTATATAGATTTAAATATATATCAGATGTCGTTGTAATTACCCTGGTAGACATTTATGTGAAAATTGGAAACACAAAGAAGACATGCAAACTGTTTGACATAATGCCTCAAAGAGATTCTATCTAATGGAATGCAATGATTGTTGGACATGCACAAAATGAATTTGTTCAAAAGGTTTTAGAAACTTTCAAGCAAATTCATTTGGCAGGTGTGAAGCCAAATTCCAGTGTATTTATGTATTTGTATATATGTATATGTATGTGTACATATAAGTATGGATGTGGATAGTATATCTAAATACACACACAGAGACATACATATAGATATATCAGATGTAGTAGTATTTGCCCTAGTATACATGTATGTAGAAATTGGAAGCATAGATAAGGTACATGAACTGCTCAAAAATATTTTATTTGATGGAATGCAATGATTGCAAGATATGTACATAATGGATTTGTTGAAAAGGCTTTAGAAACTTTCAAGCAAATGAAATTGGCTGGTGTAAAGCCAAATTCCACTGTATATGTATGTGTGTGTGTATATCAGATTTTGTTGTTATAATTGCCCTGGTAGACATGTATGCAAGAATTGGCAACATCGAGAAGGCACACAAACTCTTTGACAGTATGCCTCAAAGAGATGTCAACTCGTGGAATGCAATGGTTGCGGGATATGCACAAAATGGATTTGTTGAAACTTTCAAGCAAATACAATTGGCATGTGTAAAGCCAAATTCCACTGTATTTATACAATTTATATATATGTATGTGGATGTGTATATGATGTATGTATGCATACATATTTATCTATGTAGATAGATGGATCTATCTATCTATGTGTATGTATATATACCCACACACATATGCATGCACATAATATCAGATGTTGTTGTAAATGCCCTGGTAGACATGTATGCAAAAGTTGGAAGCATAGAGAAGGCACATGAACTACTTGACAGAATGCCTCAAATAGACGTCATCTCATGGAGGGAAATGATTGCAGGATATGCACAAAATGCATTTCTTGGAGAGGTTTCCGAAACTTTCAATAAAATGCAATTGGCAGGTGCAAAGCTGTATATGTTTATTTATGTATGTGCACTGGACAAGAGGCTGGAACTTCTTGTTCAGAGGGAGAAATAACATAATGACATGATTCCAACCCATCCCACCAAGACGGATTGCTGATGGGGGCAGCCTTAGCCCGAACCTTACCACATTGTGCAGTAACATGATCAGTTGTAAAGCATTTTCTACACCTAAAGGCAGTTTTTTCGTAATCTATTGGTTGGCACCAGTGCCTATTGCCAACTTTGAGAAAAATCTCTACTAGAAGACCTTTTGAAACCTCCATTTGGATGCATAGACGAGCATATGTTGAGTTCTCATAATTGGCTATTTCCTTTGAAATG
The DNA here is from genome assembly GCA_007115665.2 of Sequoiadendron giganteum. Taxonomy (NCBI): domain Eukaryota; kingdom Viridiplantae; phylum Streptophyta; class Pinopsida; order Cupressales; family Cupressaceae; genus Sequoiadendron; species Sequoiadendron giganteum. The sequence goes on along the minus strand of CM021108.1, from coordinate 255,701,539 downwards.
CAGTGGTATTTGCCTAGCCCATTACCAATCTCCTTTAGACAATCAATTTCGCAAAACTGCAGGGGAAGGTAAGGTAAATGAACCCACAATTAAGCAGACAAAAAAGACTCTTTTCGCAGATCAAATGAAGGGAACTAGGGTTTCATGCATAAGAAATCTCCTTGGAAAAACCATGGCCAGTACTAAGTATCATTTCTTTATGTTCTGCAGAATCAAATTCCAGTATGAAAGACCCTTTAGCACAGGGATAAATGTTGACTTCCTCCTCCAAATATTCCTTCCAATTCGAGCATATCTAGGCATGGAGATCACTTAATTTGGGCCATACCTTCATAAATCTGCAAACCAGGGCATGGGCCTGTAAGTAATCCTCTCTCTCACGAACAAAATTATCCAAACAAATCTCTAAAGCAGATAGTGACTGGCGCACAGAAAAAGGAGTCCTTTGATTTGCACTGCCTCAAAGAGAGGGCAGGTTAGAGAGCACCTTCCCAGGCTATGGACTGGCATGATTGCACCAGACCTCCAAACCTAGGGCATCATGGCTTAAGTCCTTAAAATTTCTGCTTCCACCATCCTTAGACCCCGCAATCCTACTACACACAACAAAACGGGAAGAACATGCAACCAATGGAGATGTTAGCAGGTCGAAATGGCTGCAGCCAGCATTGTAGACAACACATGGGAGGGAAGGAGCGCTCGCAAGTATCTTTCCATTTTTTTGTATTCCGATATGCCAGCTAAGTTAACTGTACAGGTTTACGGTTTAATAAACTTGATAGGTGTGCCATAAAAAACAAAGGTGTGTCCTAGGAAAGGAAAATGTGAGTTTCAACCAGGAAAATGGAGTTATTATTTAGAAGGTGAACAACCTCTTTCATTTTCGGTTTTCTCAACACTTTGCACGAAGGAAGGATAGTTTTCAAACCCTAAACATCCAACCCTAATAAAGCTTTTGGGTTTTGGGATTCAAATGAACATTAACTTAGAGATGGTAAAAGAGCATCAAACCTTGAAAATTAAAGGAAGATCAAAACTCTGGGTTTTATATTCCCAATTGTACAAGATGAGTAAATGTTGACAAACTTTGACTCTTGACAAAGGAGTCATAACAAAGTGTGCTTATTTTGCACATGTGGGAGGATACTTTATAAATCAGCTGAAAATTCTCTATTTCACACATTTTGATCACAAAATCTTCTTACCTCGTTGAATGGTTCCCGACAAACTTGAGATTACCTAATTCACACTAAGTCATCATCAAAGTCCTATGTTAGCATTTCTTCTTCTATTAATCAGACTGTGGCTATTTTCATTTTTGTTTCTAGATATTAAAGAAACATTATGCTCTTTAGAAATTGTTCCCAAACAAGTTTCTTCATATTGTTGCTTTAAAGGTATTTTGTAATTAAATATCCTCACCTTGTCTAGCATTTTTTGATACACATTTTTTTTTTGATTCAACTCTATGCCCTGACGTCCCTACAAGGATGTGTTAAAATTGCTCATGTAAAACCTTAAGTTGATTATCCCACATTCAGAATTAGTTTGCATTTTTTTGAGTTATTTTTTCATTTTTGTGCTTTAGAAATTGGAAATACCAGATTCTTGTTTATATATGTTCTTGCTAGGTTTTCCCAACTTCCTTGCACATCTTGTTCAAATTTGTGAAAGTTTTATAAACCTTGAAACCCAAACTTTAGTGTACTCTTTGGTTTTTCATGTCCCTAGTGCTTGCTTTAAAGGTATTTTGTGTTTAAAAGTCCTTGTCCTTGTTTTTTGTGTTGAAATATCCTCACCTTATCTAGCATTTTTTGATACACATTTTGTTTTCGATTCAACTCTATGCATTGGCTTCCCTACAAGGATGTGTTAAAATTGCTCATGGAAAACCTTAATGGAAGGTTTAAATCAATCTTTGAAGCACAAGCATAACCCCTGAATGGAGCTATCAACAAGCAACCTTGGGAGTTCTTTCATTCCTACAACTACTTGTTCCTCATGAGGGTTTTTGTCCTCAAGAAGCCAAGACTTTTCATTCCAACCAACAAACCCTTCTCCAAATTTTCTCCAAACATGAACAAGCAAAAAAAACCTCACAAAATTCTTTTATACTCCCTCCAATTTCCCATGCCCAAGTTGGCCTTTTGAATTTCATTTATTTAATTCATTTTACTGCTTTATATCTCCTTTAAGTTGGGCGACCAACTTTATAATATATAATAATCTTTTAAAAACCCCTTATAATGCCCTTTATCATTAAGTCATTTAAATATATAAATAATGCATAAAGTTAAATATTTTAATTTTATTTTATTATTAACATTATTTAAACCTAATACTTAGGAGCATGATAAATGCCAATGTAAATCCATGGTAAGAATCCACCAACATGTCCAACATATAAATACCGCCAACTGACCAGGTCAGTGACCACACTATGACTTGCTAAAAATAGTAAGTGTGATCAAAGTGTTCAAATAATGCTCTAGAAGGTACACAATGAAAATCCCATAATACACTGAGTTGGGAAACACCAAGTAGGCACAAATGGTTGACTAACAAGCCACAAATGCCCTCAGAGGGTCCCCCTAACCAACCTATTAGTCTATGGGGACCAAGTGATAGACTAATCACAACATCTACTAATTGCCTAGGGAAAAGGGAGCATTACATGCAACTACTTGGAGCTGACGACATCACAAAAGAGCTAGCTACTTCATCAGTTGTCTATAAATACTTTGGTTGGATTTTTTCCCAATTCCATATGGTGTCGTGACTCTGTGTGCTTTGAGTCTTTTGACATTTTCCTTTTTTAACCAAAGTTGTTTGCATAGTGCATAGGCATGGGGCTATTTAGAAACATCGAACAATGCAAGATTTAAAAAAGTAAATATCTGCCAAGGTTAACCTAATTTTGCACAATGATTTGGAAGATAAGCATGAAATGTAAATTCAACAATTTGGACAAAACTATTATTTGAATTCCTTAAGATGCGTGAGGATGTTCTTGATCACAGAAAAATCTATAAGAACGAAAGAAAAAGAATTATGCAGGCCTTCAATGGCCCTTATAAAAACTGTAGTCTAATGATTAAGATAGGGCATGAGCTGGTGTCTTGAACTCTAATCGTAGGTGGATTGACAAGTTCAAATTTACTATTCAACATGGTCACGAGGTCAAAAACCAAATTTGACCTACACATTAAGCAACGATAACTGGTTATATTAAGCACAACAACATTGCTTCTCACTGTGACATACACATTTGCAGCAGCTATACTTAAGGGCTCAGGGCGATCACAGGACAATCTATTTGTCATGTCTGCCATCTCTGGAGCTGCTTTAATTGTTCCTGTTGTCTTCAGTTGGCTATAGATGCTCAAGCTAGGATGGGGACTAGCTTGGGCAGCAGTAATGCTAAATTAATCATGGTGGATGGTAGTATTGGGTCCAGTAGCCTATATATTTAGTGGCACTTGTGGTGGAACTTGAACTAGATTTTCATGGACTGCATTTCACAATTTGGGAGGACTCTTACGTCTTTCATTGCCCTCAACTATTGTGATGAGGTTATCCATTCAAATCACAATTTTATTTCTTGAATGTTATACATTTTGATTTTTGAGGTCTGATATTCACATTTTATTTTTGTTGTTTATCTTGGATCGAAAGAATGCAGAAGTTACAATAGACTCTCTAACTATTAGGTACTGCACTCAAAATTCTTGTGTGCGGATTTATTTTGTTTTGCAGTGTATCTATGCTTTTAACTGTTTGGGATTTAACATAGCATTGATCAACTTGTCTGCCACATAAATTTGGTGTTTTGGATTTATACGACATTTATGGGATTTAACATAGCTATCAGGTAAGCCCAGAAGTACAATGACATTACGTTCTTTCTTTACCCTTTCAAGTAACAGTTACCACTTCATACATTCTCAAATACAAAATGGACGACTATTTTTTTAGCGTAGCAATGAAAAAACCAAGTACTGTGCACTCTGAAGAATTGCTTCCTAATTTCTGCTCAGAAACAATGACAAAAAAGAGCCTAAAAAAATTCTAGGGCAGTTAAGCACACAATTGAATAGATTCTTCTTGGTAATTGAAACCAAGTTATTGTCAATGGTGTAAAAGAAATTCTTTTCAAATATATTGTCTTGTTAAGCACAGAATTGAATAGATTTTTCTTGGTGATTGAAACCAAGTTATTGTCAATGGTGTAAAAGAAATTCTTTTCAAATATATTGTCTTGTAAATGCTAAATTTTAGTGGTTTTGTAGCTGTGAACTTGCATGTTTTGCTTATTGACATAGGGTTTTCATATCCAATTTTAGTGCCCCTTTCCTCTCTGTTTTCCTTATTTAATTATAATCGAAACCTGAAAATATGTATGGAAGCCTTTTGTAACTACTAATTGAGTATTGGCTAAAGCACAGAAAACTGTCGTTACAGTTTTTGGCAGGGACTGCAGCTGCACCACAGTCCTCGTTTTATTAGTATTTAAGCCTGCATTGCATTTCTATAATTCTCGACTACTATTTGGCATGAGCTTTTGTTTGAGATTTGGTTTATAACATTCTAAAACTACTTTCAAACTGTAAGTTGTATAATTGACTATAATAATCCTGAATTCTAAAACTACTTTCAAACTGTAAGTTGTATAATTGACTATAATAATCCTGAGTGCTAAATGTCTGGTGTGGATTCTGTGTTTTTTCTTTATTTTTGCATTTTTCTTTCTCTCTTGTAAGTTTAGTAATATGTCAAGGCCTTAAAAATTAATGGAAATATTCCAATGATAGCCTAGTACAAATTGTAGAGTTATTGCTCAAAAGCTCTTGCGGTAGGATATAAATTTATAACTATTTTGTCTCAGTCCTTGTTTCATATTAGTCTCTACTCAAACCACTTTCTACTCCTAAACTATAAGGTAGGAACTGACTGCTCAGTGGCTCTTATTTTACTTATAGCTTATTCAGAAGGTAAATCCATTGCTAATAGTATATTATGCTACAATTTTGTTTTTGAAAATTAGATGTGGGTTTTATTGGGGCCACATCAAAGAGAGCTCTAAAATAAAAATGTAAAACTTCAAATACATAATAAAATTGGCCAAAACCCATATAACCTGATAGTGTAAAAGTCCGATAGCATATAGGAGATCTTAATTTGGAGTCTACCCGAAACACCCATTCATATAAAAACAAGAAAGAAAGGTAAATAAGCAATATCAACAGTCCGAACAGAACATGTTATCTACTAAAGTGGAAAATGCCCTGTTTAGACCAGACTGTATTAATGCTATAGACTTTGGACACTAACTCAAACAAGCCTATAAGCTAAATCATTAAGCGACTCACATTCATAAATATCTTAGAAATAGAAAGCAAAAAATTGTGTCAACGGTAAATAAAAAGAGAACAAAACTTGGATCGAGGCTTAAAATTTGTTGCCAAACAGGAAGGGACCAATGTTTCTCATGTTTCTCACGAAAAACAGTAGAAGTTCAAAGACAATAAATGGAAAACTAATCTAAACAGATTTTTAGGTTTGCTTACCTAGACAGCGCATAGGGGTTGAACCCACAACCTTGATCTGCTGAAACTACCGATAACAGCGAGTGGAATGAGAAGCAGCTCTGAGGGCGCAATTACATTGATTGTTTAAAAATCGTTGATAGTTCTGCAGAATTTTGAATGCCCAAAGGACTTCAAATCCAGTCGAACGTTTTAAAAACGCCGAGAATAAAACAAATATGTTAATTCAAAATATAGTTTAACTAGATGGAGTAGCCGTTTGGTTGGATTGCAATGTGAATTCAAAATATAGTTTGCTTAAATTAGTAGTCTGCTTTATTTTCCTTCATGTTTGGTTCAAGTCATTTCTTTCCTGCCAAAACAAACAACCCGGAATTATAGCTACTGTTTTTTAAGGAATAAATTTGAAGACATTTAAAATTTTAGTAATTTAATTTAATTTTGGATGATTGTGGTTCAAATTAGTAGTTTATTTGGTAATGATGATGGTGTATTATTTTATTTATTCAATTTTTTAGATATTTAAAATGGCAATTATTAAATGGTCTTTGGATGATTTTGAAAAATGAATCCTCTTTATTATAAATAGGAGTCTTCCTATAAAGGAGAATTTAATTGTACAAATTTGTCTTAATGTGACTTCTTGATGTGTCAAAATGATGCATTCTATATCATAAACAAGTAAATAAAATCACAATATCATATGGTGAGATAAATTTAAAGTCATGTCTTACAACTTGTAAAAAAGTTTAAATTAAAAAAACTTTCATATAAATTTGTTGTCTTTATATATGTTAGTTAAGAAGTGTCATATCCCCATGACAACCACTTTCACAATAGATGGCTATGGAAAATAAAATACAAATAAATAGATAAACTAATTAAAAGATATTTTATAACCAAACAAATTGGTCAAAAGGTAAGGACACAAAAAAATTAGTCTAATTAATCAATGTTATTTCAGACTTAATAAATTAGAATTAATTGTAATAGTTATTTTAAGAAAATAAATGCAATATTGAGGGTTTTTAGTTCAATGATGAAAAAGTAATATCTATAATTATGGTTATGCTCAATTTGATTTTTCTTCATTTCTTTTACTTTTTTGATAATCAATGTTATTTCAGACTTAATAAATTATAATTAATTGTAATAGTTATTTTAAGAAAATAAATGCAATATTGAGGGTTTTTAGTTCAATGATGAAAAAGTAATATCTATAATTATGGTTATGCTCAATTTGATTTATCTTCATTTCTTTTACTTTTTTGATATCTAAAGATCGATAGCATTTAATAATATGTTTGGAGGATTTCTCTTACTATAAAAAAAAGATGTTCTCTTAGGTCAACCCCCTCCCTTAAATATGAATAAGAAGCACTTGGATGATCAACTAAATGCAAATAAATAAATTTAAATACACAACTATATAGTAATAAATTACATGAATACTTCTTTGGTTGGTTGTATATAGGAAAGTAAGGTGTAGGAGTTGAAGAAAAAATGAGTTATGCTTTTGTCACGTTTCAAACATTGTGACCAAAATAGTAGACAACTATTTTAGCCATCATGATGAAAATGTGAAAAAAATAATCTAACATTAATGGATTAGTACATAGATATGTATAACAAATAAAGAATACATGGGGGTGTGCATCAATTTAGATAAGGTATGGATAAAGGATGTGGGAATGTGTAGAAGTGGAGGAGTAGCAACATGGGGGAGAAGCTTGACTTCACACAAGACTATGATATTTGTCAATTGTAGGTGTAAACAATGTCAAAAATTAAAAAAATAGTTTACATGTAATTAGGGAACAATGATGAAGAATAGATGTTAAAATTGTGTAGAATTCAATTATGAATGCTTTGATGGGTAGGAACGGCTTATGACCTATAGTAGTTGTTTGAATAAAATTTGTTATGTCTACAATTATCAAGGTGGTGCTTATAAACAACATTAAGGAGATTTCTAGATAGCTACAATCAAGTTATATTGTAGAAAACATGCACAACCATATAAATGACATAAATATAGATGTCCCAAAATTCAAAATGATAATAAGTGAATATTGAATGACTTTAAATACTATGACACAATAATAGTTCACACAAAACATGTGCCTATTGATTCATCTTGGAATTTGGGATATTTTAAGGATTAAAGGGTTGATATAGACCTTTGGAAATGAAACAAAAAAATATATCCAAAACAAATATTGTATATCCTTCCATGGTGCTTAAATGTTTCACATCACCATGTTAGAATTAGGTGTTCTATTCACCTATTCACCTCTCAAATACTATGTCTTGATTATTATAATTATTCGTGTAGATGATAAATAATGTATAATTTCTAAAAATCACGGAGTGTGTAAAACAAAATGCCAATATGAGAGTAGGGATATTATTTGTTCCTTGCAATACTTAGAATAATGTGTGAGAGGGAATTTAATAGAGAGGTTACACTAAAAACCAAAAATGGGAGTTATGGAGCATCTTCTCAAGATAAGTGCCATGATAAGAGATTAGTGCATTCATGAAGTGCCTAAAATTGGGAAACTGACTTTAATGATGGTTATGATAGCATCTATGATGATTGAGAGGTTTAATAAGAGTTACATAATATTCTAAGATACTTGGCCATTGAATATGGTGTACTAGTTTTTGCATGAGAACTTAGGCACCTAGTTTGGGCCAATGGTGTTCTCTTATTTTGGGAAACCATTGATGGTTTTCTAATTTTTTATTTCCTATGTATGAAGGCATGGATGGAGGTTGTGTTTTATTTTTTAGATACTATTATGCTACCAAACTATTGTAACTCCAGAGATTTAAGTTAATTTTGTTTACTTACATTGTTGAGATTAATACAAGCTTAGAGTTTCTTTAGTAGTGGTGTTTTTTTCTAAAATGTTTTCTCCACATAAATATAGTGTCATATTAAATGCATTGCTAAATTTTATATGCTTCTCTATTTTTATTTTTATTTAATGTTTTAATAATATGCATATTAATTAGATCTAAACACGATCTAGCTAGTGTTTCTACTATATTGTTTATCATCTTTTAGATATTTGGGATTAGAACTATGATTTTATCAGAGAGTGGGATGTCTTTGTTGTAGTGTTGTAGATTTTTCTAGTTGTAACAAGTGCACTTTGATATTATGGGTTTAAAAATCCACGTGTTATTAAGATCATGACAATCACATCTTGGTCAAAGATTTTTAATTACAATGGTTCAACATCATTCATTAGTTTTGAGTGCACAACCTAGATAATTGGTCTCTTGGTATCCTCCAACCCTAGAGAAACCTCTTCCACTTTCTAATTATTTAAAATTACATGACTTCCAAAATACTTATAGATGGAAAAATTTCTCATGCCATTTTTTTAACCACTTCAAATATTCCATGTCATCTTCCCAAAAGCTTGGGGTTTCCTTTGCTCTTCACGATTGTGAAGAGTGAGGAGGAACTTGGAAATAAGGACCTATGAAGTACCACATGGGCCTTGAGATCTAGGAGGAACCTAGGAGTGAGAACTGAAAAGTTCACAATTTGAAGATAGTATCTAGGTTTGAGTTTTGGAAGGAACCTAAAACTTAGAGTAGAGTTGCAACTAGTGGGTGTGAGGTCCAAAGAAGAAATGAAATATTGAATTGGTAAGAGACTAGTAGATGGTAGGAATGAGGAAAGAATCATATTTGGAACTAAATGCATGTGGGAGTTAAGATCTGGGAGGGAAAAGGTATTTGGAGCCTTATCTAAGTCCCAATTGGGGGTCAAGGATTCAAAGTCCAATAAGAAAATCAAGGATCAGGAGTAGAAGGGAAGTTTTAAGTTCCAATTGGGGCATGGGGTTTGGCAGGATTGAGATAACTTGGTGGAGGTCAAATTTCAGAAAGAACCAAGGAACTAGAGCCGAAAGGTTCTAGGATATTGTTGGGACTCGAGGTCTGATAAGAAATGCACATATCGAAGAAAGATGCTTGAGGAGAGTAACATTTCTAAAGGAATTGGATCTTGGACCCTGAAGTCTCAGGTTTTAGGTCCCTTTTAAGACCTGAAGTCTAATAATGGGAGAAGGCAAGCATGCAAGGAGCAGACATTGGGGGGCCCAAGAACTTGGAACTTACGTTATAGGTTCCCATTGAGACTCAAGGTCTGAAAGAAAGAGTCGGGGATCTTTTAAGATCAAAAGAGAAAACACAAAGGGAAATGTTGATTTAGAAGTGGGAGATGGAGGCAAGTGGTGATCTAAAAAGAGAAAAGAAAAGGGGGAGTGGAACAACAACCTAGGTCCAAAAGAAGAAAAAGTAGAAAGGGAAAGAAGTGTGCACGAGGAAACATGGACTTGGAACCTAAAGTTCCAAGTCCAAAGAGGAACTTGAAGCTTTCCAAGACTAAAGACAAACCCTTACACTCGGCCAATTTTAGATTTTAAAAACTTAGAGGATTCATTGAAGTATAAGGGGGAAAAAACACAAAAGAAAGAGACACTCTTGAACATAGGTTACCATTTAATATCTCTTGGATTATTTATAAATAATAGGACATAAATGACCAAGACACACATAGAAAGGAAGGGAATCAAGCAAATAGGATATCACAAACCTAAGAATAGGTGACTTGAAATTGCTAGCAAAGAAATAAGAAACAAATAAGCTCCAAAGTAGAAGCTAATAGGTTTTTTATAATGAAGCATGCTCCTCTTAGGATGTTACTTTCTTGTTACACAATTTTTAGAACCCTTAAAACTAGCTTAGATAATATATGTATGTATGTATGTAGGTATGTAGGTATGTAGGTATGCATGTATGTAAGGATGTATGTATGTACGTACGTATGTATGTATGTATGTGCATGTGTGTTTGTGTGTGTATATGTATTTTTTATTTATTTCTGAATTGATTAAGTTATACTTAAAACTTTGATAAATTTAGGAGTTAAACATGAAATTTGTAAAATAAAAATATACTAAATTAAACCAAAATAATGTCTCATTTCACAACCACCTAAAATACTTCCTCAAATATTTTAAAATCTTTTATTAGTATTCTAAAATTCCATAAAACTTATATTGTTATAATTTCTATGGCTTTTTAAATAGTGTGACATGGCCTTAGAAGTTCAGCTTAATTAGTTAAAAATATGTATTGGATGTGTGGTAGTATATTCACATAAAAATAAGCAAAGGCATTAAATTGATGATAAATAGTTAGGGCATGCATTCAAACACTTTCCCCATTAAATTTTCTACTTTCACATGCTAGCAATGGGTGTTCAATATTTTGAAAAACTTCCATACTATCCATCAAATGCTACCGGTGTACTTTGTTTTAAATATAAATATTTTTTAAAGCTAACAAGAAGCTAGAGCTGTCACAACTCCCATGTACCTCAAAAACACATGAAAAATCTTCTTGCTTCATAATAGAATTTTGGTTATGGGAGGCTTATATTCTTGATCCATAACTTTATGCACTCAAATATTGTTACTGCTATTGTAGCAGCTTCACTTGTGAACAAGAAAATAGACAAAGAAAACAAATAAAACACAAAATATTGTGACACAAAGAAATGAACCCAACACCTTGTTGTCTCATTCACCTTTGATTGAATGAAGATAGGATGTGCACCCAAGAACCTTTGTTGTGCTCAAGATGTGTGATTATGCATTTGAATGTATGTGTTTTCTCTCAAATCAATAACATAACATTAGCATTCATTGGATTATGGATTTGTCAACAAAAAATGACATCAAAGATTATGTATTATAAATGACGGATGGGACATTTGAGTTATAGATTTTTGGTAGGTGAATGAATGGCTTAAATTTAATCTTGGATCATGAGTTTGATTCATGATTGATGTGTTGGGTCTTGAAATCATTATTCACACTTCTACAGGGATCAATCCACCTCAAAGTAACAAACATGTCATTTCTAGAGGTGGATAAACTAGCTCATGAAAATGTGAGAGATGAAAATCAAATTGCTAAGGGTGGATAAACTCTCCTTCACTTTGGGCTCAACTAAACCCAAAAGGGTGTTCTTAGAGGTAATCTTTAACAAGAGTTTTCCATAGCTGAAGATATGCACAATTTAGAAAATTTGTGGTAATATTCAGATATACACTTTGATCCCATTTTTTCTCACCAAACCAAAGAATAACCTATTGCTATATCTCTATTAAATTGATATGGATATATAGAACATGATTCACCATGATAAAAGGTATTGAAGCTCATTGAAGATATTTTCCTGGATATAGCATTGAATCAAGGAATGCATATGAACTTGCTTCCTAATCCTACTCTTTTAGTGAATGATTTTATTCACTTTAAAGTTCATGGATGGTTAAAGAATTTCAAGGCCAGTGTCTTATAATGGGTTGTAGAGTCATAGTAAACTAGAAGAAACAACACATAAAAATAATGAGAAACATGATTAGCGGGTGGAAGGGTGTGCGTCCCTCCATGGTGGCAGAGGGAGGTGGCACGAGTTGCCAGGGTGGTGGATGGTTGGGGGTCTCTTGAGCCAAGTTGGCAGACATGTCTACAAGGTGGCGTTGGCTTGTCTTGCCGACAAGTTGGGCGTACGGTGACAGACAACTATGGCAGTCGTTTCAATGAATAGTGATGATCGTTATTAATGGAAATGAGAGCTCCCTTCTTAGTTAAGACATCTTGTACGTAGGAAGGGGTACGATTTGTGGAGGTTGGTGGCGCTTTCATGGTCCGAGTTTATTTATTGCAATCTTGGCTCTTATTTTGTATTAAGTTTTCTCTGCAATTGTGTGGTGTTTGTGGGTATTTCTCTTTCTTTCCTGTCGGGTGCTTTCGGTGTGGGGTCGTGAATGGCAAAGAACTCTAAATTTATTATCAATGTTTCGGTGGTGGGCCTTGCTCGGTTTGGGGCTAACACTCCAATCTCTCTTCAGTCGTCGGTGAGACAGGCCTCTTTTAGGGAGGTCACAGACCAAAGATAAAACATATTATGTTGAATTATGATCCGTTGGTGCTTGTGGTTGTGAAAATGGTTCTGGGATCCGGTCATTTTGAGAGCAAGGAGTATGGGAGAGACAATTTGCACGCCTCTTATCGTTTCCTTGCCTCTCTTTCGGATAATTTCGAGCTGAAGGTGGAAGCAAAAATATTGATGTTTAAATTGTTCAGAGTGGACTTGGTTGAAGGTGTGGATGAAGTTCTTCGTGTGGTGATCGAAGGCAGGGGATGTCTAAGGCCTTATGACATGGAGAGGGTGAGCTCAGAGGATACGGTGAAAATATTCACTTTCCTCTTGGATTTGCAGGGATCGAGTTTGATGCAGCATCGATTGATTGTGGTGGTTGTTGTTTTTCTCAAGAAGTTCTTCGGGCTAATGGCGGTTGATAGTGTGGAGTGGAAAGCAGAATTCAAAGATTTCATAAAGTTGAACAAATCTATGTAAGCTGGGGGGTGGGTCGTTTTTGTTTTGTAGGTGCTAGTTCTAGTTTGCCTGGGCTTATGGAAGTCATGGTTGCATAAATGCCATTAAAATGGTTTGGTTTGGATAATTTTGGTTGGGCTCTCGGTGGTTCAGCTAGTAATTTTGGTAGGTTTCTGTAGTTGATTTTTGAGGACTGGTGGTTTAGCACGTTTATAGATCGCCTTCTTACCTGCATGATAGATGTTTGTATTTCGGTTTTTATTATCAATAAAATATTAATCTTATGTATAAAAAAAAAATCAAGACATGATTAATAATCCCACTCCAAAATTTTAGAAATCCACATGCATTAATATAAATACAATTATAAATGATAACCTACAATGCATTAAAGTGTTGTGACACTTTTCAATTTCTCATTTCAATTTCTTATTTCATTGGAGCTACAAATTTTACGAGGTACTATCCATAAATAAACCTAATGCCAACCACTTGCAAACAATATGTTGTGCAAGCAATTTCAGAATAGTTGAAAAACTAAATAAGGAACAATTATTTAAAATTCAGACATCTTTTACATACATTTTACCAAACAAAAAAAAAATTACACTATTAATTTTTAAAATCAACAAATTTTACATTTTAAGAAATTTACCAAAACAAATTATTTTTCAAAGCACCTTTAATTTCACCTCAAACATAATTATCAATATGAAATAATTATACACAAAGAATACATAAACATACCTACCAAAATAATTTATTAAACCAACAAGACATCATTTGTATGGAGACTACATATTAACTAGCACTTGCACCATAAAAAAGTTAAATGTTTATGCTCACAACTAATAATCTTTTCTATGAATTATTAAATGAGGGATGTAGTAGAAGATAAAGTATTTATTATCTGGCACTTGGCATTCACTAAGTGATTATTGGTACATGATTTTCTTTGGCATTTATTATCTCCCGCCTCCTTGCCTCTGGTGAAATCGAAGTTCAATATTTAGCCGATAGGCTATATATAGTGTGAGGTTTCACCTGAAACCTATCTCACGCATCAAACCACTGCTAGGTTACCATTAAACAGTGAATGGTTTACAAGTTGTTGGTCGCTGTAAAAGGAAATCAAATCTCCAAAATATATCGTATTTCCTTCGTCAGCATGAAAACAGATATTAATTCCCAATCAATATTTTTGTTTAGAAAGCTACAAAAATCATGTCTCGAGCTCAAGAATGGAGCAGCTCTATAAACCTGATATTTTTAGATTTGCTCCTCACTTATCATATATACAGTGAAGCAACCGTTGCAGGGAGACTGGTGTTGCATTTCCGCGAGCCCTAGAACCCAATTTTTTTTAGATCCACTTTTTGTTTACAGATTGAAGCAGTGGCTGTAGGGAGATTGGTTTTGGTTTGTCTAATAAGAAAAACATCTGCTGTGGTAAGGCTTCTGAAATTTAACCTGCAAACTGCCAATATTTTCTCAGCGGCATCATTAACAGACTACACAATTTGTGCAGAATCTGGAGGTAACTCACTTGCCATCGTCTCAGTGAGTTTTATTTTTGGAATTTGTATGTTGTCCATATCGTTTATTTGTTCTGTTTTATTTCATTCTATGCAAGCATGGTTCTCTGGAAAGTTTGGTGGATGCCGTAAAGTGTCCTCAGGAGGCAGGCGTTTTGTTTCACCGTATGCAACAAACAGCTTCTCCAACCTGATGAATATACATTTTCCAGCATATTCCCAGCTTGTGCCAAAATGGGAACGTTGGAATAGGGTTCAGGTATCCTTAAAGCAGAAAGGATATGCAACTTTTATCAGATGTAGTTGGCAATAGTTTGGTAGACATGCTTTCAAAATGTGGTTTCAATCGAAGGCCATGATTGCAGGATATGCACAAAATGGATTTTTTTAAAAGGCTTTAGAAATGTTCATTTCAAACAAATGCAATTGGCAAGTGTGAAGCCAACATCTGCAACCTTCACCGGCATCCTCCAAGCCTGCGCTAAATTGAGAGCTTTGGACCAGTGTATGAGCATCCATCAAAGCATAAAGCATACAGGAATTTTATCATATGTTGTCGTTGCTACTGCTTTGGTAGACGTGTATGCAAAAAGTGAAAGCGAAAAGGCACGTGAATTGTTTGACAAAATGCCTCAAAGAAATGGGGCCTCGTAGAATGCCACGATTGTAGGATACACACAAAATGGTTTTGTTTACAGTGCTTTTGAAGCCTTCGAGCAAATGAAATTGGCAGGTGTGAAGCCACTCTCTCCAACCCTCCCCAGCAGAGCCATTTTGAAGAAGAAATAAAAGCAATTTTGAATTATATATACAAGTATGTTTATAGCCCTTTCACCTTTTTATCTCCTCCTACACTGCTACAAAAATTATTAGCTATGTATGCCCAGGCAGTTGAAATATTCCTCGCCCCCTGCCTGAAAACAAACTTTAACTCACAACCAATATTTTTAATCCAGAAGTACTATCAATAGTATTTTTTGGTATGTATGCTCCCTGTACGATTTATTCATGGGCACTAAAATACAGTATTATACTATCATTTATAAAAGATTTATGTAGCTTCTAGTTACCTGGCAGATCCACAGACAAAGTAATAATATTTTGGATTAAAATAGTTTTAAATTCCAGCTTTCTTACAATATTTTTTGGAATCTGTCAAACAATATTTTTGAAGAAAAATTGTAAACTGCATGCACCTGGAATTTGGAGTAAAATAATAAATAATATCTTAAACAGATATAAGGATATACTGTCTCATTTCTGCCCTATAGAGAATGGTAGAGGTTTATTTGAATCAAGGGTGTTTAGTGAGTGCAAATAAAATGCAGTAGATGCTTTTATGAGACCACCTGTAGTATAGAAACTGTAGCTCTAGCTTCGTCCATGGAATCTGTCCAAGGCTCAAGCTTATGTTAGGCATTTTTATCATATCTATCTCTACATCACCTATTAAATTCATTTTTCATTATTATAGTATGTGGTGTATAAGATATAATATAATCGGTTGCATTTGGTTCGTGTTTTTGAATTTCCTTTAACAACAACCTGATGAAATGTTTTTTGTAATGTATTTTGGTGCAGTTGTGTGATTTTGGGCTGCCGACATGGACTCTGGGTCATTTTTCCAATCAATTTCAAAAATTGCACAGAATAGTTTGGACTCTGAGTGCTACCCCTCTGTTTTGAGCACTGTCTCGTTATAAGCAAATGGGATATACATTAGAAGACGTGTGTAAGTGTACATTGACAGATAGTCCATGGAGCATCATCTGTTTTTTGTTTGCATGGGGAGCTTTGTGAGTGCCACGTTAATTGGAAACAATATTGCAGTGCTATGTGATTTATAAGGAAGCAAGGTATTATGCATAAGTATTTAAATCAAAATGTTAGAATTAATGAATATATCATGTTGCATTTTTAAGTCATATAATTGTAAATCCAAATTTAATCACAAAAATATATGTATAGATGAAGGGTTCATTTTTTTCACTCGAAAAAGTTGTATTATGTTCTTAGCTGCCATGGTGTTTGGTATTTAAATCAGAATGCAAGAATTAATGAATATATCATGTTGCATTTTCAAGTCATATAATTGTAAATCTAAATTTAATCACAATATATGTATAGATGAACGGTTCATTTGAAAAAGTTGTATTATGTTCTTAGCTGTCATGGTGTTTGGTATTATTTTAAATTATATATAATTTCTAGTGGTAGGTAGGGCTTTATAAATGGCAGGAGTAGACCAGTTCGTTTTTGTTAATTGTAGTAAAGCAAAAGTATTTAGTTCACTGATTCCATTCCTTTTTCAATCAAGTGTGTCAATACTATAAAATTCTAGAATGTAAAGAGGTCTTTAATTCAATATGTGTTCTTGTGTCACAAGTATCTAGCTCTAGAGTATTTCCAACATGGCAAGGTCTCAGAGAAAACATACATTTATGCATTTGGGGTGGTTCTGCTAGAGCTACTCACAGGGAGGAAGCCCATTGAGACAAAGAAACCATGGGGTGATGAGAATTTGGTTCTTTGGGTATATTAACCTATATATTTTTCAATTAGAAACATGAGATTTTCAGTCCACGATAATAATGATTGAAATGCTTTAGTGAAACACTAAATTTTTGTTTGCATCGATGTTTTTTATTCCATTGTCAGGATGAGGAAGAAAAGAATAGGTGGATTGCATAGATTGTTTGGATCCTTCTTATGTAGCCAAATCTGCAGCCTATCCATTATTTTATCCCTCTTTATTATAATGAATCACATGATGTGATCTGAAACGTTGATACAAACACAAATTTACACAGTTTTTCCAGAAGCATGTCAATCACCACTTGAAAATAAAAGTTCATCCACACACTCACTTTGGGTAGGGCAAACCCACTTACAGGTTTTTTTCAGAAACATGTTCCCTAAGTGAGGGATTTGGACCAGCTTTCCTTTTCAAAGAGTGAAGTCATATACTACTAAACCAATTCTCTATGACAAGTAGCTTCATTACCAACTAACCAAAGTATTACAATAGTTATTTTCTTCTGTAGTACACAACTTCTTTACCTAGAATTGGTGTTGGATTCTCAAAGCCATGGATGGGAAGGGTAGGTGAGGAGCATGGGCCAGGGAAAACCTTTGAAAGTGTTGGTTACAATATTTTCTGTGTTGTTCCAAAAACAAGAGGAATTGGAAGGGGCTTCATCTCTTTTAGTTGTTGTTTGACACCTTCTAGATAAGCCTGTAGGGTCTCCTGTGTTGGGAAATATTTGAAAAGATGGGAAGTATTGACACTTGGTAAAAGGAAATAAAGCCTTTTGCAAGAAAGGCAACAACTATTAGGGTTTTAGATCTTTTTGGTAGAATCTCTCACATAACATTAAGCTCTTGTCAATGGTTGCTCTTCTAAAATGTGTTTCTCTAAATGTATTCAGATATTTGTGGATATCATTAAGCAAGGATCTCTTTATCTCTTGAGAAAAGATAAAAGATGGTTTCTTGATTCCAAAATCTACTGAAGTGGATTGACCTCTTTGGCTTGAGATTTCAAATCGAACTCTTTATGATTAAAATATATTAAAGTTTCTAGAAAGTTTTCGTTAGTGTTTATCTACTAAAGTTTTGTAGTTTTTGTAGAATGCAGAAAATAATAAGCTTATTTTATAGGGTAAAGCGAGATTATTTATTGACTTCTATCATGAAGTCACTCTCTCCTCTGTTGCACATTTACAGTTGTCTTCTGTTTTGAAAATCCATAAAATAGATTTTCATAGGCTTTTGAAGCAGGACTCCCTTACTATTCACAAGGAGATTTTGGAACATTTTTAGTGATGGCCAAATGGGATTGAAAGCAGCAATCAATCCCCTATTGTATCATATTTTGCATGTTATCTGGTCTCTTGCTTAGATTTTTTCATTGCAGTTTGTGATTATTTAGGCCCTAAGCACTAGAACTCAATAGTTGTACTTTTCCACCATTCATTATAATTTTGGGCATATAATTGTCTAATACCAACTTCATATATTAAATCTTTACTGTCTCAAGGTCTGAGCTATGCCTGGATTCTCTAGCCTGACTTGTAGAACAAAGAACATGGTTGTGACAGGAGGTTTAATAGGCTTTGTTGCAGGTGTGTATATTTGCACAATGCAGGCAGTTGGAGGCACCGATGAATTACAAGTTGCTATTGAGACTTTTGAAAAGTAGGAGAGGCAAAAAGATTCTTTAGCTACAATTGTATAATCAACATGAACCTGAAAATGTATTTCCAAATATTTGATGCAATCTCAATGTTTAAGACTGCTTGTCAAGTGATTATTATTGCTAAGGTTAACAAAATTATGATTAAAATGAAACAGTGTATATTTTTAAAAGAAGTGATTCTGATTTGTTTTCTTTTGCTTATGTTGGAGAGACAAAAAGATCTTTACATATAGTTCCATAATCAATACAAATTGGGAAAATACATTTTGTAAATTTTACAAACAAGATTGCATATATTTCAAACTACACTTCCTTACCATGTTTGTTTTTATATAGTATTCAATCGGTGTAACCCTTGCATGCCCCTAGTGCTAGTTATTAATGCTCACTTGTGTGTGGCCTCATTAGTGGTGATATGGTGGCTAGTTCATTTCTTTTTAACATAGAAAGTTGGTGGTTATTTCTTCATACATTTCTCTAGTTTTGGTTGCTTTGCTCTGGTTTGAAATGGATAGTTTATTCAATGTTTTTATCCCACCTATAACTCATGAAATATGGGACAACTCTCCTCTCACAACATAAAAACTAAGGTGGGTGTTTGCAATAGAATGCAAGCAAGTTTTAGATGCAATTTAAATTGTATTAGGTATTGACTAGATGGAATTCCACGCCATGTTGCTATCGCATGAAATCACCTCACATTTTGTCTCCAATCTCATGGATGTCTTATGGTGTATTGAGATGTTGAAATTCTTCATTGGCACATATTTACTTCCTCACATTTGTCCACTTTCTTCCTTCCAACCAACATTGGAAAATTATGATATTCTGCAGGGCTCAAACTTAGTTGGAGGCATTCTCTATAGGCAACATCTTCTTTTAGATAGACACCTTTCCACTCTTCTTAGCTCCATGGCACATGGTTTGCTTGATGAGTTCCCGCATGGGTTTGATCTTTGTCTGCTCAAACTCAGGTTCCACTATGGTAATTCGGTTTGTGACACAATTCAAAATCTTTATAGTGCAGTTCGGCTACTTATCAAGCATGCACTTATAGAGCCTCATGTTGAGCCTTTTTTTCCCACCACCTATGGACATTGCTTCCTCGAAGGAGTGTAAATTGATTCACTTATTTCATTCTAGGAATTTTTATCCTAGCCCCCCTCTCTTCTGCATTTTAGTTCTTGGTCCTCTTTGTTTGTGAATTTGGGTTCTCTCTCTTCAGCTTCATAATTTTGTATTTGGATTCTCGGTTGTTTCTTGGGCTCATCTTGGCTTTGCAGATCTTGGTTTTGTAGGGTTATTAGTGGTCTCTCGGGCTTTCCTTGGTTTTACAGGTTCCTCATTGCATGGCTTTCTTTCGACTCCAAATTTTGTTATCTTTCGGCTTCATTCTTCTTGTGATAAATCTTCAAGAAAATGCCTCTCTTTTCACTCCAACTTTGGTTGTTCTGGGGCCTTTCAATGGTCATATCTTCAATTTAAATGTGATTTCTTGTAATGTCTCTTTTGATTAGTGGGATACTGGATGTAATTTTGTATCACTCAAACACTGGCTATGGTGCTTTTTAGTTTACCTCAAGGGTTTTTTGCTTTTCTCGATAGGATTAGCAGTATGTTCTCTACTATTGATGTAATTTGCATTCCCAAAGTTGTAAACTCTCTTCTTTTACTATTAATAAAAAATTCAGTGGCACTGCCACTTTTATTAAAAATATATATTTAATTTATAAATTTAATATACATAAAATAAAATCTTAAATTAGGTGTGTTGGCATTACAACAATTTTTGTGGTGATCAAATGTACAAATAACAATATGGATTTTTTTATTAAGCCTTCAATTTTTTTTGAATTTGATCAACATCTACCTTTATCAATTTTAGTTGAACTTGATATCTTGGTAGATAAGTTTAACATGCTTTGCTTCTTTGGAACTCTTTTTGCTCCTAAAAATGAATGCTATTCAACTAAAAAATGTAGTTACTTTTATTGTAAATCTATATAGCATAAACAATACAAAGGTAGTTTATCTTAAGTAGTGTGAATAAATAAAATAAAATATAGTTTTGATAATTATAAAGCATTTTTTTTGTATTGGATTTCTCTCTCCGCGAGCCTTTCTTTCTACCGTACAAATAATACCAGGGTATTGGGGACCCGTTAGGGAGATCTGATATCCTAATGTTGGGCTTTTGCCAAGGAGGCATCATCGGACTTAGCAGGTAGAACATGGGCTTGTTCATCTAGTACTCCTCCCAAGAGAGGTGAGTGGACGAGTCAGCTCAAGAGTGAGTGAGCTTCTCCTTTCCTTCTTGGGAGGCGGAGGTAGCTGGAAGCTCGGCTATAGGAAGGATCAATTTTGGTTGTCTGTCACCCCCAGTTGTGTACTTCACATAGTTCTTGTAAAGTAGGTCTATTCTCTGGGGGAGTGGACTGACTGGAGTGGGCCAAAAGTGATCTAACGAATATCCCCCACGGGATACCATAGGTTGATATCCAGTGTCATGCACCACGTGCACGACACCTTTGTGGGAAAACTTAAGACACTTATGAATCATGGAGGTGATCCCATTCATGGAAGCTAGCCAAGGTATGCCTAGCTTCACTCTGAATAGGTCTAACTCATGGATGACATCAAAGACTTTGTTTACACTCCTAGGTCCAACTAGGAGGACAATGTTATCGATCCATAGGGTTTAAGAGAAATTCCATCATGTGTGCGGATGATGGACTTTGTTTTGTTGTATTCCTCCCTCTGTAGGGATTTTAAGAGTAACGTCTCCTTCATCATGACATTCACTCTACTTGTGGGGTCGACCAAGATCCCTATCACAATGTTACTATCGAGGTGAGTAGGAATATAAAGCGGAGAAGGCTTGCTATTTGCTGGAACGTATTGCGAGGTAAATGTCACATCCGAAAAGTTGGTCGCAAGATGAGGAGGGAGTAACAGTAACCATGTTAACATACGCCTCAAGGTGAGAAGTAGAATCAGTGGGATCGATAATCATGTTAACAAAATGTGATGGAAACGGGTCTGTGTATATCTGCAAGTCACTATCAGCGTTCGCCATTGATTTGTTCATGATTTGCTTATTCCCATCAAGACGGATAGTACCGTCCTTGATGCGGTCTTGTATCTCATGATGCAGGCACATACAGTGTTCGGTATTGTGTCCGTTAACTCAATGGTCTTGAAAATAAGTATTTTCTTCATACCAGCTAGGGTATGGTTATCTAATTGGTTTAGGAGGTGATAGGGTAAGGATCTTATCCTTTACCAACTTCTGCAAGATGGAAGAATAAGATTCTGATAGCTTTGTGAATTTTCGGTCATGTTTGAGGCCGTTGTTATCCACAACGGCTACTACATTCACAACATTTTTACCTCTTCCCGAGATTGATACGATAGATCTTCCTTCAGAACGAGAGCACGAGGGAGGACCCCCAAACTGAACCACCATTTGTTGGTACTCTCGTAGAGCCGCACACAAGTGTGCAAAAGAAGGATACTTCATGAGGGCGAAATTATCTTGCCAAGGCCTTTGTAAGTTCCCTATGAAGACCTTTTGTACATTAGAACCGGGTAACGGATACGAGATCTATGAGAAGAGTGCTTGGTATCGTGCTATAAAGTCTGTAATCTTTTCATTGTCCCCTTGTTTGCATCTAACAAGGTCTGAGAAGGTCATCTTTGGTCCGATATTGGCTTGGAACTGTCGCAAGAACTGGTTCACAAGCTAATCTAATGTGAAGATGGAATTATTAGGCAAAGAACAGTACCAATCCAATGTTGTATCTTTGAGGGATTGGGGAAACAGTTTAGCCATCAATGAATTATGATGGAAGAAATTTGTGCATAAGGCGTTAAAGGTGGACACTTGTGTTTGTGAGTCCCCTTTACCACCGTATTTTTCAAATTTTGGAATCTCCATCCCTTGCGGGAAAGGAGTGTTTAGGATTGTAATTGACAACGGACTATGTCAAAAGAAGGGCTGGCAGATAGGCTAGGGGTAAAAGCACAAACCTGTGCCACACTTTTGGCTAAATAAATAGTTCCGAGCGAACTAATTTTGGCCAGAAATTTTTTGGCCAAATATGTTTCGACCAAAACCATGTGGCATATACGTGACACACATGGTTTCGGTCGAATAGGTTTCGGCCGAAACCAAAAATAATATTTTCTTTCCTTTCAACTTTGGAATCGACTTTCAATTTGGCTTATTATATGTGCAAGGGTTTCTATCGGAAGGATTTCGATCGAAACCCTTCCGATAGAAACACTTACGGCCGAAACTGTCTAGTTGGCATCCTAGTTGGCAACCAACTCAACATTTTTCAAAATTTTCTGAACTTTCAACTTTAACTAAGTATTTCTCAAGTCAGAATGATTTTTTTGCTAAAAAAGAAAAATACCTTTTTGAAGAGCTCAAAGTTGGGAATCCAAATATATAATTTTTTTTAATATTTTGATTAGTTTTAATATATGTTATTTTTAAAATAATGCAAGTAGGTTATTAAAATTAAAAAAGAGGTTGATTAGAAATTAAAAAAAAAATAGTAAAACATATCAAAATAATTTAAAACTTATATGGTCCAGTAGAGGAGAGAGTCTTCTTCAAAAGGGCATATTTTTTTTTTTGAAAATGATTAAAAAAATTGAAAATAGTTGACGGCCCGTGAGAACTTTCAAATTATGAAATGTTTGACTTTAAAACGTTATTATGAGAAAAATATAAATCAAATTTTTTAAAAAAAAATCCATGGAGTAGATATTGAAGTTACCTATTTGGAGAAAAAAAAATTAGGGAGAAATGAAGGCTTTTTCAATTTGTTTCTTGACGGCCCGTGAAGTCACTCTTTTTTGAAATTTTCAGCATTCCAAAATTTGTCCTTAAATTGAAAAAAACATAATGAAAATATATATTTTTTAATTTTTAAAAATTACAAGAATAAGCTTTATGAAAATTTCTACATTTCATTAGTTTACACCATTTTGAAATTCAAAACATAAAGACCACTTTTATGTGGTCGAAGTTCAGAATTGTTTTTGTTGTTGGCGAATTCCTTTATAAAGCGTGACACAGGTTTGTGCTTTTACCCCTAGGTTGAGGCCTGGGAAAGGTTCGCCAGCTAGTTCTGCATCTTCCCCATATTCTGAAGAATGGTATACAGAATAGGGTCATTAGAAGACATAAGACCATCAGAACCACCGCCAGATCCACTGTCGTGACTACCCCCAGAACTGCCACCAATACTGCCGCCACTGGTGTGACCTCCACCAGTGCCACCATCGTGACCACCGCCAGAGATGCCACCAATGTGACTTCTTTTAGAGTCGAAGCCACCACCATGACTTCCACCGACACCGCCTCTGCCAATGCCACCGCAACTTCTGAAGTTCCCACCGTCGAAGCCTTTGCCCATCATTCTGCCAAATCCTCCACCACCAGAGGCAACATAAGGGGTGAAATGGAAACCCAAAGGGTTCTTGTTTACTTTGACAGTATCCAAACTTTCAGAAGTAAAGGGTATATTGACTGAGGGGACCGTGTCAACCATATACATGGATATAGGAGGCATCGACATCTCCAGCTGCCTCTCGCATTCCTCGAAGAGGCCACCTCGTATCATGCGACCAAGGCTCGAGGGGGCTCATGCTTCAGACAAACCAACGAGAATAGCCAAGGGTTTTACACCTGTTTGGTCTTTTTCCACCATGTATCTTATTTCACCGATCACCTTAGCAGCCCTAGCCAACTTCGGGTTGCCTTCTAAGTGATTTTCCAATGCACCTAACCCTTTACTGAAAATAATGGCATACTCAAAAGGGATACAGATGACCTCATGCTCATCTATGAATGAAGAGGTCGACGACGCAGGAGGAGTAGGGATGGGATCGATTTCATCAAGAAAACCTAGGTTCACCTCACGATACATGCTCTTATGCAGACAGACCAACCGCAGAACCGGAGAAAAGGTCGGTAGTGAAGCTAGAGGAGACCTTCGTCTTGTCCATCGAAAGGTGTCGCAAACTTCTTCTAAAAATATACCCAGAGGTCGTAGACTAGGTCTTGAAGCTCATAAAATTTCATAACACACCAAGGTACAATGACCAAGAGGTATATGAAATAATGATAAAGAAGGGAAATAAAGGCTACGTATGCAAGAAACAATACAAAATAGTATGTTCTTACTCAACTGAATACGATAGAGGAGAATGAGAGGAGCTTACCACCTTCGTCCAAAGCGCTCAAGGCTTGTGGAGGAGTGAATGAGAGGAACTCAAGCCTCTGTTGTGGTGGTGTTTGTTCTGCGCTCGCACTATCAGAGTGATGGAGTGGTAGATTATTGCAATGGAGTGAATAATGTTGCTACAAATCTTGAAATTGTATGCTCAAAGCATGGAGAGAGTGTGCCAACTTGTTCAAAACTTCTAAAAACTTGAGAATGGAAGAAAGAGCAAAGAATATGAAGGAGAATGTGAAAAATGGCCATATTTGGGTCGGCCAGTCGAAGAGGGACGTTACTCTTCGACTTCCAATCAAAAATGTAACGCCTCTGTAGTCTCTAGCCATAGGGATGTAAGCGCATCATGTAGACGTTTGTGTGCCACGTGGGCGTCCCCAATAGAAACGTCCCCACCGACACACAAATAAGGCGCTAAGTGGAATGCAAGCAGTGGGCTTAAGTGGAATTAAACTTGTGCTTTTGGTTTTCTAAAGTGTAAGGGGGTAAAAAGGGAATTTGCGTTAGGGGTGCAAATTCACGTTCATATAGAATAATTAAATAATTAAAATAATTATTTAATTATAGTGGAAAGTGGATAAAAATTATTTAATTTTAGAAAGAAGGGGACACAATTAGTGACATAATTAAATAAATTATTTATTTAATTAAAGAGGAATAAAGATAGAGATGAATTAAATAAATAATTAAAATTATTTAATTAATAAAAGACATATGACATTAGAAAATAATTAAATAATTAAAATTTATAATTATACAGAATGAAAGAATGAAAGGGGAAATGATGGAGAAAATAAGAGTCGCAGACTTAAGACAATTTTTAGTGTCTACATTTGTCCCTTTTTGATACAATGCAGTTTATTGCATTTTGTCAAATAAAATCAGTCAAACATGCCCCAATGTAAGCAGGGTAGACCTATGCCCCCTCAGAAGAATTTTACAAATTTTTTTAAAAAAATCAATTTTTTTGAAAATTATTTTGAAAAAGTCAAATTGATAGGCAAAAATGTTATGGTAGTGAAAAAAATGATTTTCAGGACCTTCAGAGTAGACAAAAGGAAGCCTGGAAGCTCGAACATAGCGTAGCCAGCACAAACCCTAGTTAAAAACCCTAATTTTGAGGAGGTATAAATAGGAAATGGGCAAGAAAAAGGCTCATTTTGCACATTTGGACTTTGGAGATCAAGAGCTCTGAGTGAAGATGTCACACATTCTACACATCGAGCACCGAGCTTATCGGGTTCGCACATTTAGATAGTCGAAGGGCAAAGGAGATCCGATAAGGCTCTACAAACCCACTTTGTCAATTTTCGATTTCACACTTTTCTAGATAGGGTAAAAATTTAACAATCAATTGTGTCACACAACTATTAGCAACACGCCTAGGTTAGGATAGGATTTAGGATAATGCGATGCAACTGCAGAAAAATTGATGCAACCGAGGTGCGGTTAACCACAGCTAAGGTTACGAGATGCAATTGGCTGTGAAAATGCGCAACTGAAAGGACTTAGCTGCAACTGCTAGGGAAATGACACAATGGAAAGATATGATGCAATTGATTAGGGGTTATATGCAAGTACGTCCCCTTCAACATAATCAATAATTATGTGACCCAATTGATAATAATGACACGCAAATGCTAAATCTTCGACGCAATTGACTGAAAACAAATTTGACCTAGGGTTGAATTAAATTTCATTTATATTACATGCCAAATAACTATAAATAGGATGATTTACTGATGTAGTGCTTGTTGTGCAAACCACAGGCGCATCGGGATCCAATCTACACTCGAGAGTCTCAACCTCCAGACACTCAAATTGAGGGACCAATTAACTAGCGCTGAGAAGTGAAGACTATGACATCTTGGATTATTTCATGTTACATTCATGCCCATGATTAGGGCAAACAAGGGTATGTTGGCTACGCTTGTTGAGAGGTGAAATTCAGAGACATGCTCCTTCCATCTACTGATGGGAGAGGCTACCATCACTTTAGAGGATGTCTACAGGATTCTGCGATTACCAATCTGAGACGAGAGGGTGCGATATGACTCAGGTTGAGGTTATCAGGCTTTGACGATGTGGCGTAGCTAGGGATTGACAGATACGAGATTAGGTGGGAGACACTAGCCGCATGATATGAGCGATTTGACTGCATTTTATGTACCCTGATAGTTGGTGTTGTGATTCCAGACTACAGAGGACATGGGTTCCCAGTAGGACGAGGGGAGGTGCTTGTTGGCATGTTATCTAGAGACAGTTTGTATGCATGGGGACCGTGTTTGCTGGCTATGGTTTATTTTCAATTACATGATATAGCATATCAACGGGGGTAGAGCATGAGCTATGGCGTTACTCTTTTGATGGTATGGGCTTGGGATCACATTGTTGTGTTTTGTCCACAAGTTGGTTGCCAATTAGGGGCCAACATACCTTATGTTTACATGTACAAAGGAGCGATCACACAGACACATGTCGGGGATGTGGGATATTGGCGGCATGGATTGGGTCTTCTGGTTAGCTTCATATGGAGACCATGGATGGATTGCGCTTAGTGGCCTGGAGAGGAGCAACACTTATAGTGGTGTCGGTAGTAGAGATATCTTATTGGTCGTACAATTCAGACATATCATATTATAGACATGTATTTTCCAGGGTGAGTGCTTAGACAATTTGGTGAGCAGCAGGGTTTACCTCAAGGCACCACAGATTTTGCATGATCCTCTCGATAGGTTACACCATGGGGTCCTATGTTTGTAGTGGCAGCAATAAAGTAGGCTATAAATGGGCTGCAACCTTTGATGTGGGCATGGAGAGCGAGTCTGGTGGAGGTTGGTACTACAACTAAGTATGATGCATGGTGGCTTATACACAGGCCCATTCCTTTGACAAATCTTGACCAACCAGCTCCATTGGTTCAGTGAGGATGGGGTCCTCGAGGTAGGAGAGGCAGAGGGAGAGGGAGAGGAGACAAAGGGAGAAGGGATAGAGGGAGAGGGGCAGAGGTGGTGGGAGAGGAGGTGATGGTGGGAGGAGACATCGACGGAGACTACGGAGGAGGTGGAGTAGATCAATCTCCCCTATCTAAGAGGAGGGAGAGGAGGAGGAGGAGACACAAGAGGAGAGGCAGGAGGAGGCTATGCCTAATATAGAGGCAGAGGAGGAGAGACAAGAGGGAGAGTGGCCTGAGGCAGAGCAACTAGACGTGCTAGCAGACACGGTTATGATGGATGTGGAGGTAGATCAGCCAAAGGATGAGGTGATGGGGGAGGCAGATCGGATGCTCTAAGAGCATATTCTACATGGAGATGAGGGTTTTGAGGATGTACTAGTTAGAGGTGGTACAGAGGATAGAGACCAGGAGTTGGCAGAGATGCAGGCCAGGGTACAGACACTAGAGGCTGAGCTACAAACCCTCTGAGTGGATAGGGATGGCCTATAGGTAGAGAGGGATACCCTATAGTCAGAGAGAGATAGGGAAGTGATCTGATCACGGGAGGCAAAGTAGAGGGTTATTGACTTTGCGGTTGCATACACAAGATCTACCGCCGACACTACACAGGCACTTATCAGAGCAGGGAGGCGAGAGTAGTACTACAAGGGCTTATATGAGGAGGTGGTCCCAGCTAAGTACAGGGCACCCAATGCATCAGTAGAATTGACCAACGGTCGGTCCCATAATAGATGGTCACAGAGCAGATCTAGCCGAGGCAAGAGCAGTAGTCAGGGCTCTAGGGATCATTGGAGTTCTGGATAGATCTCATTTTGACACATGTATCTTGACACTTATGTCTTTGCCTATAGAGCCTGCGAGCCCTTATTAAGAGATACATTATGACATTGCACTATGACACAATTGAGCAATATATATATATATCATTTTTCACGGTGATTATATGATATGTAGACTTTTATTATGCATGTGTTATGGATAATGATGTATGCTTTATGATTATTCATGCAACCCCTGATGATGCCTTAATTCTATATGATGATGTATGCATTTAATTTTATGATGTTATGGATGTCATGTATTGATGTTTTGCTTATGATTATGAGATGTAATGGGATTCTATGCATTTTCCATGCAATGTGAATGTATGCAATGTCGCAATATGGTTGTGAAATGGAATGATAATGCATGTATGTTATGCAATGGATTCCTAAATGCAATAGATGTGTATATTTTTTTATTTTCAAATGTCACATATATGTATGATTTACTATGTATGCATGTATGACAATGCTTAAATGATGCTTCTAAGATGATTGCATATGCAGGATGCTTTATTTTTGTGTATCACGGGACTCCGTCATAATGCAAGAAAGAAGAAGTGTTAGTGCAGAAGACATGGATGTTAGTATAGAATGAGTTCAATATTTTGCTAAAACATAATAGGCCTTGCATGAATCATCATTGGGCGTTAAAATGAGAATAATGGAGATAAAACACCATGGTATGACATAGACCAAGGTGTGCAAGGTCATCCACTTTCAATACAGACAGTCACAAACAAGGAATGTCCTAGCTCATACTAAGGGAAAAATTGCCCCAATCTTTTTGCCAAGACAATCCATAAACAACAATCAAGAAAAGAGTCATGAGACATCATTGCTCCTCTAAATCCTTCATGGGACATCCTCGAGGAACTAGTAACCTAACTCAAAGACAAATGCAAAAAGAAAGATAAGACAAGATAAGCCACAATGTCAACAACCAGTTAGAGTGTTTGCCAAAATTTGATTTGTTTGACAGTTAATTGACTTGATGATTGACAAATTGATGGTTCGACGGGGCCTGGTTTCAAGAGAGGAAACATGTCGTATAAGACGTCTAGTCTGGTTTCAACCATGTGACCACTTGTATAAGGCAAATAACAATGTTTGATTAAATGACAATGTCTGGTTTCAGGAAAGACACATCTTGTATAAGACATAAGTTGACTGATTGACTGTTTGACTGTTGGATGATTTTGCCAATTATTACAATTTGTTTGGTTTGACCGAGTGACCTTGTTGACTTGTTGTCTTGTTGATGTGTGACTTCTGATATTTTGACGATTGTTCGTGTCTATGTTGACAATGTCTGGTTTATTATGACTGACGCAACAAACCCTAAAGGACTGACCTAGGTGGCCTCAGGGGCTCATTGACAGATGGCCTTGCCTATGTAACAATGCACAGAGACCTCGTAGTTCGACATGACGACTTTGTTTTATTGACAAAGGATTGAGTAGTGATTTTATTTAACAAACCTAAAAGGACTTACCTAATGCCTCGAGGGCACATCAACAGATGGCCTTTCCTACGTTTAGTCGCAAAGGCAATGTAGTTCGAAAATGACATGGATTGACTGACATGATTGAATTTGACTCTGTTTTTGGGATTTTTGAAAGTTATTTGGATTTTTTTGTGTTTTTGGCATGTTTTGATTTAATTTATTTTTTGGATTTTTGAGGTTTTATGATTTTTTTGTCATTTTGGGAATATTTGATATATTTTTTTTATCTTTTTGGGATAAAGCAACCTTCACTAGCATATGTATAGTCCAATGACATAGGTCAAGTGTGTGGGCTCAATCAGGAATAAGACCAATGTATTAGGGGTGGGATGGAAGAAGCTAGGAAGAGAGCGAAAAGATGCCTGATGTTAATCGTTCCAAATTATGGAAAGGACAATCAATCGTTATTATGGGTGATATGGAAAATGTGGGTGAAGCAAATGACATGGAAAAGTCAGGTTGGAATGATGGTAGACGACTAAGCAAGGTCAACTACACATGGCGTGTGTTTGCTAGGTTTTCACCATGGTACTTATCCAAAGCGCCACCCGGGTGGTTTTCACTATTGGACAAATTATTTCTCCTCTTTTTTTTGGTGTTACCAAGATGCATGTTTGCCAGTTTTTCATCAAGGTATCGATTTTTTTTATTTTTTTTTAATTTTTTTAATTTTTCATGATTAAGACTAGACTCTCAGAAGCTATGTGTAGAATTTTCGCAAATGCAAACTATTGATCGATTTTGTCAAAGGTTCCCCTTCTAGAGTGGAAATTTGGTAGGCTCTTGATCCAAAGAATCATGTCACAACATAAGGACCCAACCAATTTGACTCAAAATTTCTTGGCTTTTCTCGCTCTGATTGATTAGGACCAGGTCACTGATGTCAAAACTTGAATTTAAAACCTTCTTATTGTAGCTATGTGTCGAAGATGATTCTGATATGCCTGCAGATTATCTAATGCCTTTTGCCTTCGTTCATCCGAAAGTTCCAATTCATGTAGTCTAAATACTCGATATTCTTTATCATCAATATGCCCTTGCAAGGATACCCATAGGGAAGTAATTTTGACCTCAATAGGTAAGATAGCTTCAGAATCGAAGACTAGGGAATATGGAGTGGCGTTGGTGGGAGTATAGATAGTTGTGTGGTAGGCCCATAAGGCAGGATTGAGTCGGATATGCCAGTCACAACTAGCATCATTGACGGTCTTTTTAAGGATTCTGATAATTATTGTGTTAGACATCTCAGCTTGACCATTGCCTTGTGGGTAGTAGGGCATGGAAAAGTGGTGTTGAATGTGAAATTTCTCACAGAGTTGACGGACCTCTTGATTTTTAAATAAACGACCATTATCCGTAATGATGGATTGAGGGATACCATACCAACAAATGATGTAGTTGAGAATGAACTTCAAAATTTGTTTGTCAGTTATGTATGTCATAGGAATAGCTTCAATCCATTTAGTAAAGTACTCGGTAGTAGTAATGATGAATTTGTGACCATTGGCGGATGTAGGATGTATCTTACCTATGAGGTCGAGTCCCCACTAGGCAAAGAACCAAGGTTATGTTATTGGATGAATTTCTTGTGTTGGCGCATGTATTTAACATTGTAGACATTTTTTGACAAAGACATAAGAGTCTTTTTCCATTGTAGGCCAGTAGTAACCCAGTCTCATAATATTTTTAGCTAGGGTTAAACAACTAGAATGGGATCCACATATAATTTTGTGTACCTCACACAAAGTTGTTTGTGCTTCTTCAGTATCGATACATCTCAACAGGGTATTGTCTAAGGCACGTCTATAAAGGGTATCACCGATGATGGCGTATTTGGAGACTTTATAGATAAATGTTTTGTGTTGGTTGTTTGAAAGGTCGAGTGGGAGGGTTTGGTAATGAAGGTAATCATATATGTCTTGATACCATTGGGAATTGGGACCAACGAGTTCACACACCATCTCAAATTTTGGGATATTAAAGGCGGGAACCAAGAGCTGTTCTACCAAAAACTCAAATTTAGGCATGTTGTCAGGTATATCCAAGAGAGAGCCAATTGTGGCCATGGTGTTTGTTGCTTTGTTTTGAACACGTGGTACCTGGTGGAATAGAATTGTGTTGAATTATTGCCTAAAATTGTCTACCATCCACTTGTAGGGTGTGAGCTTTTCATCCTTAGTGTCATAATCATCATTAACTTGTTGAATTAAAAGTTGAGAGTCACCATATACTTGCAGATGTTTGATCTTCCATTTAATTGCCATACATAATCCTATGACTAGAAGGGATTTGTACTCTTCTATATTTTTTGTGCATGGGAAAGCGATCCTGAATGACTTAGGGATAGTATCACCTTGAGGTGTGATAAATAATATACCCGCTCCTGAACCATGGTTTGTATATGATCCATCAAAATATAGTTTCCATGCCACTTTTGCATCTAATGCAAATGGAGATTCATCTAGAAAATCATAAACTAGTGGATGATCTGCCTTAGTTGGTGCATCTGCAAGTTGATCTGCAATAACCTATCCTTTGATAGCTTTTCTCTCGATGTACTAGGTGTCATATTTGCTAAGTATCATGACCCATTTGGCTAATCATCCTATTGATGTTGCTCTACTAAGAAGATACTTTAACGGGTCTATCTTAGCAATCAATAATGTTTGATGATTTAACATGTAGTGCCTTAGTCATTGAGTAGTGAAAACTACCGCAAGACAAGCACGTTCTATTGGACTGTAATTTAGCTCATATCCAACCAAAGTGTGATTGATGTAGTATATTGCTCGCTCATGGCCCTCATCATCATTCTATGCAAGCAATGCCCCCAGTGCGGATGTAGTTGTTGAAATGTATAGAATAAGAGGCCTTCCATCAATATGTGGCATGAATACTGGCGGTGTCAATATGTATTCTTTGATCTTTTCAAAAGCTTCCTAACATTTTTCTATCCATGCAAAGGGAACTCCTTTTATGAGTAAATGTTGGAAAGGATGTATCTTATTTTCCAATTGTGCTATGAAGCATCTAATGGATTGTAATCATTCTTGGAGTGTCCTTAATTGAATTATGTTGATTGGTGGAGGGATGTCCATTATGGATTTCACTTTAGCTGGGTCTTCTTTAATGCCTCATCTAGAAACTATATATCGAAGAAGTTTTCTCGATGTCACACCGAATACACATTTCTTGGGATTTAACCTCACTTTATACTCTTCCAGTCTTTTAGAGATTTTTTCCAAGACTCTCAAATGGTCTGCTTGTGTCAATGATTTGGCCAATAAATCATCCACATAATCTTCCATCAAGGTATGCATGAGATCATGGAAAATAGTTGTCATAGCCCGTTGATATGTAGCTCCTACATTTTTAAGTCCAAAAGGTATGGCAAACCAACAATAGGTGCCTAATGGACAAGTAAAGGTTGTCTTGTGTTGGTTTTTTTGGTTCAATTCTAATCTGATTATATCCTGAGAAGCGATCCATAAGGGACATCTCGTACCCAATTGTCAAGTCCACGATTATGTCAATGTTTGGCAATGGGAAATCATCTTTAGGACATTCCTTGTTTAGATCTCAGAAATTTGTACAAATGTGGATACCACCTGTTGGTTTTGACACTGGTACAAAATTAGAAATCCATTCTGCATAATCAATTGATCGAATGAAGCCCACATCCAACAATTTCTTTAGTTCATCCTTGACTAATAGTGCAATCTACGGATGCATTTTTCAGAGTTTTTGTTTGACAGGTTTAGCATATGAATATAATGGAAAATGATATAGTATCAACTCAGGATCTAATCCAGGCATGTCATCATATGACCAAGCAAATTTAATATGTTTGTCGATGAAGAAAGTTCAAAACTCATTTTGTTCAGATTCTGTCAAAAATGTTGCAAAGTGAATTATCTTAGGACTATCTACGGTGCCAAGGTTGATTTCTTTTGATTTCTCAATTAGCATTAGTGACTTCTCTTGGTTAATGGGGAGAATTTCCAACCCTCCATCCTTAGGTGCCTCAAAGAGGTTTTTTCCCTCATATACACCCTTTCTTGGTCCAAAGGCGCCTTTTGGTTTTCACCTAAGGACTCATCATTTTATTTTTTTCATTTTTCTTTTTATTGTTTTTACTTTTTCGACTAGAGGGGTGGATAGACTCCCCAAAATATTCCATGTTATCCAAGTCAATGGTAAAGCCAACCTTATGGTCCCCGCTAGGAATTCCTTCACACAATCCCATGAAATCAACTATTGCTTCGTCATTCTCAAAGATATCTAAGACGGGAGGGTCTTGTTGATCCCAATCGATAAGATGGGGATGGACTAAGGGCATTCCATCATCGAAAGTGACAAATTTTAAAGGGGTCAAGGTAAAGGTTGAATTATTGACATAGTTCCAAAAGGCTTTTATAGTGTCTTCCCTACTCCTAGGAGGGGGTATGTCAGGTTTTGATGTGTCTCGTGATGGACCAATTTTGAATATTTGCTCAAATATTTCATCAGAAGTAGGTTCAATGGGTTCTCTAAATGTTTCATAAAGTTCATAGTCACTAGGTGATTTGTTAGAACCCCATTCATATTTGTTTGAGTCTGTGGAATAGTAGGATTGATCAGAGGTTTCATTAGATGCCTTGATAGCCTCAAAAGAACTCACTTCCTCTTGTAAAGGTGATGCGATACTTGAAACACCAATCTTAATCGGTTTGAACCCAAGCCCAAAACCATTTGGTCACTTAAAGACGATGATCGTCCTAATCCTACGATCTTGATGTAATCCAAGCCCTCTATGTCTATCATATCCTGTATCTTGCATAAGTTTAAATCCTTTACCATATTGTTCCATAGGTATTCGTGCTGGTGGAGGAGGTTTTTCATTTTCCTCTTTGTAAGGCCAGGATGTCACATCTTCTTCATTGATAATTTTTTTTACTCAATTCTCCCCATTTTGTGAAAACATTGGTAGGAGGAAACTAAATAGTGACATTAGTTTGCTTCTTATTCACTGTTTGTTTTCCATATGACTTAGGAGACATTTCTGACTAATGCAATAAGATGTCTTCATTTGATACTCTCCACAACCTTTGTCTTGGACCTCTACTTTGGGAGTGGAAGATGGAGGGTTCAAAAGGGAGGCTTTAGAAAGAGTGGAAGGATCAATGTAATGGGATGAAGTGGGTGATGATGCCTCTTGGTTGACATGCACTTGTTGTTGGGGTATTCCTCGTAGGTTAGTGCAATATTGGGATCAGGATCACCAGCTTTGGTTATTTCGGTGTTGTTATATGGAAATTTAAGGCATTGATGGTATGTGGATGGAACGACTTTCATAGCATGAGTCCATGGTCGGCCTAAGAGAAGGTTATATGGTAATTTGAGGTCCAAGACTTGAAAAGTGGTGTCCATGAATGCAGTACCAACTCTGATAGGTAATGTTATGACTCCTTTATAATTTATTTCTTCATCATCATATGCCTTGATAACAATGCCTTTGGTAGTGTCTACACATGCATCTGAAAAGCCTAATGCCTTAACCAATTTTAAAGAATATTTAACCCTTCTCCTCCATCTACCAAGACTCGTTTGACTTTGGCTTTATCGACAAGGACTTCAAGATGTAAAGGGTCATTCTGATTTAGCTTTTATGTGGAATAATCTTGTTCAGAAAAGGTAGAGTGGTGGGAATTGGTCAAGTATCCAACCATTTCTTCAAAATGATTGACATCAAGATAAGTAGGTATGGTCGTGTTTTGTAAGGCTTTGTCTAAGATTTGCCTATGGTCGGGAGATATGTGCAACAATTCGAGGATAGAAATTTGTGTTGGAGTATTCCCTAATTGGTCAAGAATGTTATATTGGGATTTTGGTGTTTATTGATGTTTTGGAGGTGGACCTTGCATGATTATTTTGGTACTGTGGGTATTGACAACACATTCAGGAGTTTTCTTAATGGTGATGGTATTAACATGTTTATTAGAAGCTCAAATGTGATTTATGATAGTGGAATATCCATAGTCATATTTGGCATTGGTGTAATTGGCTAAGTAATTATTGGTCTTATTGCCTGTATTGGGGACTTTTCCTTTCCCATGGTCATGCAACATATTGGAAAAGACTTTATGATCATTGTTTGAATTTTTTTGTTATGTTTGTCCATTAACCTCAATGGTACCATTTTCAACAAGGTCTTATATAATGTTCTTCAACTGTCGACACTGTGAAAGGTTATGTCCTTTAGTTCGGTGATAGTCACAAAAAGAATTGTCATCCCACCAAGAGGGTTTGAACTATCCAGGATCGTACTGTTTAGGCTCTGAAAGTTGTATGACATTGTGTTCTAATAGTTGTTTAAAGACTGACTCAATTTTTTTACCAAGTGAGGTGTATTGTCATTTTGGAAACTTCCTTTATGTTCTTGATTGGTGTATGTTTTGGACAGCATTAGCAGTTTGGTTGGTAGCTCTTGATATTTTGTTTGATGTATTAGGGCCTCTGAGTGAAATAAAAGGACCTTCATGTATGGTCTTAGCATTGACAACTCCATTGTTGGTAACATTCTTATTTCGAGACCAATATTTGTTCTTGTCGTTTGGGATGCTTTGGTTGGTTGTGTTCTTGTTTTCCATTTTGAGTTCACCTTTGTCAATGAGAGTCTTTTCAATGATAATGCCTTTTTCCACTAGGTCAACAAATGATGTGCAACATTGTACGCTTAGTTCACTTCTCAATCTTGAGTTGAGGTTTTCTAGGAAAATAGTGACCTTTTGTTTTTCGAGTATCTCAACTAGACATCGACTAGCTAAGCTTCACCACCATTGAAAGAAGGTAATATTTTTTTTTCCTTCCTCTTGTGTAGTGTGACATAAAGTGGCTATTGAGATTTCATTGTTGATGTTACAGGAAAAGTGTTTAATGAATTTTTCAGCTAGTTCCCCCCATGTTCTTATGCCATTTGGAAGTTTAGAAAACCATTCAAGTGCTATGCTAGTAAGGCTTCATGGAAAAAGTCTCATGAGATATGTGGGCTGAAATGCAATGTCCATGCAATGTGTGGTAAATTCCCTTATGTGCTCAATAGGGTTACGCCTCCCATTATACTTTAGAAAATTTGGTATAACATATCCATGTGGGATGGGCGGCATGTATAAATTTATGTCAAAGGGAAATGGACATAAATCTTGCACTGTGTATGCCTTTTTGGTTGTCATTTGCATGTTGTCCATTTGTTGTTGAAGGGCTATCACTTATGTTTGCAAAACATCCACTTGTGTATTGTTTGGGTCTATATGGCCATGTTGCAATTCAAAACTATGTGACGGGTTTTGGTTTAATGTGTGGGTGTACGATAGATTTTGGTTTTGTAAATGGGATGCATATGTCGTGTTTTGGGTTGGAATGTTTTGAGTTGGAATGTTTATTTTATGGAATGTGTTGGATGAGCTTGTAAAGGTGTGACCATGTGGGTTTCCTTGTGTGTTTGGTATAGTCATTGTAGTGTTAAGGACAATTTTAGGCCTATTTGTTGTGTCATGTATGCCAAATGGGTTTGACGATTAAGCTCCTATGGTAAATGTTGTGCCTTGTGTCATGCTTTGGGTGCCACATAAAGAGGTGTGGATTTTAGTTGCATCTTGTGTGGTTCCTCCTACTGGAAAGGATGTGTTCACTTGTGGAACGGATGTGTTGTTCCCTTGAGTTTGGCTATTAGGTGTGGATGTTGATTGTATGGTACTTATGTCAAACCTAGGGGGTAATGTGACACCTTCTGTCAAAAAATTTTCTAGGTAACTTTGGGGGTCATGTGCCAAGTATTCATCTATAAAGGAGGCAAATTCAGGAACTTGTGAGGCAGCCTCCATCTCTTGCACCATAACATGACCCTTTTGGTCACTAGTGACAAATTTCTCAAATAGTGATTTGTATGATTTGGGTGACCTTGTGAGGAGCTTGCAAATGGGTTGATAAAGTTCTTGTCTTTTGGGAAAGCCATCTTGTCTTCTCGTTTCCTTTGCAACCTAGTTTTGACCATGTAAGACTTGCAAGAGGTAGTGTTTGTGCTATGGTATGACTATGCAGAGACTATGTCTAAGGATGACCAAGGTATGGCTAAAACCAAGGTTATACAACTGTGATTTTGTATTTTTGGAGGTATAATATGCCTAAGGATGATAATCAAGTATGGATTCAAGGTGAAAAAATGTCAAGATCTCAAATATAAGTGTCACAATGAGGTCCAAAGTGTGGTAATGTTAATACAAGTGTAATGCAAGTGTAATGGAAATGACCTAAAATTGAGACTAAAGTTATGACTATAAACTACCAAAGGTAAGATTGCTATACTAAACTGAGAGGACCAAAGATGCCAATAGGTTGCCAAGACTTCAATGGTAATGGTGACTAAGTGAAAAGTTTTGACAAAGGTGACCTTTAAACTAGCCTTGGGAGTTGAGGGATAACCTAGGTGACAAAAGACTAAAATGATGGAGGATGGTGAAATCAAGGCAACTTTAATTTGGTCTCTATGGGCTGATCTTAAGTTTGCTAAGGTTCCTACCAAGGTCTATAAAATCTAAAAGGTAAGCTAATGCTTTGTCTATGATGGATGCAAGGTAATCAATGGCAACTAAATGACCGAATGTTGGATGATAGGTTTGCAAGTCTATAGGTAAATACTATGGTTATGCTCAAGATTGATTAGAGAGAGGTTTTGTTTCAGCTTTGGTCTCAAATTTTTGTCTCGGGCAATTGCAGCTTAGGACAGTTGATTGCGGTTTATAGAATTTATGGTTGCAGCTCAGATTTGTCAATTATGGTTTACAACAGTTTCGATTGTGGTCCAGGACAGTTCGTTGCGGTTCATAGTGTACTTGTTTGGATTTTGGTTGGATTTTTTCAAGAGTTTGAGGTGAAAATGTGGAATCTGGTTCTGTAAAACTCTAAAAACACTTGTTTCTGGTCTTGTCTAAATGTTAAAAATGTTTAAATGTGCAAAAGACACTTGAAAACACAATTTACAACCTATGGGTTCTCAAGAGATACCACCTGCTATATCCCCACTTGGATTTCTCCAACCGCTTAAACAAGGTGAACAACTAGAGACTTGGTGGCACTGGCTCCCCTCCATGGAACTCACTTCTCGGGCTCACCAAGCCTCAATTCCCCACAAGGAGGAATTCCTACCTCTACAAAATTCTTAGCGAAGACGTGGGGCGCCTTCAAAATGACCGTTCTTGCGCTAGCAAGTGAAAGGGATTTGGCCACTACAACAAGGTTTTTAGTGAATACTCAAGGACATGGCACCTTGTGAGCATCTAGCAAGCCACTTAAGGCTTTAATCACTCTACTAGGGGCTCTTATGCCTTTAAAAATTAAAGGTAGCTACCCTATTTCAAATGACACTGCACAAATAAGGCCTACATACCATGAGGACTTGACGGTTTAGTCTTATCCATTTATATACCGGCCCGAGAGAAAAACTGGTTGGAGTCGTTCCCTCTTTCGAGGTAGGCCCCTCTAAATGTAACAAAAACAAGACAAAGATGTTATTTTTGATCACCCAAGATCGCACGAAGGGCAAGGGGATTGCATACACAAAACACCTTTGCCTCACACTTGCATGGGATTCATTTTAATTCCAAAATCCAAATGTGTAAAAAGGCAATACAAACACTAGCTCTTTTTAATCCCCAAAGCAATATGTGAGAAAGACACTAGATGCAAGATCAATTTTAAACCAATTAGTGACAATGCAAGTTATTTTTAACCAAATGAGTGAAATGTAAATCAGGTAAATTGATCCCAATGACGTGTGAATGCAAGGTTAATTTTAATGCCAATGAGTGAAAAGAAGACAAGATAGTTTTGTTTGATCAATGTAAATGGGAATGTCTCCTTGGTACGTATGCCACACACTGGAAATTAGACATTAGTAATAGGAAACCCCTAATATATGAAATACAAATGACCTAGACTAGAAATTTAAATGAAATCTAAAAATCTAAAAAGACAGGCAATTGCGTTGTAGAAATTATGAATGCGGCTCATGGTAGTGAGTAGATGCGGCCCAAAAACTATGACTATGGTTCATGGGATGTCGACTACGGTTCACCAAAATAGATGCAGCTTAGATATATTTTGATTGTGATGAACCAAAATGACGATTATGGTGAATGACAGTCAAATGTGGCATGAAAACCTGGAATCTACAAAATAACAAAATTCTACCAAAAAGAAATGACGTAATGATGCCTATGATATGAGACTAGGGTTAGACTAACAAACTAGAAAGATAAATGACCTAGATCTAACAAAAAATAACCAGAAATCAAACATAATCTAATTGTGCCTTTATGCAAAGCAATTGCGTCGTTCAGCCTAGCGATTGTATCGTTTTGCTTTTGTGATTGCGGTGATCCATACCTGTAACCTATAATTTCATTTTTTTTGTACAATTTATGCAATTTTCATTGTTCGCATCAGGTTCGCCAATGTAATCAGGGTTAAAATGTTAAAGGTTAGGCTATAAATCATATAAATCAAACCCTAATAAATAATGAAGCACAAATAAGCATAAAGACATAAACATAAAGAAATATTACCAAATCTTCATGCCACCATTGATTCACCTTCATTGCACTTCTCCATTTTTCTTGAATATAATAATTTCCCTCAGATTTTGAGTATGCAATAATGGCCTATGACAATGACTAGCAAAATATTGAAGATTGTTATCTCACACTAGCAGCATGTACTTGCATACGAGCTAGGTTTGTCAAAATGACAATGACAAGGGTCTTTTATAGAAAAGATAATTTTGAATGAAGGGCTAAGATTGAAAGTCAATAATCAATGGCCAAGAATGAAAGATGTAGTATGGACTAGAGTTAGGGCAAGTGATAAGGATTGACGGTCAAGATTAAATTATAAATAATTTAATCAAGGGTGGAGGTTAATTGAGACATGGATAGATAAGGACTTGATGTGGAAGATAAGATTGGTACAAACAAAGAGATGAGAGGAAATTAAATAATAATAAAATTATTTAATCTAGGTGGCCAATGAATAATTATTTAACTATAGAGGAATGTGAGAAAGAGAATCTTTTGAATTAAATAATAATTTAATTCAAAATTCAAGAGAGTGGACCAAATTAAAAATATAAAATTTATTTAATTTATGAGAGAAGAGGCTAATGAATAATTAAAATAATTATTTAATAGTGGAAAGTGGATAAAAATTAAATAAATAAAAAATTATTTAATTTTAGAAAGAAGGGGACATAATTGGTGATGTAATTAAATAAATATAATTTATTTAATTAATCAAAGAGGAATAAAGATAGAAATGAATTAATTAAATAATTAAAATTATTTAATTAATAGAAGACATATGACATTAAAAAATAATTAAATAATTAAAATTATTTAATTAATAGAAGACATATGACATTAAAAAATAATTAAATAATTAAAATTATTTAATTATGCAGAATGAAAGAATGAAAGGGGAAATGACGGAGAAAATAAGAGTCACAGGCCTAGGACAATTTTTAGTGTCTAGAAAAGTTTAAAAAATAATAGTTGAGACTATATCCTACCTTCACAAGAAATAAAGTTTAAGAAAGGTAGATGAAATTATGAATTTCCTTTTAGAAAGCTTAGTTTCTATTATTCAAGTAGATACAGTATTAGAAGATAACACAATAATATTTCACACAAAACACGTGCCTATTGACTCATCTTGGGATTTGGGAGATTTTAAGGATTGAAGGGTTTATATAGGCTTGGGGATGAATCAAAAAGTGTATCCAAAAAAAATATTGTGTTCCCTTCCATGGTGCTGAAATGTTTTATATCACCATGTTAGAATTAGATGTTTTATTCACCTTGCAAATACTATGCCTTGATTATTATAATTATTCATGTAGGTGATAAATGTATAATTTCTAAAAATCGTGAAGTGTGTAAAATGGAATGCAAATATGAGAGTAGGGATATTATTTATTCCGTACAATTCTTAGAGTAATGCGTGAGAGGGAATTTAATAGAGAGGTTACACCGAAAAACCAAAGATGGGAGTTATAAAGCATCTTCTCAAGATAAGTGCCATGATAAAAGATCAGTGCACTCATGAAGTGCCTAAAATTGGGAAACCGACTTTAATGATGGTTATGATAGCATCTATGATCGTTGAGAGGTTTAACAAGAGTTACATAATATTCTAAGATACTTGGTCATTGAATATGGTGTACTAGCTTTTGCATGAGAACTCATGCATCTAGTTTGGGCCAATGGTGTTGTCTCTTATTTTGGGAAACCATTGATGGTTTTCTAGATTTTGAGTTCCTATGTATGAAGGCATGGAATGGAGGTTGTGTTTATTTTTTATGTACTATTATGCTACCAAACTATTGTAACTCAAGAGATTTAAGTTAATTTTGTTTACTTACATTGTTGAGATTAATACAAGCTTGGAGTTTCTTTAGTGGTGGTATTTTTTTCTAAAATGTTTTCTCCACATAAATATAGTGTCATATTAAATGCATTTCTAAATTTTATATGATTCTCTAATTTTTATTTTTATTTAATGTTTCAATAATATGTATATTAATTAGATCTAAACACTATCTAGTTAGTGTTTCTACTATATTGTTTATCATATTTTAGATATTTGGGATTAGAACTATGATTTTATCAGAGAGGGATGTCTTTGTTGTAGTGTTGTAGGTTTTTGTAGTTGTAAAAAGTGCACCTTGGTATCACGGGTTTAAAATACCATGTGTTATTAAGATCATGACAATTACATCTTGATCAAATATTTTTAATTACAATGGTTCAACATCATCCATTATATGTGAGTTCACAACCTAGAGAATTGGTCTCTAGGTATCCTTCAACCCTAGATGAAGCTCTTCCACTTGCTAATTATTCAAAATTACATGACTTCCAAAATACTTATAGATGACAAATTTCTCACTATTTTTTTAACCACTTCAAATATTCCATGCCATCTTCCCAAAAGCTTGGGGTTGCCTTTGTTCTTCACGAGTGTCAAGAGTGAGGAAAAACTTGGAAACAAGGACCTATGAAGTACCACATGGTTCTTGAGATCTAGGAGGAACCTAGGATTGAGAACTCAAAAGTCCACAATTTGTAGATATTATCTAGGTTTGAGTTTTGGAAGGAACCTAAAACTTAGAGTAGAGTTGCAAATAGTGGGTGTAAGGTTCAAAGAAGAAATGAAATGTTGAATTGGTAAGAGACTAGTGGATGGTAGGAATGAGGAAGGAATCATATTTGGAACTAAAATGCTTGTGGGAGTTAAGATCTAGGAGGGAACATGGATTTGGAACCTTATCTAAGTCCTATTTGGGGGTCAATGGTTCAAATTCCAATAAGAACTTCAAGGATCAGGAGCAGAAGGGAAGTTTTAAGTTCCAATTGGGGCATGGGGTTTTGCAGGATTGAGGAAATGTTGATTTAGAAGTTCCTGAGATGGAGGAAAGTGATGATCTGAGAAGAGAAAAGAAAAGGGGGAGTGGAACCACAACCTAGGTCCAAACTTCTCATTGGGACTTGATAATTGATAAGGAGCTAGAAGGGAAAGTAGAAAGGGAAAGCAGGGTGCAAGAGGAAACATAGACTTGGAACCTAAAGTTCCAAGTCCAAAGAGGAACTTGAATCTTGCCAAGACTAAAAATAAACCCTTACACTCAACCAATTTTAGATTTTTTCAACTTAGAGGATTCATTGAAGTGTAAGGGGGAAAAAACAAAAAATAAAGATACACTCTTGAATATAGATTCCCATTTAATATCTCTTAGATTAATTATAAACAATGGGACACAAATGACCACGACACACATAAAAAGGAAGGGAATCAAGCAAACAGGACATGACAAATCTGAGAATAGGTGACTTGAAATTGCTAACAAAGAAATAAGAAAAAAATAAGCTCCAAAGTAGAAGCTAATTGATCTTTTATAATGAAGCATGTTCCTCTTAGGATGTTACTTTCTTGTTACACAAT
Organism: Sequoiadendron giganteum; assembly: GCA_007115665.2. Lineage (NCBI taxonomy): Eukaryota > Viridiplantae > Streptophyta > Pinopsida > Cupressales > Cupressaceae > Sequoiadendron > Sequoiadendron giganteum. Next base: position 255,657,260 of record CM021108.1, on the reverse strand, counting down.
TTTTAGAACCCTTAAAACTAGCTTCTAATAGATGTATGTATGTGTGTATGTGTGTATGTGTGTATGTGTGTATGTGTGTGTGTGTGTATGTGTGTATGTGTGTGTGTGTGTGTATGTGTGTATGTATGTGTGTGTGTGTGTTTGTGTGTATATGTATATATTTATATTATTTTGAATTGATTAAGTTGTACTTAATACTTTAATAAATTTAGGAGGTAAACATGAAAATTTGTAAAATGAAAAAATTAATATATTAAACCAAAATAGTGCCTCATTTCACAACCACTTAAAATACTTCCTCAAATATTTCAAAATATTTTATTAGTATTCTAAAATTCCATAAAACTTACATTGTTATAGTTTATATGGATTTTTAAATAGTGTGACATGACATTAGATGTTCAGTTAAAAATATGTATTGGATGTGTGGTAGTATATTCACATAAAAATGAAAAAAGGCATTAAATTTAAAATAAATTGTTAGGGCATGCATTCAAACACTTTCCCCATTAAATTTTCTACTTTCACATGCTAACAATGGTTGTTCAATATTTTGATCAACTTCCATACTATCCATCAAACACTATTATTGTACTTTGTTTTAAATATAAATATTATTTAAAGCTAAAAAGAATTATAATACACAAGAAGCTAGAGTTGGCACATCTCCCATGTACCTCAAAAACACATGAAACATCTTATTTCTTTGGAACAAAATTTTGGTTATGGGAGGCTTATATTCTTGATCCATAACTTTATGCACTCAAATATTGTTACTACTATTGCAGTAGCTTCACTTGCGAACAAGAAAAGAGATAAAGCAAACAAATTAAACACAAAATATTCTAACACAAAGAAATGAACCCAACACCTTGTTGTCTCCTTCACCTTAGATTGAACAATGATAGGATGTGCACCCAACAACCTTTGTTGTGCTCAAGATGTGTGATTATGCATTTGAATATATGTGTTTGCTCTCAAATCAATAACATAACATTAGTATTCATTGGATTATGGATTTGACAACATAAGATTACATCTAGGATTATATATTGTAAATGATGGATTGGACATTTAATTTATAGATTTTCCGTAGGATGAATAAATGGCTTAAATTTAATCTTGGATCATGAGTTTGATCCATGATTGATGTGTTGGGTCTTGAAATCATTATTCATACTTCTAGAGGGATCAATTCATCTCAAAGTAACAAACATGTCATTTCTAGAGGTGGATAAACTAGCTCATGAAAATGTGAGAGATGAAAAGCGAATTACTGAGAGTGGATAAACTCTACTTCACTTTGGACTCAGCTAAACCCAAAAGTGTGTTCCTAGAGGTAATATTTAACAAGATTTAATAACAGCTGAAGATATGCACAATATAAAAAAATTGTGGTAGTATTTAGATATACACTTTGATCCCATTTTTTCAAACCAAACCAAAGAATAACCTATTGCTATATCCTCTGTTAAATTGTTATGGATTTATAGAACATGATTCACCATGATAAAAAGGTACTAAAGCTCATTGAAGATATTTTCTTGGATATAACATTGAATCATGGAATGCATATGAACCTCCTTCCTAATCCCATACTTTTAGTGAATGATTTTATTCACTTTAAAGTTCATGAATGGTTAAAGAATTGAAAGACCAATGCCTTATACTGGTTTGTAGAGTCATAGTAAACTAGAAGAAACAACACATAAAAATAATGAAAGAGATATGATATTAATATCAAGACATCATTTATAATCCCATCCAAAATTTTAGAAACCCATATGCATTAATATAAATACCATTATAAATGATAACCTACAATGCATTAAAGTGTTGTGACACTTTTCAACTTCTTATTTCATGGGAGCTACAAATTTTAAGATGTACTATCCATAAAGAAACCTAATGTCAACCACTTGCAAATAGTGTGTTGTGCAAGAAATTTGAGAATGGTTGAAAAAATAAATGAGGAACAATTATTTTAAAATTCAGACATCTTTTACAAACATTTTACCAAATAAAAAATAAATTACACTAATATTTTTTTTAAATCAACACATTTTAAATTTAAGAAATCTACCAAAATAAATTATTTTCCAAAGCACCTTTAATTTTACCTCAAGAAAAATTATCAATATGAAATAATTATACACAAATAATACATAAGCATCCCTACCACAATAATAATTAAACCAACAAGGCATCATTTATGTGCAGACTATATATTAACTAGCGTTTGCACCATAAAAAGGTGTAATGTTTATGCTCACAACTAATAATATTTGCTATAGAGTATAAAATGGGGGATGTAGTAGAAGATAACGTATTTAATTTACAAATTTAATATACATAAATTAAATCTCAAATTATGTGTGTTGGCATTACAACATTTTTTTGGTGATCAAATGTACAAATAACAATACAAATAGATGCATTAATATGTTTCTATTATACATTTATTTATAATACTTTGATGGATTTTTTATTAGGCCTTCACTTTTGTTTGAATTTGATCAACATCTACCTTTATGAATTTTAGTTGAACTTGATACCTCGGTAGATGAGTTTGACATGCTTTACTTCTTTCAAACTCTTTTTTCTCTTATGCATTGAAAATGAATTTTATTCATTTAAAATAAAATGCAGTTAATTTGTTTGTAAATCTATATAGTGTAATCAATACAAAGGTAGTTTATCTTAAGTAATGTGAATAAATAAAACTTTTTTTTGTATTGGGTTGCTATTGACAATATTTACTTGCACATTACAAGGTTTCAATGAAATAGTAAGAATGGATAATTTATAAATCATATATTATAAATAGGAGAATGAAGTGAATAATTGAAAGGATATTTGAAAGAGCTTCTTGATTAAAATTTGTATAACTCAATTTGTTATAATTAGAGTAATTGTAGGCAAGTTTTTTTATTTTTTCTAATAATTTTGATTGAGTTTTTTTGCATTATAGAGTAGTGCTTAAAGATAATGTTGGTTATACATGAAGGTCATTTATTGATTTAACTCTAGATAAAATTGTAAAAGTAAGCATTGTCTTTCTATTTTATCAATACCTTTTTTCCCTTTATTTAGTGTTCTAGTTGTGGGATTTATGTATATAATTACTCATTCCATGAATAGTGGTATTTGTTACAGTTACTTGGTGATATAGGAATTATAGGTATACTTTTGGGGTTAGTTTGGTTTCATGGTGGAAGTTCTTATATTTATAAGTCTTTAGTACAACATATAAAGGTAAATTTGGCGGTTCATAGGCCAAATTTGCAAATATCTATGACCTCTCTAAGAGACCCATTTACAAGACCTACTTGAATTCATACATTTGTTATTAGCATAATTCATTGGATTTTGCATATTAGGAGTTCTTGTGAAAGGTGTTCATCATTCTAGTATCAATGTTTGATTTTATTGTGTTTATTACAATACTTAATGCAACTAGAAGGTTTAATAGTTTCAACATTTTTATTATGTAATCTTAATAGACCATTTGTATTAAAAAACGTAATGAGTTTTAAAATTATTCTTGTTCAATTATTGATAATAATTTATTTGTGTGGTTCATTAACGATCCCCAATCGTATAACTTTTGATCTACATAACATATGTTTTTTAGTGTTTCACAAAAAGAGTGTTTGAGCTGGAGCATCACCTTGTTGACACAACACTATTTGTAATGTAACAATTGATAAAAAAAATCCATAACATTTTTACATTTAAGTGTGATGCATATATAGTTTTTTCCACAACAACTGGTAGCTAGCCAAGGTCACCTATAAGAATTATTGATATGCCATCAAAGCAAAGTTGTCCGTGGGAAATTCCTCATGTAGTCTATTGTCTATATTTGGTAATAGCTTTAGTATTATGAAATTCATATAATCAATGATGATGTATTTTATGTGTTTCATATCTTCTTGAAATGTTGTTAGTGTTTATCCTTGTAATGGTTGTATTTTTTTATTATAATTTTGAAGACTATGCATAATTAAGACATGCATGTTAAATGTAAAAATTACAATATAGTACATGAGTACTATATTAAAAGATAAAACACATTCTCTTTTTACCTTGGCAATATATACAATGATAACATAACCTTATGCATAGTATATGGAATGTTGTTAAACCTTGCATATTCATGATTTGAACTCATAACCCAACACATCGTATAATAGTTGAGGATATATCCCACCTTCACAAGGAATATAGTTTAAAAAATGTAGATGAAATTAGGGTTTTCCTTTTAGAAAACTTAGTTTACATAATTCAGGTAGCTATAGTATTAGAAGATGATGCAAGGACTTTTGACTCGGGAGTCTGATTGGGCTAAAATTTTACACAGAGAAGCGTCTTGAAGAGTTGAGTGTGATGCCAACAAAACTTGTTTGGTTGGAGAAATTCTCAACACTTTTAGGGTCATTTTTAGTCATCTAAGACCTCAAACTAAGGTCTGAAGGATTTTTACACACTTTTCCAGGATTGGATTTTTAATTAATTCTAAAAAATTCATGCTATTAGATTAGAGAGTTACCAGTTAGTCCTACTTTTTTTTGCTTTGAATAATTGGTGAATTTCATGGCCATCTAAATAAGCATGTAGACTTACTTAAAATAGTAAGTTTGTATTAGGGTAGATTTGGTAAGAATTTTTGTAGTTAAAAAGACTTGTTTTTATTTTCAGGAGTTTTGAGTTTTACTTTTATATGGATGTAAGTTTTTTTCTTTGAATTATGAGAATAGATTCAATGGTGTGAATTTTGGTTGCATAAAAATATAAAATGCATTCCATTTTCACTTATTCTATTAGAGACAAATACACACACATAGCATGAAAGGAATGATGAATGAATAAAGCAATGTCAAAACTCACCAAACCTTTGTTTGAAACTTGGAATGTAGATCTGCAACTTACATGAAATGGCTTCAATGGATGTGGATCTTGATCTTGAAACTTGATTTGAAACAATGCCTTTGAATGCTTGAATGGATCTTGAACACTACATCAACATATTATCTCAAATAACATGCATGATGCAATAACACTTTGACATGATAATAGGATCTTGATTGCTGCAATAATTGTTCACTAAATTTTCCCTTGAATGCCTTGACTTGCTCTTGAAATGCTCTAATAATTCTCACATGAAAATTTTAGGTGCTCATCAAAAATTGCTAGGATGAAACATAGTGAAATGACCTCTTATTTATAGGTATGTTAACATTAATTCCTAAAATTCAAATAACACATGCCAACATGTGAATATACATTTGAAATCATTAAAATATCACCAAAAACATAATTTAAATTAGGGTCCTACATCTAAGTGAGGATCCATTCGACCAAGGGTGAATGGGTCTTACGTCACTTACCTATGCCACACATTCTCCAATGATAAATATTTTGTTATGGCATTTATGAATGTCGGGTTTTCCTCTTCGAAAAATGCAATTAATTAGGCTTAGATTTTAATTAAAGGGGCCAATTAAGGAAAATTAACCTCAATTAATTAATAAAGCCCTAAATGAGTGTGAAAATATAAAGGTGCACCTTACAACACCACAGGTAAGGCACAATTAAGTCCATTTTATTTAATAAGACCCTAAAATTAATGTGAATATGTAAAATACATATTACAACACTAAATTAAGGCATCATTTAGTTCATTTCATTATTAATTAATTCCCAAATTAAGTGTGAAAAAGAGATACTTTTTCCCACATTGCATTTAGCCCCCACTTTAGTGAGAGTATGAACCTATGTCAAACTCACACTAAATTATAAATTCAAGAATTATATTATATGTATGCAGCAATGACAAATATCCTCAATCATATAACATCAAAGCCTAGAAGAAAGGGAGGTAGATCAAGCTTCGACTGCCCAACATGATGTGGAACACGTTTAGGCTATTTTTACAACATGTTCATAAGCATAACTCGATGTCCACTATGTAAACGACACACACTCACATGGGCTAATGGTACCTAAGGTCGTCCACTAGGTGAGCCCCCAATGGGTGGAAAATGAGAGAATCTTATTAGGTTCCCATACCGTATCAAAGATATCCTCTTGAGAACTTCAGTAAGGCACCATAATACAAAACTTTGAGCTTTACAAGGCTTAACAAGTTGTGTTATGCTAAGCACTCATGAACAAGGGCAAGGCTCTACTAGCAAGCAAGGTGTGTTATGGTTGGTGGCCTTGAAGGGAAGGGTTTGAGCTTCACAAGAATAACAATTTGTATTATGCTAAACACTTAGGGATGCAGGTAATGATTTTTTGAAAGAGACTTCACTTAGTTCATGTAAGGTCTCTTCTTAGGGATCATCATTCCTAATATCTCCAAGAGAGGACAAGTCCAAGAATAAAAGATTCACAACTTAGGGAATAGAACGTGTAATTCATATACTAAGAAATATCATGCTCTCGAAGAACATCAAACCCAGTGACACCACCAATAAAAGGACACATCACAAGAATAAAGAAAATCACAATAAAACATGATTGTCAATGTATGCCCCCACTTTAAAGGAATTTCTACACCATTGTTGTGAGCAATAACTTTAAAGTAGTGAATAGTCAGGACATGAGAGCTTACTCTGAAAGCCCTATGCCAAGTCATATTTTTTTCCAAATGAAGCTACATCATGAAAAGGGGTTGCCCCTAAAATGAAATCCCAAAACACATAAGGGATCCACAGATTTGGGGTCAATATATCTTTGCTACAACGTTGTTTTAGAGCTCGAAAATGTCATCATTCCCCAAATAGTTGCAAAATAGGAAGAATGACACATAGAGAGCAAAAACAAAGAAAAAGCTTTTGGGATAACATGAAAGAGACCTAAATGTCTCAACACCTTGCGTCATCCCCAAAAGGAAAACACAAGACAAATGAAAAAATAAATGTTAACGACATATAGAAGAATGTAGGTACATATAGAGGAATGCACAAGAAGAGAAATACATGAAACATAATAGTATGGGGAGATCACATTACGCACATGCAATCACACAAAGGACATGAAAAAGAAAACAAAGAAAAGACTAGTAAGGCACATGCGAGTTAACCTATAGCAAGTCATCTGCATCCAAATATTGTTCAGTATATACGAAAGGTGGACAACTAGCCAAAGGGACAACATCAAGTGTCGAACTAGGACAAGCAGCGAGATCAACACTCTTATTAGGAGGATCATTGTTTAAGATCATAGAAGAGGAAAATATTAAATTCAACTCATTATGTACTTCCTCATCAATCTTTGAAATATTATTATTATCATCCAAATTAATCACAACGCGAGGTCTAATGATAATATCCATAGAGATTTGTTGTTGTTTATGTTGCGACGAGGGTGGAGATGTATCATGCCTTATTGGAGAAAAGTTTGGATTTTGATTTTTTATGTTGTTATTTTCTTATTTTACTTGTAACAAACGAGAAATAGCATGATGTCTATGCCTACTCTCTCTAGCATTTCAATTTCTTTTCATTCAATTTTCAAGTTGTGTTTGTGTAGGATCGAGTTTAGCAACCATAGGTTTCTTTTCTTCCCTTAAGGGATGAACGTAAGGAACCATAGGAGTTTGTTCAACCATTTTCTCTTTAGTTTTGTAGACTTGTTTGACTTTGGGAGGTGCAATGATATTTATTTGGTTATCTCATGGTCTCTTATAGGAAGTAGGTAAAGGATTTTTCATAGGTTTCTCTTGCTTACTTGGAATGGCTTTTGGTTCAACTCTAGTTTCATCTAGGATAGGAGGCTCAATCATGAGTTGAGGCATATTGCTAAGAGATAATTCTACTATGTGTTTTGCCTTAAAATTTTGATAGGATTTGAAAAAGAAGTCTTCACGGGGTCTAATAGGTTCAATAGGCTCGAGCCAAAAGAAATCCAATGAAAATTTCTGATGGGAAGACATGGGATTAAAGCCATTATGATGCATAGTAAATATCTCATTGCCAAAATGGAAAATTTAACCATTTATGCACAATCCATTGGACAACATTCATGGCGTGAAGCCATGGATAGCCTAACCTCACATGAAATCGGTCTGACGACAGGATGATGGTGAATGAGACAATTCTTTCGATCCAACCTTGAGAGGGAGATTTATTGAACCAATTGTAAGGCACACAAAACTATTATGTGTTTTGATCCATAATTTCAGTTTTTTATATGTATCTTGATAAAGTTCATGCATAAATAGGAATTATTTAGTGATTACATTCTCTACACTTATGGGATCAATTAATATCCCATTAGAAAGCAATACCAAGTGACATCTTAGTTGGGACCTTACGAGGTTTAGTATCACTATACTTGTCTGTGGTATGTATATTATCATTCTTTTTATTTTTTAAGTTCTTGTTAAGGATGTAAGTGAGGCTACAAAAAATTTATATTCCTTGTTCATTCTTAAGCAGCTTTCTTATGTTATCTAGCATAGGAACCACATTGGGACTCACAAAATTTTGCAATTTTTCTATTTCTTCATCTATCCTTCTTATGTTTTCTTGTGGGATATTAATAACATCATTCACATTGTTTGTAGGTAAGGAATTCATTGGAAATGAGGTATGAAGATTGTGATCCATAGAGGTTTGATTATCAACACTATTAGTGAAAGAGTTGGAGAACCCAAGATCCACAATGAATGGTGTATCGCAGGATGACATGAGTCTCGAACTATGTCTCGCAATAGTATTTCTAATAGGACACTAAGTTGTAAATCTCATACAAGTTTCACAAACTTAATGTAAACCCAAAATGGAAAGAGGGTGAACTGTAATACAATTTTCAGATGTCAAACAAGAGAATTTTTTTATTACACAATACAAAACCTGGAAAATGATATCTTGTAAATGCAATTTTGAAATTACACAATAAATAATTTATCAAATGAAGCTAAATATGATCAATTTTACTTAACAATTTTTTTGTAAATTGAAATAGAAAACTAAAAACAACGAAATGAAATACAGAGATAGATGTTTTAATGCCCAAAAAATCAGTAAATGACCTTGATTAGGGACTCATTCGTCCAAGGGCGAATGGGTCCTAGGTTAAGGATTTAAAAAAAAAAAATTGTATATTTTTTAGATGATTCTAATGGTTTCTAGATTCTAATTAGAAATAGCAAGTTATGATTTGAATTTTCTGTGAATTTAAAGTTGAATGAGAGTGCAAAATGTGACAAAATGACAAACTAGGAGACCTAATTTGATGTGCAATTTTGTTTCAATTTTCAAATGCAAGTGAATGATAATGAAATTCTATGTAAATGATTTGCAAAGTGACTATTTTTTTTTTACTTTTCAGATTTAAAGAATGCAAAAATGCAATCCTAAAACCCTTAAATGAAATGAAAAGTTAATGCAAGTTATGCTACCCTAAATGAGACTCAATTCAATGTAATGCAATGCAAATGAATGCAAGATCTAAATCTAGTGTGCAAATGAAACCCAAAATAAAAAAAATTTGCAATGATCAAATTTAGGTTCACCAAAATGAAACATAAAAAAATACATTTTGGGATGGGGTTGGAAAAGAGGGCTTCACCAAAATGATAATAAATGGAACTATTCTTCTTTATTTCATTAGGAAAGGATATCCACACAATGAAATGACTAGTAACTTCAAGGTGAGTCAAGTCAAAATGTGAATCTACAAATTTCCTTCTTTTTTTGCAAGGATGGGGGTCCTGATTAAACAACACTTTGGGGAGAAAGATTAAAAATAGAAAACTAACTCCAAAGTGCAACCTAAAAATTGAATTTGGAAGATTAAGCTCAATACTAATGGAACCAAAAGTCAAAATACAGAGTTGAGAAAGGGAAAATGATGTGTACCAGTCACCAAAAGTTCTTTTTCAAAGCTAACTAATAACTCATTCACCCTATGGTGAATGGGTCCTGGATAGGGCTCTATAAAAAATGATTTTTGGGTTCTCTTCTTCTGTGTCTAAACTTCCAGATCCCTGTTTTTCATAATCGGATAGCTGAAAATAAATCATGTAGGTGAGTTTATGTGAAATTTCAAGAATGATGAAAACAAATGCAACTTTGATAACTTTGCAATCTTGCTCTTGAAGAGATCTTCCACCTAAAATCTATAAACATAAATCAAGATAGAAAAATGTTTTGTTGTTGGTGAATGGGATTTGCTTGGTCAAACCTTGTTTTGGTAAATGAACTTTGTAATGAAATTAAATAGCATGAAATGAATGATGAATGAACAAAGCAATGTCACAACTCACCAAACCTTTGTTTGAACCTTCAAATGTAGATCTACAACTTGCATGAAATGACTTCAAGGATGTGGATCTTGATTTTGAAGCTTTATTTGAAACAATGCCTTTGAATTCTTGAATGGATCTTGAACACTACATCAACATATTAGCTCAAATAACATGCATGATGCAAGAAGACTTTGACATGATAACAGGATCTTTATTTCTACAATAATTCTTCACTAAATATGCCCTTGAATTCCTTCAATTGCTCTTGAAATGCTATAATAATTCTCACTTAAAAATTCTAGGTGCTCATGAAAAATTGCTAGGATGAAACATGGTGAAATGACCTCTTATTTATAGGTATGTTAAAATTAATTCCCAAAATTCAAATTAGAAAAGTTAGTATGTGAATATACATTTGAAATCATTAAAATATTGCCAAAAACATAATTTAAATTAGGGTCCTACATCTAAGTGAGGACCCATTTTCCCTTGGGTGAATGGGTCTTAGGTCACTTACCTAGGATGTACATTCTCCAATGATAAATATGTTATGGCATTTATGAATGTTGGGTTTTCCTCTTCAAAAAATGTAACTAATTAAGCTTGGATTTGAATTAAAGGGGCCAATTAAGGAAAATTAACCTCAATTAATTAATAAGGCCCTAAATGAGTGTGAAAATGTAAAGGTACACCTTGAAACACCACAAGTAAGGAACAATTAAGTCCATTTTATTTAATAAGGCCCTATACTTAATGCGAATATGTAAAATGTATATTACAACACTAAATTAAGGCATCATTTAGTTCATTTTATTATTAATTAATTCCCAAATTAAGTGTGAAAAAGGGATATTTTTTCTTACACTACATTATTAAGACAATTATACATACATATATAGTTTTAACTTAGTAGATAGTACATAAACTCTAGTCATGGCCTAGTACATATGTGAAATTATGTCTCACATACACATGATATAATGTTAATAAGTATTATTAACAAATATTTCAATGACTTGAGAAAAATATAATGATATTAAACTCATCTTTAACACATGTTTTAAAGATTTAAAAAAAGTATAATTAAATATAAATTTAAGATTTTTAAAAGAATATATTAATGATAACCTTAAATAAGCATATTGATGTTAATCATATTTATATAGATATTTGAAATTTTTAATAAAATATTCTAGAAAAATATATAATGTATTTGTAGTATTTTTTTTGATTAAAAATATAGTTTAATGTGATCAAATAGCCACAACATTGGAAGATAAAATGTGCATTTTATTTTCATTTGTGCACTACAGAATAATATTAGACATATTACACAATATTAGACATAATTATATGTATATTTACAACCACAACCATGTCATAGTATGGGAATTGCATGCATAATCTTTGCATAAATAAATAATATTCCTAGCATATTACATTATATAAGTTGCTTGCACTAAATGCAACAAAGGTGGTACAAAGTTGGTGGTGGTGGGATATAAAAAAGATTGTAAAGCTTATTTTGATACATTAATGTGACACTGTGGGGCCATACCCATATATTGATTATCAAAAAAGGTTTACATTAGGAGCCTCTTAATAGGCCTATATACATGATTACATTTAGACACCAAAATATAGAGCCACAAAATTGAAAAATTAGCTCAAACACTATACTATTTTCTATTACCTATTTTCCTTACTGTAAGAGAGGGGGACCAACAACATCAAGGCCCCAGGTCAGAGAGGGCTGAGAGCAATAGGCTGCCCTAACTTACCTCAACTTAAGGGAATGTTAGGAAGTGAGGGAAGATAATGATGGGAACTGTAAGGTCCTTCAATCACTCTGCAAACCCAGGACTTGAAAGGAGGCTAGGCGAGTTATTTTTCGGATTCAACACTGTGTCTCGGATAGCTCTCTGTCTAAGGACAAAAGCATGGTTCTGGGATGACAGCGCAATGCGTTGGCATCTCTCAAGTGCGTTGGCATCCGTACAGCCAGAGGACCAAAAAGACAAGGTTGGATTTGAAAGAAAAAACTAACGACCTAGCTAGCTACGTTCGAAAGGCCAAGATAACCCTAAGACATGAATAAAGTATATGTGAATATGATAAATTAAATACATCAATTCTAGGGTACAAGAATGATCTCACCAAAAAGCTTGTTCATTGGCTAGCTCCAAGATATCTCCACCTGCACACAAAAGAGAAGGAAATTATTGGGGGGTTGTATAGGGGTTTGCCTCAGTCAGACCCTTGCTTTGGTGTTTCCACCTCCACAGACAACCAAGTTTGAAATGATGGAGAAATGATATGATAAAGAAGGAAATAAAGCAAAAGAACACTAAAACACTACAAAATAGTAATGTGCTTACTCAACCAAGTAATAGAGGAGAGGAGTAGAAAGCTTACCACCTCCACCAAGAGCACTCAAGGCTAATGTGGGAGAAAATGAGAGGAAATAAATCCTTTGTTGCAATGGTGTTGTTCTACACTTTCTCTACTAAATTGACGGAGTGATGGAATTGCTGCTATGGAGTACAAAAATGTTGCTTGAATGCTTGAAGTGAATGCTAAGAGCTTGTTTGTTGCCAAGAGAGATCATCCTACCTTGAAATGAATGAATGAATAGTGGATTTGAAGGAGAGAGTGAAGAAAACAACCATATTCAAGTCGGTCAACCGAAGGGGGGGTTACAATTCAACTTCCGATGAGAAGTGTAACACCTTTGCAGGCTCCAGTCACGGGAATCTACCAGGGACGTAAGTGCATCACGCGAGCATCCCCAACAATTATTCCTCCACCGACACACAAAAAGGATGCCACGTGGAATGAAGGCAGCGAGCTTAGGTGGATTTTAGCCTTCGAACTTGGTTTTCTAAAGTGAAGAAGGGTGAAAGGGGAATTTGTGTGAGGGGTGCAAATTTTCTCCTATAAATTTTCCCCCCACTTTAGCGAGCATGAATACTGATGAGTGAATCGGTAAAGTAGATCGAAGAAGTAGTAGGGTTAGGAAAGTATACCTAAACCATTGAGGAAGTAGACCGCGATCTAGAAAACCCGAGAGTGCAAGACAAGAAAAGGACTTCATAGCTCCATAGAAATATGAAGCTGAAGAAAGAAAGTGCCTTATAGACCTGCATACCTGTAAAAAAAGGTACCCTCCAAGAACTCTCACATGAAGAAAACTAGGAAAAGTGCCTTACAAACCCGCAGACCTACAAGGAAGGTACCCCCAAGAACTCTCACATGAGGGAAATCAAGAAAGTAGACTTCGTGGAGTAAAAAAGCGGCTTCACAGGTGCACTTGCAAAGCGACATGTTTGCCTGTAGATAGAACATGTTAGGAAGCAGCCACACAGGCAAGTAAGTGGATAGTCATGCAGACCCTCATCAAGTTGGAAGGCTTTCAAAGGGATCCCTGGGGAACCCTTCAAAAGAAGTAGGGGTCCACTCAAGGGATGCATTGTTTGAAAGTTGGTTCCTTCTTTCTCGAAATCGATTCATCATCAAGAAATTCTTCTAAAATATGTTCACTTCATCAAGGAATTCGAAAGGAAGAATATGCCCCCACGTGAAGGGAAGATCAAATTTGTTCCCATTTCGAAGGAAGGTTCCCAAGTCCTTTCTTTATGAACCCGTGATGAAGGAAACATGTTTCATTAGGGTTTCAAGTTGAGAATAAAGTTCTTACAAAGAAGTGTGTGAAGATCCTTAAGAAAATATTTGTTGACAACGAATGCATTTTCTAAAGATCCAAGTGATGTAAAGGTGGCGTTGTCACACATGAAAGGGAAAACTCAAGCAAAGAAGAGAGAAAGATAAAGGAGAATAAAAAAAGGAAAGAGAACATAAACAAAGGGCATAGGGGCAGCCTGATATTTCGGGGTCAAAACTGCTCATAAATATATATATAAGTATAATAATAGTATATAAATGAATTGTCATCAACCCCCTACTATATCAGGCCATGTGAAGAATGCACAAGAAGATAAAGTAAAAATAAAAAATTGGGTCAACATGGAAGGAAGCCTAAATTCCCCCAACGCTTTGCATCGTCCCCAATTTGTCGAAATTCAATCACAAACACGGAAGAATGATGATACAAATAGAAGAAGGTTTACAACACAAACACCACGCCTATATCCAACCACCAACAAGGGTGACGAGGTTCATCCAGGCACAAATAGCAAGAGTATAGGGGAACACATCACAACACACACATCTAATCTAAAGATAAAGAAGAGGTTTCCCCCTAACATTGATCAACCAAGAGGTCGTCAGCTTCCCACTCTAGATCATTGTAGGGGGAAAGAGGATGAGCTTGCAGTGGTGAAATGTTAAGGGGAGGAGCTTTTGACCCTCCCGCAACAAGGGATAAGAAAGAAGGACCTATAAGGTCTTTGTCGCTCAACTCTTGTGGGTCCAAGGTCAATGAATTCATGAAGATCGCTAACAAGGTCAAAAATTCATCCACCGAGTTAAACATGCACTTAATATAAGTGCCATATTTTTCCTTGATAGACAAGGAAGATTGCACTTGAGGTTCACCGCTAATCTCACCAAGCGATTCAGAAGCGATGACGAACTCGGAAGAAGCCGAGACTGGTTCTACTACTAAGACAAAACAAGTCAGTGCAGGGCCAACTTTCAAAGAAGGTGGGCTCCTCTTACATCCTCCATTGGTGGGAGAACCACTCTCCACCTTCTTCTTCATCAGGGGAGGTGAACTCCCCACAAATGAGGCAAGAAGGGCGGAGGAAGAGGAGGAAAGAACCGCAGTAGATACGACTGAGGTGTTAATAATATATACGGGCTTTGGGAAAGGTGGGACATTTGGAATGGATGTCAACAAAGGTGACTCCATTGAAGGGGCGATGAACACCTACACCTTTCTAGGGTTAGGCGCATTTGCACTCACAGTGGAATTCAAGAGCGATACAAAGCTAGTTTGAAAGGAAATGGAGGGGAGGAGAGAGAAGGATGTAGAAGAAGGCCCTAATACAGGGGTGGTCATCTCTTCTTCCTTCTTCTGTGAGGTGGCCTTCTCAACAAAGAGAGCCTTTTGTTGGAGCTTGTGTTCATGTGCAAGGCATTTTCTACAACTCTTAGAACTAGAGGCTAGAGGTTGTGAAGGGACGGAAGGCTCCTGCTTAGCCATGGGAGTGTCCTCCACAACTGTCTCCAGTGGAGGGGCAGAATCTTGGATAGGAGCAAGAGGGATAGGTTCAAAAATAGTAGGGGGAATTGACTCTAGTGCCTCGGCAGCGGGAATTTTCCTGTTCACTACTTTGGGAGCAGGAACGGTATGAGGCCATGGGGAAAATTCTCTTTGCATGCCTTTCTTTATCCCATATAAATAGTACCAAGGCCCGTGAGGCTGAACAGGGAGATCTGATATCCTTATCTTTGGTCTATGCCAAGCAGGCACCATTGGACTCAATGGGTAAAGACCAGGCTTACTCATCCAATGCTCCTCCCAAGAGAGAGGAGTGTGTGAGGCAACCCAAGAAGGAGCAAGCTTCTCCTTTCACTTTCAAGAAGAGGAGGTAGTTGGTTGTTCTACTACAAGAAGGGTTAGTTTCGGCTATCCCTTGCCCCCAATCTTATACTTTAT
The DNA here is from genome assembly GCA_007115665.2 of Sequoiadendron giganteum. Taxonomy (NCBI): domain Eukaryota; kingdom Viridiplantae; phylum Streptophyta; class Pinopsida; order Cupressales; family Cupressaceae; genus Sequoiadendron; species Sequoiadendron giganteum. The sequence continues at coordinate 255,641,379 of CM021108.1, read as the reverse complement.
GTAATTCTTATAAAGTAGGTTCATTCTCAGAGGAAGTGGACCAACCAGGGTGGGCCAAAAGTGATCCAATAAATATCCCCCATGGTATACCACAAGCTGGTATCTAGTATCATGCACTACATGCATGACACCTTTATGGGAAAACTTTAAACATTTATGAATTATGGAGGTCGTCCCATTCATGGAAGCCAACCAAGGTATACCTAGCTTCACCCTGAATAGGTCCAACTCGGGAAGGACATAGAAAACTATGCCTATGTTCCTTGGTCCAACCAAGATGGACAGTTTTATCGATCCATATGGTTTGAGAGCAAGGCCATCATGCGTATGAATAATGGACTTTATTTTTTCATATTCCTGCCTTTGCAGGGATTTTAAGAATAGAGTCTCCTTTATGATGACATTCACTCTACTCGTGGGGTTGACTAAGACTCATGTCACAATGTTTCCATTGAGGCGAGCGAGAATGTAAAGCGGAGAAGCTTTGTCATTTGTCGGTACATCTTACGAAGTGAATGTCACATCCGATGAACCGGTCGCAAGACAAGGAGAAGGAGCAATAGTAACCATGTTAACATATGCTCTGGGTTGAGAAACAAAATCGATGGGATCGATAATCATGTTATCAAAATGTGACGAACACAAGTTCATGTATATTTGCAATTCACTATTATCTTTCACCACTAATTTGTTTGTATTTTTTTTGCTTCCATCGATATGAATAGTATCATCCTCGATGTGATCATGTATCTCATGATGCAGGTGCATGCAACGTTCAGTATCATGTATGTTAACTCGATGATATTGACAATAGGTATTTGCTTCATACCAACTAGGGTAAGGTTCCCTAACGGGTTTAGGACTTGGCAAGTTTACAATCTTATTGTTCAACAAATTTTGCAAGATGGAGGAATAAGATTTTGATAACTTTGTGAACTTTTGGTCACGTCGGAGGCCGTTGTTATCCACAACGGCTACTACATTCACAATGACTTTTCCTTTTTTAGAGATTGACACAATGGACTTCCCTTTAGGATGGGAGTCTGAGGAAGATCCTCCAAACTAAACCATAGTCATTTGATACTCTCGTAAGGCTACACACAAATGTGCAAAAGAAGGGTATTTCATAAGGGAAAACTTCTCTTGCCAAGGCCTTTATAAGTTCCCTATGAACACCTTCTACACATCGGAATCAGGTAATGGGTATGAGATTTCTGAAAAGAGTGCTTGATATTGCGCTATAAATTCAGTAATCTTCTCATTATTCCCTTGTTTACATCAGACAAGGTTAGAGAAGGTCATCTTAGGCCCGATGTTGGCTTGGAACTATTGTAGAAACTGGTTCACAAGCTTATCGAACATAAAGATGGAATTGTCTGGCAAGGAACAATACCACTCGAGTGTTGTATCCTTCATAGATCTAGGAAATAGTTTTGCCATCAATGTATTGTGATGGAAGAAGTCTCTACATAAGGCACTAAAAGAAAACACATGTGTTTGCGGGTCCCCTTTTCTACCATATTTCTCGAACTTAGGAATCTCCATCCCTTATGGGAAAGGAGTGTTTAGGATCACTACCAACAATGGGCTATGTTGGAATAAGGGCTAGAAGATAGGCTGGGCAGAAGCTTGGGAGAGATTTGCCAGTTGGTTTTGCATCTTCCCCATATTCAGAAGAAGAGTGTTCAAAATTAGGTCATTAGAAGATATAGGACCAGTGGAACCATTACTAGAGCCACCACTAGGACCACCGCCATGAATACCACCGGAGTCGTCGCCAATGCCACCGCCATCAATGTGACCTTCATCGGAGCCTCCACCACTTCCAAAGCCACCACCAAAATCTCCATTGGAACCACTTTCGCTAGTGCCACCAAAGCCTCCACCGATCATCCCACTAAATCCTCCACTATTGGAGGTGACAGGAGGGGTGAAGTGAAAACCCAGAGGGGTTTTGTTTACTTTGACAATCTCAGAATTTTCAAAAACAGCAGGTATATTGATTGAAGGGATTGTATCGGTCATGTACATAGATGTGGGAGGCATCAACACTTCCAACTGTCTCTCATGTTCTTTGAAGGTTCCACCTTGTATCATGTTACTATGGTTCGAAGGGGCGCACGCTTCAGTCAGATTAGTGAGACTAGCCAAGAGTTCTATGCTTGTTCGATCTTTTCCTACCATGTATCTTATTTCATTGATAACCTTAGCAGCCCTAACCAGCTTCAGGTTTTTCTCCAGGTGATTCTCCAAATCACCTAACCCTTTTCTAAGACTAGCGACATAATTAGATGGGATATGGACAGCTTCATGCTCATCTATGGATGATGATGTGGGAGACGCAGAAGGGGTAGGGACGTGGTCAGTTTCATCGAGGAATCTGGACTCGCCCCGTGACACTTGCTCCTACATAGAAATGTCAATTGCAAAATTGGAGAAAAGACCAGTAGTGAAACTAGAAGAGACCTTCGTCCTCTCCATCAGAAGGTGTCACAGACTTCTCCTAACAATAAACCCAGAGTTCGTGGAGTGAGTTGTGATGCTCATAAACCTTCACAACATATATGGGTACAATGATCAGAGGGTAAAAGGGGAAAAGCTCAAAACAACAACAAATGAGTAGATGTTGGTTGACGTTAGGTTCACCGAAAATGTAAGAGAGGGGGACCAACCATGTCAAGGCCCCAGGTCATGAAGGGCCAAGAGTAGTAGGCTACCCTAACTTACTTCAACTTAAGCGAATGTTAGGAAGTGAGGGACAAGAATGATGGGAACTTTAAGGTCCTTTGATCACTCTATAGACCCAGGACTTGAAAGGAGGCTAGGTGAGTCATTTTTTTAGATTCAACACATTGTCTCAGATAGCTCTTTGTCGAAGGAAAAAAGCATGGTTTTGGGACGACAACGTGGTGCGTTGGCATCTCTTAGGTGTGCTTACGTTCGTACGACCAAAGGACCAAAAAAACAAGGTTGGATTCGAAAGAACAAACTAACGACCTAGCGAACTATGTTTGAAAGGCAAAGATAACCCTAAGACATGAATAAAGTATATGCGAATGTGGTAAAGTAAATAGATCGGTTCTAAGGTGACAAGAATGATCTCATCGAAAAGCTTGTTCGTCGACTAGCTCCAAGATATCTCCACCTGCACACAAAAGAGAAGGAAATTGTTGGGGGGATGTATAGGGGTATGCCTTAGTCAAAGCCGTATTTTAGTGTTTCCACCTCCACAAAAAGCTAAGTTTGCAACGATGGAGAAATAATATGATAAAGAAGGAAATAAAGAAAAAGAACACTAAAACACTACAAAGCAGTAATGTGCTTACTCAACCAAGTAATAGAGGAGAGGAGTAGAAATCTTACCACCTCCACCAAGAGTGCTCAAGACTAATAGGGGAGAAAATGAGAGGAACTCAAGCCTCTGTTACAATGGTGTTGTTCTACACTTGCACTACTGAATTGATGGAGTTATGGAATTGTTGCTATAGAGTGCAAAAATGTTGTTTGAATGCTTGAAGTGAATGCTAAGAGCTTGTGTGTTGCCAACAGAGATCATCCTGCCTTGAAATGAATGAATGAATGAATAATGGATTTAAAGGAGAGAGTGAATGAAACGGCCATATTTGGGTCGGTCAGCTGAAGGGGGCGTTACAATTCGACTTCCAATGAGAAGTGTAATGCCTCTGCAAGCTCCAGCCATGGGAATCTGCCAGGGACGTAAGTGCGCTGCGTGGACGTCTACACACCGCGTGAGCATCTCTGACAATTATTCCTCTATCGATGCACAAAAAGGATTCCAAGTGAAATGAAGGCAACATGCGTAGGTGGATTTTATCCTTCGGACTTGGTTTTCTAAAGTGAAGAAGGGTGAAAGGGGAATTTATGTGAGGGGTGCAAATTTTCTCCTATACACTTACATACTAGCCACCTTTCTTTAACTGTGTCTTCTACTATGCTCCATCATTGTCTTCCTCTAAATCATCATTTCCCTCTTGCATCAAGGAAAATTACCAATTCCCATCTCACACCTCCACTCTGTGAACACAACCCTTCAAAAAATTGATGCTTGTTTGTGCCTAGTTTCTCCTTCCTGCCACATTCATGTTTAGACCCCATACCACAAAATGTTGTAATGACCCATTTTCCATGTAAAGTGTCAAAGTGGTCTTTCCATTTGGGAAAAACCTCTTCCTAGAATGGTGCAACTAAGATAACCTTTCATTCCTCCTTGTCAATGCGACCACACCAGCTTTGTCATCAACATAAGCTTACATTGGTTTCTCTGATTCTCTAGCATCTAAGAGCATTGCTAGGAACATGGATGCTATGTTCATGTTACCATGATAGTGACCATCATTTCTGAAATATTCATCACCCAACGCCATTCGAATTTCATGCAAACCCACCCCCGCCCTTGTCTTGAATATCTCCACAAGCCTTCTTTCCAAGACATCCCCATAAAATGTCATCTATCATTTCCTAGTGACCATGCAGATGTAGGTATCCATGACTCTGCCATTTGTTATAATGCAACTGCTCCCATTTTTTTGGTGATTAATAATACAGGAATGTACATGATTACTTAGGTTTGTTGATGTCCTTTCCATCTCGACTTTGTTGTGTCATAATTTGTAATTTCCAATCCTTGTAACTACGCATAGGAGAGAGTGTGCGATCCTCCAGATTAGTAGCAGAAGGTGTGCCAATCCATCATTGAAGTGACATCAACTTCTTGTGTTGTCATTTCAACTTCCATCTTTTCCATGTTGTTTGCCAACTCATTCTCCTCCTGGAAAATATGTGTGATGATTGTTTCCTTATACATTTTCATCACCTTCTTTATTTATTTGTGTGAGCCACCTTTGCAATTTCCAATTGAACATTTGCCCTATTCTGATTGCATTAACCACGATCTATAAATCCCCCTCCAAGTGTGCCTTGTCAACTTTTAATTTTCCACTTGTAAGTAATCTGAGAAAAGTTTCCTGGAATTCTACATCATTATTAGTTTTTATCAATTTTACTTCCTACCATTTTTATTATCTTTCCTCTATGAGCACTCACCATAAATCCAACTCTCACCATCCCTGAGTTTCCCCCTAGTTGCCCCATTAAAATTGATTTTGATCCACCCTTTCTCTAACATCTTCCATTTGATGTCTTTCCTCGTAATATTTGGCAGATTAACATCCCCACCCCCATAAACGGGGGGAACACATAGATTCACCCATACCTTCACCATTGATTCATCCCATGTTCTAAATTTTATTTTACTTAGGCTTTGAATCCATGCTACATTATTTGTAGTTTTAGTTATTCTTGCTTTCGCTTTTGACCACAAGTGCTCCATGCCCATTTATTTTTCTTGAAATATCCCCTAGTTGTGCTCTTTCCAGATTTCCCAAATGATGATTGATGGAGAGCATACCCATATACCACCAAAAATTGACCCTTTATTGAGCGTGGGACACATATTGAATAATGCTCTTAGATTGTTAGGGAGTGGGCTCTACCAGCCCAATTTTTACATGATTGTATACCAACATGATTCTACTAATTTGTATATTAGAAGAAATGATCCACTTATTTGTATATTGCATTTTTTGGGCCAGCAAAGTTGATCTTCTTTAGTCTATTTCTTGTCAAGATTTTGTTCTATAGAGTTTCCCATGAACTTTTGAAAGACACTTGTTGCTCCACATTATATGGGTTGGCCATTCCTCTTTCCTAATGCTAGCCTCTTGGATTCTATATCCTAGAATTACCTCCGCACCATACAATCTCATCTTCTCCTGATAATCAAATTGGTCTATCTCTTAGAATATATTCTAACCTAACTTTTTGGTCATTTGGAGCTTTTAAGTTTTCAATTGATTTCCATTTCCAACCCATGATACCATTTTTGGTGGTTTTTTCCACATAGTCCTCCACTTTTGATCCCCATTGTTCCAAAAAAATTTCTTTTAGTTCCTGCATTTGCAAAAAAAAATCCAATGCTTCATATCCATTCCAAGGCTCCTACTAGAATGAGGCCTTTCTCTCCCACTTTTTAGATTCCAAGTTACTTGTTTTCTTATGATACTTCTGTAGAATGTGATGAAATTCTAAATCGATGAGCCAATGGGGGGTCTATAACAAACAAAATCTTGGTTTGGCAGGGAGAATCTAAGTATTTATTTTAGAGCACCCTAGCCCATTTTTGGTCCTTGTTGCTATACATATTCCATAACAATTTCGCTCCCAATGCCACATTCATTATTTCCATCTTCCTTATACCCACACTGCCTCCATTTTTGGCTTGGCATATTTTTTCCCATACGATTAGAGGTATCTTCCTCTAATCCTTACTCCCATTCCAAAAGAATTGCCACATTTATTGGTCAAGAATATCACCCACCTTCTTCAAAATTTGCATGCATGAAATTCCATAATTTAGGATTGTCGCCAAGATAACCCGTAGTATTATAATTTTCCTTGCTACCGTGATCCATCTTCCTTTCCACATCCTATAGATTAGATTTTTTCACACTTGCAAAGAGTGGTAGTCCAAGAAATTTACTCGACATCTTTACACCTTTATGTTCACAATTCTCACAGTGTATCTTTGTTTTCTTAAGTCGATATTAAAGAAAAACACATCTAACTTTTTCTAGTTTACTTTTTACCTAGAAGTTGTGAAAAATCTATCTAGCACCTTCTTTATTGCTAATGCCTCCCTCCTATTCACTTTCCCAAAAGAATAGTACCATCTCTAAATTGCTTGTGTGTGATTGATTTCATATTTGGGGCAACTTTGATGCCCTTCCATCTTCCATTATTTGTCCCAAACTTGATGCTTCTCCCCAAGGCCTTCACCATTATAATGAAGAGGGATGGTGATAGTGGATTCCCTTATCTTAGCCCATTAGTGGATTAAAAGAATCCATTTGGTGTCCCATTTATTAATACATAAAATCTAGGGCTTAAGATGCAACTTTGAACCCATTGTGTCTACTCCTTACAAAAACCAAATTTATCCAAAACCCATATGAGAAATTACTTGTCCACTTGATCATAAGCTTTCTGAATGTCTAATTTGATTATCATCCTATCAAATTATACCTTATGAATTATGTGAATATCTTTATGTGCAACGATTATTCCTTCCAATATTGATCTGGCTGGAGTGAAACCACTTTATTCCTTTGAGATCAGGATTGTGGGAATCTCCTTTAGTTTATTTGCTATCACCTTCATCACTAATTTGTAAATTGTGTTGCATAACGAAATTGGTCTAAAATAATGCATGGTTTTCATGCTTTATTTTTTAGGAATTAAAGCTAGGAAGGTATTGTTTATATCTTTTAGCATTATCTTCTTCCTCCTTGATTCCTCTACCACCTTTGTTAGATAATCTCAGATGACATCCTAGAATTCTTGGAAAAACTTGTAGGGAATCCATCCGGGTTGAGCGCCTTGTCCATACCTAACTTAAATGTGGCTCTCCTCACCTCTTCCTTGGATATTTCCTTATAAATCTCCTTATATTATGCCTTAGTTACTAGTTTAGGTATGCACTCTAATAACTCATCCCTTTCTCTCCTTACCATATTTGGTGCTTTGTTCAACAGTTGTTCAAATATTGCACCACTTCTTCTCCAACCTCCATGTCTATTAGTAGACTCTCATCCACTCGAGAGATCTCTATGATGTGGTTTTGGCTTCTATTAGCTTTTGTGGTATTGTTTTTTTTTTTGTTTTCATCCACTTCTTTTAGCCATGTATCCATTGGTTTCTCCTTCCAAAAAATATCTTCCCTTACCAAAACTTATGTGTACTGGTCTAGAAAATACTTTTCTGTATCATAATCCTCTGCATTCATTCCATCTTTCATCACCTCTATTAATAATCCTTTTATTTTCCTTTTTTTATAAGATATTTCTAAAGTTTAACTTATTCCAATCTTTCAGTTGCGTTTTTACAAACACCAATTTATTTGTAAGTTGATACATGCGAGATCCCTTTGATCTGGATCTCTACTCCACCACTCTTGCACCTTGTCATTCAACCCTTTATCCTCGAGCCACATATTTTCAAACTTGAACAAACATATTGATGGAGTTTTATTTGGTACAAATACACGCCCTATTGGCAGGTAGTATGAACTTGTTAGACTTAGAATATTTGATTCCATCATTGCCTCCATATTGTCCCATTCTCTAACAGGAAAAAACCTATCCAATCTCTTTGTTATGCCTATGAAGCCCCTTCTTCTATTAGTCCAAGTGGAAAACCTATTTTTTGGTACTATGTCTTGAAAATTATTATTGTCTATAAACTTCATTCAATCTCCATTTGTACTTGATTTGTACTAGTTGGTCCTCCTCTTTTTTCTGTATTTGACAATGTGGCATTGAAATATCCCCCAAGAAAATTTATATCCTTGTAGAGTGAATGTTAGATTTGATAGCCTCTCCCACAATTCTATTTTTGTCATTGTTTTTTTTGGGCCATACACATTGATTAGAAAGATTTCATTCTTCATCCAACTTGCTTTAACTTTTATCAGTTGCCAAGTTTGATCATCTATAATTGACTCCACATGAATCCATCTAGGGTTCTAGATTACACTAATGCCTCTCGATGCTCCTCTAGCTTCCACAAAGCATCCTTTCCATTGTCTCCACTTTCCTATTAGCCTCATTGCCTCCTCCTTTGTTAGTTTGGTTTATTGCAGCATAAATTTCTCTATATTTGATTGGTCAATTTGGCGCGTGACCAACATAAATCTACTTAGATATAAATAAAATATACATACATAAAATACACAAATAAATATAAATAAAATAAACACAAAAACAATACACATAGATATATACAAATAAAATATACATAGATAAAATACGCATAAATAAATATAAATAAAATATACATAGATAAAATACATATAAATAGGTATAAATAAAATATACATAGATAAATATAAATAAAATATATATGAATAAAATACACATAGATAGATATAAATGAAATATAAATAGATAAAAACACATCAATAGATATAAATAAAAATATATATAGATAAAATACACATAAAAATATATAGACATAAAAAAAATACACATAGATAGAATTTGTGTATGTATACATTCGATTAATGTATATATATTTTATATGGGTGTGTATGTCTAGTTTATTTATATCTATCTATGCATATTTTATATATGCATTTATATTTACAGATAAAATACACATAGATTGATATAATTAAAATATACAAATATAAATAAGTAAAGTATATAGATAAAGATAAATAAATCTTACTTTCTATGATAGTAAAATGCCTTTCTCGTATAAAGTAGGTACATGGAGAGTTGGCATTCTATCAGGGTTTTAATTTTCACAAGTTTAATTGTGGTGCTAAATTGGGAATTTTGCCTTCATTTTACCATGGTGATGTTTATTGTCAGGGTCTCTACGAGAGGTTTAGTCTGTGGTGAGATGGACAATCTTGTCCAGCTATGGAGCAGTAAGCGCCAAATGGCCTTTAGGGGACCCATGACATCACTACGGATGAGACGTATTATCTGACATTTGGATTTCCTCACTTTCTCAATGGTGAAATTCATCATGGGGAGGCACTTCATGGAAGGAAATGAAGGTTTTAGATTGGTCTCGAGCATTTCTTCCAAGGTGTTGGCAGGGATTCTGGATGTTGGGGTCTCTAAGATTGAAGTGAATATTATTATGCAAAGACTCTCAAAAAAATATCTCTTGGTTGGGATGGAGAAGTTTTGGTTGTGGCAAGGATTGGGTTGGGATGCCCCTGTCCACATGACTTGAGGTTTGTGGAGGAGTGTGGAGTAACTACTAATTACTATCCCTTCCTCTTGGACATTGAGGGGTTGGAGCTTCTTGAACACCGTAGATTGGTGATCTTTGGGGAGGAATTCCTGAAGACGAAATTCAATCTTTTGGTGACAAAGAAAGCTACTTGGTGTTATGAATTTAGGGATTTTGCTCAACATAATCTCTAGTGAAAATCTTAGTCTATACTTTAGTTTTGTTATGGGTTGCAACAATATATGTTAAGTATATTGTTTTTTTAGATTAGGAGATAGTGTTTGGTTTGTCGATGATGGCAGGACCCTACGTGGTCATTTTGAATTTTATGATAATACACTGGGTTGGGGACCAGTTCTAGGTGGGTTGTTGGTTCAATATTGTGCCTCTAGCATACACTGCACTATAAATCTTTTCAATATCAATACAAATCTCATTTTACTTATAAAAAAATACATACATAAATAAAATATATAGATATTTATAGATAAAATAAACATAAATAAAATAGACATAAATAAAAATATATATAAATAAAATATGCATAAATAAAATACACAAATATATGTAAATAAAATATACATAGATAAAATACACATAAATAGATATAAATCAAATATACATACATAAAACACACATATAGATTTTTTTTTTGGGTAAGTACTACCAGAAGGGGTAGTTCCCTTTGTTTTAATTTCAAAAACGCGATTACATCATGTATAAAAGTTTCACATGGGTAGGACTAATGACGCCCACACCACATGACAATGAAGATAATAACACACAATGTTGCTCCTATGCATGACATTAGACATATGTTTGTGATACAAACAATCACTTCTTTGTGTTTAATCCCAGTATTCCAAGGCAACATTAGTCATCACAAGCGAGGGCACCATCCAAACTTACCATCCACAAAGCAATACCACTATGTTGAACATACTCGAGCAACTCCTCGAAGAAGATACCAAAGACCTACCAAGTGAGACCGACGTGCTCATGTCACACGCTTTTGTGCACTCAAAGAATCCCACGTGAATATTAGCAATCGAAAGAAAGGAATCACAACACATAATACCGATAACGATACAAAAACTACACCAAGAGATAAGAAAAACCCAATGTGAAATCAAACTCTGGAATAGACACACCCCACAAGAAGTAGTTGGAGGAGCATCAAACACCAACGCTATCTTTTAGTACCATTTTTTTGAGCCCCAAAGGTGTTGAAGCAACATCCCAAATCACCTCCACCAACTCTAGATCAACTCCAAGGTTATCCAATAGATTGACAACCCCATTAGCCTCCCTAAATCTAGGATGTTCGACTGGTACAGAGAGGACCATCGAGAGACAAGGCCAACTAGTCCCATCATTCTGAAGAAAAAGGGCAAGTTAACAATAGGTGATTTGCAGATTCCCCATCCTTTCGACAAAGCAAACAAATGTTTGGACCTTGAATACTATAAGTATTTAACGTGTCCCCGATCAAAATCTTTTTATACAGGGTTGTCCAAAGAAATGCGCCTACTTTTGGAAAAATGCTCGACTTCTAGCAAAGATCGACATGCCAATTTATCAATTAGCAGTGAGTAGATTGAATTTCATACGCCAATTTCATGGAGTATTTACTGGATCTCACACCACACCAAATAATCTCATCATTATCCTCCAATAGATATGCTCGCCTATGCATAGAGATCTCACTGAGTTTGAGTTAGACCAAGGGGAGGGCATCAATGGAATCCACGTTGGCCCATTCATATTTTTTCCCAAATTTCCACCAACCGAATGAACGTAGCAGGCCACACATTTTCCATTTTTCTCCACCACCCAATCTAGCCAATCATGATCATCAAATTCATTGACAATAGGAGTGAAACCGTTCCATGAATCCAACCATAAGTTATCTCATTTTCCATTGTCGATATGCCATGTGAGGTGCTCATTTTCCAAATCATGAACCCCCCCATTAGAATTTGCTATAGTGAGAATACGTTTTAGCTTGAGCGAATCAAGATACTTGCTTTTTAGTATTCTGCACCAATGTCTGTCCGGCTCTCTATACATTTTCCAACACAACTTAGCCCCCAAGGCTAAGTTATGCATCTCCATTTTTCTTAGTCCAACCCCACCACAACCTTTGGGCAAGTAGGTCATCTCCCAATTAATTAGAGGAATCCTTTTTTCTTCCTTGGCACCTTCCCAATTTTTTTTTTTCAAAATCCCTTCTAGGATTGATAATGCTTTGGATGTCATTTAGAAGCATGGAATATCATAGATGGGGACAACAGAGAGGACATATTTTATCATTAATATTCTCCCAACAAGTGACAACCATTTTCTTTTCCAAGCTACAACTTTATTTCTACAGTGGTCCAACATTTTCATCTAGAGATCTGTCTTGCACATTCCCAGGAAGAGCGAGGCAACCAAGTGCTTCGAGGGAGGCTTGACAATAGAGAAACCCAAGAGTGAGGTAATTCTCCTCTAAATCGTGGACTTGGTATTGAAGAAAAAAATCCTTATTTTTCTTTGTTCATCACTTGTCCAGAAGAAGAGGTATAACATTCGAGAGCCATCTTGATTGTTTCAGCTTCCTTTAATGTCGCTTCTCCAAATAAATGGTATCATCTAATTGGGTGTGAGTAATCAAATCAATATCATATGCAACCCTAATACCTATCCACAACCCCATGTTCCTCAAGTTTTTAAAATATCTCCCCATGGCTTCAACCATGATAACAAATAGAAATGGGGAGATAGGGTCCCCTTGACACAGTCTGTTTTTGGCTTTGAAGAAACCGCATAGGGAACCATTTACCAAAATAGAATATAGAGGAGTGGAGAGGAAATAGTGAATTAATTCCAACCAGTGATTCAAGAATCCAAAGTTTCTCATAACAACTAGCAAGAAGTCCCATTGGACACAGTCATAAGCCTTACTGATGTCAATTTTAATTAACATACCTTTTATACACTTCAAAGCTATTTGTGTGCAGTGTTTCTGATGTTGTTATGATGTTGCCAATTATCTCCCTCCCAAGAGTGAATCCATTATGCTCCTTTGATATAATCAGTTTCATGAACTTCTTAAGCTTGTTAGTGAGAGCCTTAGCTAAGATCTTATAAATGGTATTGCACATCGCCATTGGTTAGCAATCAGCAAAGGAGTAACAATCTATTTTCTTTGGAATTAGAGCAATCATTGTATTGTTTAGTTTACTAATGAATTTATGTTTTTTCTTGAAATCCTCCACCACCTGCCAAATATCATCCCCTAGGAAGTTCCAACAATTTTGATAAAATTTCACAAATATCCCATCAGGCCCAGGTGATTTTTGCGGATGCAATTCAAATACCGCAGTGCATAGCTCATCCTTCATGAACGAGGCACAAAGCATATTATTATTATCATATCAAGGCACTTAGGGATGTATGAAATGATTGAAGGATCCCTAGTGAGAGTGTTATCCATGAAGCAAGAAGAGATTCAAAGTAACGAATGGCCTCAGTTTCAATACCGATCCTGTCATTCACAATTGACCCGAACCATTGGTTCTAATGTTTTCAATACGATTTCTTTGCCTCCTAGATTTTGCTGAATTATGGAAAAAAATTGTATTGGAGTCTCTATTATTCAACCAAGTCTCTCGTGCTTTGTCATTCCAAAACAACTCCTCACGGGCCAGTAGTTCAGCATGTCTGGCTTTCAAATTTTTTTTGTTTCATATTCTATAATTGTCATTCCAAATCTAATCACATGTCCATTCAAAGACCCTAGATCCTTTTCAACTTCTGCTTTCTCCGAAAATATATTTTTGAATGTGGCCTTATTCCATTCTTTTAGCTTCCTTTTTAAATTTGTGAGCTATTGAAAAATATAAATCTTATTGTGCCTTCCAAATGAGATCCCTCTAGCCACCATTCTTTCAAGCATTTTATTAAACTTAGGTCATGCCAATACATCGTTTCAAATTTAAAGTAACCTTGAATAGGTTTTTTTCTCAAGCCTATGTTCAGCAATACCGAGAAATGGTCTGATACCACCATCAAAAGATGCTAGCCACACAATTACACATGTTATCTATCCACCCTTCATTAATCAGGAAAAGGTCCAACCTTTCTGCAATATTGGTAAAACTAGATCTCCAATTCATCCAAGTGTAAGTAATGTTTTAGGAACACAAATTACCACAGGTATCAAGGAAATAAAATCTCTGAAATCAAGCATTAACCCTATTAATTTTATTGAGGACACCGCTCTCTTCACTTATGTTTGGGATGGCATTAAAGTCACCACCCAAGATAACTTTGTTGTAGCTTAACCTGTTGAAGAATGTTTTAATATTGTTCCAAACCTCTAGTTCTCCTCAGTCTTGATTGGGCCATAAATATTGAACAAAGGAAATTCAAAATATGATAGCCAACATTTAACCATACCGAGTAACCAATTGTTACCAAACCCCTTGCTGAGTCATTAGCACTTCGAAAGAACACTGACCATTTTTTGCAATACCTAACAAAATTGTCACCTTCCTATGTGCTGATTTTGGTTTCTTGCAGCATAATAATGTCTGCCAGAACATGATCCAGGTGACACTTAACCAAGCATCTTTTGTCAGGGGCCGATAGGCCCCTAACATTCCATGTCAAGATCTTCATTGTTCACCAGGGAAGACCTTGGCTCCCTTGGATTTAAGGAAATCCTTGATGCTTAATAGACCCTTTTTATTGGCCTCTTCTTCCCTCTTCTATCTATTTTTTTTTTCCGCCTCTTACTCTTTTTGATATACCCAAAATTGAAACAGTCGATTGGCTTATATATTTTGGTTCGATGATCCCCAATTCATCCTCCTTTGAATAACACTCATTCGAATTAGACATAATATGCTCCAGAATCTCTTCAACTCCAATCCAACTTGGGATATCACAAATATTGGCCTCCCCCATGCCACGAGTCTATATATCATTCACAACAACCTTTCTAGGTCATAGAATGAAGGGGACCAAAGCAAGATTTCTTTCGGCATTACCATTCAAAGAAGGGGATGCATCCCTTGGAGGTGACCCCAAGGAGGGATTTTCATTGTTCTTACTCACAGCGAATCCACAAAGTTTGGTTGATTGGCCTTCCTTCAATTGTCATACTTTTTTCATCCTTGGGTGAATCTGGCATGAATCAACCATATGGTCCATATGCCTGTAGATCATACAATATAACTTGTCCACTTCCACTTCAATCGGTACCACTCTATGGCTACCATCAACGCATCTGAGGATCTCATCTGGAATTCTTTTAACTGCAACAATTAGGATTCTGGCATAGATGTAGGAGTCCTTGTCTAAAATTTCAGAATCAACATCAACAAGGGTTCCCAATGACCGCCCAATTTTCTCTAAACATTCGTCTACCCAATATTCCAAGGGAAGGTTATACAAGTGAATACAAATTAGTTTCTCATAAGGTTCCAAAGCAACTGGATCAAAGTTGGGTGCCCACTTTTGCATATACAAAGGATTGACTTACACCCTTTAAATCCTAATTTACCAAACCATAAATACTCTTCAAGTTTCTCGGCGCACTACCAACATTCTCACATGAGTCCTCTGACGCGAGTACAAGGTAGTAAATCATGAAGCTTTATGTTCGCTCAATGCATAAAACAGCACTCGGTGCTTGGTATTCTCAAAACGACAATCTGAGTCCGCCAAAGGTTCTAAGCACAGCCCTGCAGCATGGAGACTCTGCTGGCCCTGGACACTGAAAAGCAACAACAAGCATTCCGTGGGATAATTTCAAACAAAAGGCTCAGTAGGTTAATGTCCTGCCCTCATCCAGTGGTGCTCGAAGCAACAAAGAAGGTTCTGGGCCCCAAATTCCTCAAAGCCCGCCACAGATTCAGATCAAATGTGGAAATCCCTGCCATGTTCCTGGTGACCAACATCAACATGGGTGTCCTGAAATCTTCTGCAAAAAAGCTGACCCAAATGCTTTTTCACCATGCATGGCTGGGAGACATCGATGGAGCTCTAAACAACATCGATGACAACAACCTCGTTCCTATGCCCCAACACTACAACGTGCTAAGCATACGGGGCCGAGAGGTGTTGAAGTTCCCTCTGGTAAGGATTGTTGACCCAACAAGGTATTAAAAGTTGTGGGACGTTTGGGACAGGAGCATCAATTTCCTGCTCAGGGCGGCGAAACTCACCACCAACTTACCCCGTGGATGGGCAGTGCGTTATGTGGTAAACAAAGGCCTCAATACTGACCTCCCAAACGGGGATAACACTGATTGGGGTTTCGGCACATGCGAAAAATGGTTCCCGTCGAACGACAGAGACCTTGAGGAGAAGGCTCTGGGACCTGTGCATAGCAAGTGCAAAGTCGACTACCCGAAGGTCTCCAACTACATAGCCTACAAGAAAAAGGTGGCTGAGGAGGACTCAGACGAAGATGACTCTGTGGAAATGGCTGAAGCGTAAAGTCCTGCATCTCCTAGCATAAAGCTTAGCACAGTCAGTCCCGTTTGTTTTCTTGTAAAGTCTGCATCTTCTCTTTTGTTTTGTCTCTAGGGCCTAGAATGTTGTATCAATCTAGTCATTAGGCCATTTTCCAATTGGCCACAGTGGACCTTGGCCACAAACTGGAATCTTGTAATTTGGTCTTTGAATTAATATAGGGTACTACCCCTCTGCAGTGTTTTAACCAGCAAAAAAAAAATACATAGAAAAAATTAGATATAAATAAAATATACATAAAAAAAATACATAAATAATAAATAAAATATACATAAATAGATATACATAAAATGCTCCTAAATATATATAAATAAAGTACACATAGAAATAATACATATAGATAAATATAAATTAAATATACATATATAAAATATGCATAGATAAATATAAATTAAATATACATAGATAAAATACATGTAAATAATATATACATATAAATAAAATACACATAAACAGATATAAATAAAATATATACATAAATATATATAAATAAAATATACAGAGGTAAAATACAAATAGATAGATATAAATAAAATACACATATAATATACACAGACAAAATACACATATATATAGATATAAGTGAAATATACATAGATTGAAATAAAATATACACATAAATAAAATTAATATGAATTAATATAAATAAAATATACATAGATAAAATACACATAGATACAAATAAAACATACATATATAAAATGTGTATAAATAGATATAAATAGATATATAATATACACAAATATAAAAGATACATAAATATAGATAAATAAAATATACATAGATAGATATAGATATAAATAGATACAAATAAATATAAATAAATAAATAAAATACACATATATAGAGAAGTCTTTTGTTTTCTTCTTCAACACCAAAAAATCAGTGCAAAGGAAAATCGCAAAAATGTTGGGCTTTTCGATTGCCTCTCTTCTGACAAAACATTTGGGGGTTCCTCTCTTCCAAGGGGCATGTAAATCAAAATACCGGGATGAATTGTTGAGTCAATGAAGAAACAAATCGGAAACCTGGAAATGCAAATGGCTATCCTTCGCAGGGAGAATACAAAAAATTAAATCAGTTTTGGTTGCTATCCCAATTTACGTGATGTCATGCTTCGAGCTATCAAATAAAGTGATTGGAGGCCATAAGGTTTCGTGAAAAATTTCTTATGGGAGGGATCAAAAGACTCCAAGTAGATCCCACTAATAGGGTGGGAGACTACGTGCCAAAGGCACAAGGACAAAGGTGTTGGTCTGTTAAATATGGAGATGGTCAATTAGGCATTGGGTGCGAAGCTGTGCTGGAAATTGGTCAAGGAACCGGGGAAATAGTGGTGTCGTATTATCCAGAGCAAATACTTGGATAATAATTTTCCAATGCGAATCATAACGATGGCAAATAGGGGGGATGGCTCGGTGATTTGGAGGCACATCTGGGACTATAGGAGGATAATAACTGAGCATATTTCCTGGAGGATTTGTAACGAAAAATCTGCTTCCTTTTGGTGTGATTCTTGGGAGGGATACGTCCCTTTGGCGGATGAGATGGGAGATCATGACTGGTTAGTAGGGGTGGAAGATAGGCTCAGCCAATATGTTGTGGACTATGTAACAACGACAACTGACGAAAAGGGCAGTAGATTTGATTGGAGGCGTCTGGATTGTGACCTTATCCCGATAGATTTCCACCCACGTCTACAGGAGGCCCTGGAAATAAGAAGAATAAGGTTGTCCCTAGCTGAAGATGATGTGATATGGTGTGCCGCCAAATCTGACAACTACTCAGCGAGGTTGGGATATGAGGTCCAAATGGCTATCAAGGATAGTGACTGTTGGCCATCGTCGTTATGCTGGAACTCTAGGATACTGTCGAAGGCAGGTGCTTTCCTTTGGATTGCACTTCACAAGCGGATCCTTACGGGTGATAGGATGATGAAAATCGAGATCCAAGGCCCTTCGATGTGTCCACTTTGTAAAAGTGATGGTGAATCTGTCGATCATCTTTTATGACATGTCACTTCGCTTCAACTTGTTGGGATTGGCTGATGAACACTCTGGAGTGGAGCTCTCCTCACCAATTGGATCTAAGATCATTTTTATCAAGCTGGCCAGTGGGGAATCAAAGGTCTCTTTGGGGGGATATATGGGTGGTGGCTCCCTCCATGTTGGTATGGCACCTCTAGAAAGAACGTAACCAACGTGTCTTCAAAGGGCAGGCTTTGGATACAGTGGAGGCGATAAAACGAATTGAGGCAGGAATACGTGAAGTGGTCAAAGCCAAGTGTAGGCCAAACTCGGGGACCCTTTTTTTCCAGCTGGGACAACACAATTCAAAAAAGATGGACCACCCTCAAACCACCTAGCTTTGATTTTTCTATGGCAACCAGGAAGAAAAGGGATGCAAAATGGCTTCTTCCTCGCCCTGGAAGACACAAACTTAATTTCGACGGGGCTGAAAAAGGCAACCCCGGGGCGGCAGGCACAGGTAGTATTATCCAAGATGATAGGGGCAATTGCACATGGGCCAGGGCGAGAAAGTTGGGGGTTGCATCCAACAATGAGGTTGAGATGGAGGCGCTAGCTGATGGGCTCGAGAGGTGCCTAGAGAAAGGAATCAAATCCATCGAAATTGAAGGTGACTGTAAAATATGTATAAATGCGTTTAGGAAAGACAAGATTCAGAATTGGAAGTTGGAAAGGTGGCTCGAGAAAATCAAGCAAAAGCTTGGCCAAATTTGATTTTTTCACAATCTGCCACATGTATAGGGCTGCCAATGGGGTGGTAGATGCGCTAGCCAACTTAGGAGTTAATTTAGATGGGATGGTATCAAATTTTGATGCTCACCATCTCCTGAGTGAAGTTACCAGGATTGTGAATGAAGAGAAAAGATTTGGACCTAAAATGGATACTGTTCTAGCGGATGATGGGCTAGCTCAATCGTGACTCTCTACTATCATTGCATTTCGCTGGACCCGTGTGAATTAAGGCACAATAATTAAAGTTGCTCCATGGAGGTTAATACTGCCACTTAGGGCCTAATCGAAATAAAAATACACAAAGATAAAACACACATAAATAGATGTAAACAAATATACATAGATAAACACACATAGATAGATATAAATAAAATATACATAGACAAAATACACATAAATAGATATAAATATAATATACATAAATAAAATATACATAGAGAAAATACACATAAATAGATATAAATAAAATAAACATATATAAAATACATATAAATATATATAAATAAAATATATACATAGATAAAATACACATAGATAAATATAAATAAAATGTACATAGATAAAATACTGCTACTAGATGTGCAAATGGGAAATGGTCACTACACTTGGACAAATAGAAGGAATGGGTTTTGCAGTATAGCTGAGAAGCTGGACATGTTCTTGTTTAGAGGAGATTTAAGCCTTTTTCCATTCACCCTCGAAAGCAAGATCATTCCTGGCTCAAGCTCATATCACTTTCCTGTAGCTCTGGAGATTGTGGGGGAAAGGAGTCCAGCTAGATGTCCATTTAAATTTGAAAACATGTGGTATAAAGACCCATATTTTCTTCCACTAATTAAAGGCTAGTGGGAAAATTGTAATTCAGGGGGATCAAATATGTTCAACATTGTCACCAAATTAAGAGTAATTAAACAAAAATTGAAGCTTTGGAACATAGATAATTTCAAAAAAAAAATTGAAGAAAAAAGGAAGATAGAGGAGGCTCTGGCAAGTTTATCGGAAGAAATAATTAAGAATGGGATGGACAACCATCATTTCTTGGAAGAACATGAGCTGTTAAAGAAATTAAATGATGTCTTGGCAAAAGAAGAAATCTTTTGGTGTCAAAAGTCAAGAGAAACATGGCTTTTTGCTAGTGACAAGAATACAAAGCTCTTCTACAACTCAACAAAGGCGCACAGGGAGATAAAAATAATCGATAACATCAAAACAAGTGAATGTAGGATCTTGGATATGATAGAGGATGTGAAATCTGCCACAATGGAGTACTTTGAGAACCTTCTGAATAGTTGGTCGGAGTTGAACTTGATTGCTCAGTAGGATCTTTTGGAATGTATCCCAAAGATAATCACACAAGAAAAAAATCAGTTGTTGAACAATAAATTCACGGAGAATGAAATTAAAGCGGCCCTCTTCCAACTTCATCCAGATAAGGCTCTAAGCCCAGATGTCTTCCCCATGGGGTTTTTCAGAAGTGTTGGGAAATAGTGGGCAAGGACATATACGAGGCAATCAAAGATTCCAGGTATTTAGGTAGGGTACTAAAAGAGTTAAACAATACCTTTATTGCCTTAATCCCCAAGAAGGAAAAACCAGAGTCCTTCGATGAGTTTAGGCCGATCTCTCTCTGCAATACCATTTACAAAGTATTGGCCAAAGTTGTGGCTAACAAGTTAAAGTAAATCCTAACTAGAATTATTTCAAAAGAACAGTTTGGTTTTGTACCTAGAAGATCAATTTTGGATGGTGTCATAATACCTCGGGAGAAAATCCATTCCATTCAAACCACGAAGAAGCTGGCAATGTTAATTAAGCTTGACATAAGGAAGGCATATGACAAGGTAGACTGGTGATTTCTCTTCAAAACCTTGCAAGCCTTCAGTTTTAGTAGGGTCTGGTTGGACTGGATTTTTGGATGGATCGCTTGCCCAAGATTCTCAAACCTTTTGAATGAGTCATTAGAAGGTTTCTTAGTGTCTCTTGGGGGCTTCACCGAGGAGACCCCTTGTCACCATTTTGATGCAGATCAAGGAGGAAAAACCTTCAAAAATCACAAATAGATAAGTTTCAAACAATCTTCAATCTCAAAAACCTTAGTTCAGTGCTCAATTCCCCAATTCACCTTCATTCACTAGTAGCCTTCCAAATGATGGAATTTAGGCATATCTTTCAAAAGACTCCTCAAACCTAAAAACCATGCACCTTTTCAAACACCCATTAAGGCCTTCAAAAACATATCTCAAAATCTCAATAGGTCACTTTGTACCAACACCTCCAAAACAATGTTGCTACGCTACCCCAATAGGCTAATTAGGCCACTTTTACAAAGCATCATACCTTCAAATGTGCTTCCAACATTAAATACCTATGGAAAAAACTTCATCAGACTCCAAAACCACATAATCCACAATTTTTAATCAAAGAAGCACTTTCTATTGCATCAAAACATAAGACCCTTGTTTTAGGCCTTTTTAGGCTTAAACCTATGAGGGTTTATTGAAAGTCCACACTCCACGCCTCTTCCAACCTGTCAAACACCTCAAAAATATTGTAATATGTCTTCCTATACTATTCCAACCTTCACAAACCCTTTACCACTGCATTTTATGCAAACTCTCACTCTTAGCCATCACCTTTCAATCCAAAACTCACACAAATATCCCTAGGACAACATCAAAAACTCCATCGTATCCTACTCCTTGCTCAAAACCTTTATCCTAACATCCAAACCTACCATATTGAACCCATTACACCAAGCTACAGGAGATACAATTGGTGGAATGGGCCATTAACACGTTTTGTACACTTACAAAACCTCAAAACAAGGTTTCAAACCCATCCGCAGTAAAATAGCTATAAAATTCACCATTTTTAATGAAATCAACTTAGATCAATGAAAAAATATATTTAAATCTGCTTCCCACAAGATTCAATGCATATGGGATCAATTACAAATAGTATGAAATTGTACAAAGGTCTGAAACAAAAATATTTACAGAAAATGAGGGTCTCTTATTGTTTTTTTGCACCAAAATTTACATCCAAATCTTAAACAACCTCTCTCTTCGACCCAAGACATTTTATTTAACCTATAGACACCAATAATCAACCAATAAACCAACTCAAACCAACCTTTGAATGCCTTGATCGTTGGACTTCAACAGTTTGCACTTTTACATCTTTTCATGACAACATTTTACAAGATTTTGCATTTTTTGCAAATTTGACCCCCAACGACTCTAAATCACTCAAAAACATTAAAAATGGTCTATTAAGACCTTATTAGGTGACAAAAATACTCTAGACACCAAAACTTGATATAAGACCTCATTTACTCAAGATGACTAACATGGTGCCCCTACACCATACAACCAGCCTGAAAAAGTTTCCAAGTCCCTTGGAAATTGAGCTGCAACTTTTCCACACTTGAACACTTCATCTCCTTGATCTTCAAAAGCTCTTCCACCTAATAAGCCTTTCCAGTGAGTTAAAAACTGAAAACTGGCATTGTTCTTTGCATTATTGAACTTGTTGCCAACTGAATATTGCTCCACCTTTGTAAATTGTCTTGATATATGTTCTTTGACCTTTCTACCATCTGAAACTAATGTAGATTTTTTCTTTACACCTACAAAATGACCTCTGTCAACCTTGTCTTTGAATGTTCTCTCCTCCACTCTTATTGCATTCCCAAACTCACTCTTTTGGCCTTGCTAAACACCCTTATTCATTTCACCTTTTGCCTTTATCTCTGTCCTCAAGTTCTATGCCCTTTAGACCACTATCCTATCAGACCTACCAACCTCTATTTTTGTATTAGACTGCCCCTTCACCTCTTTTGCCATCAATGGACAAGTCACTGTCCCTATCACAATTGCATCTTGTATTTCTAACTAATTTTTAGTCTTCACAAGGAATTCATCCTTGACCTTCTCTATTTCAGACTTTGACACCAACTTATCAACTCTTTTCTTCAACATTGCATCAATCTTCGAATCCTCAAGCCTTGAAATGGTTGCACACTCTTCCTTTTTGTCTTCCTCAATCTTCACAAACTCCTCCTTTCCAAACATGATGAATTTTGCTACCTTGGTTTGTTCTTTACTATCCTCCTACAATGGTGTTAGTGTGAAAGTAATATCATCCTTTTCAATGGTGTAAGTATTCTCTCTTCCATCATAAAGTGAATGCCTATCGAACTACCATGGCCTTCCAAGTAGTAAATGACAACAATTCATTGGAAAAACATCACACAATATCCTATCCTTATATCCACCAATTTGAAACTCAACAAAATCTTGTTCATTCACCAAGATAGACTGATTATCATTCACCCAAGATACTTTATATGGTGTTTCACGAGGAATTTTCCCTAACTTCAGTTTATCTACCATTTCATTTGACACCATGTTATCAGTAGAACCAAAATCTATCACTACCTTACATACCTTTTCTTTGCATTTATAGGTGGTCTTGAATAGTGCCCTTCTTTGAGTCATCTCCTTCTCTTTTGATGCCTTGAGGAGTGTTCTTTTCACCATCAAAGTTTCTCCAACTTCTGGAGCGACAATTTGATTAGGAGAATTCACATTTTCATAGTCATCCTCTTGCACCAATTGATTCCTTCTTTCACCTCCACTTGAAGTAGAGCCTTGTCTTTCAGGGCACTTAAATGTCGGATGCCCAAATTGATTACAATTGTAACACCTTCCTGAAAATGTATTTGAGCTCCTACTTCCACCAAATCTTCCTCTGAAACCGCTGAATCCACCCCTTTGATCAACAACTTGTTCCTTACTTTTTCTTGCATCTTCTTGGCTCTCATTGAATTCTCTTGAAGTAGAAAATGACCGTCTTCCTCTTGAAGTGTTGCCTCTGCCTCTTACTTGTTTGTCTTGCCTTCTTTTAAGTTTATCTTCAGCCCTTATTGCCATTTGGTAGCACTCTTCAATTGTCTTTGGATTGTGCAAACTCAACTCATCCTGGATGCTGAACCTTAGCCCACTGAAATATTTAGCCACCTTTTCTACATCATTATCCATGTGACCCGCTCTTATGCTCAACTTATAGAACTCATTAGTATAAGTTTTGAAATCCATTTCCCTTTGTCTCAAATCTTGAAGCTTCTTAGACATTTGAATTACATAATCACTTGGTAAGAACTTACCTCTCAATTTGGCCACCATTCTATCCCAAGAAACAATTTTTTCCTTAACTTTCTTTCTCCTTTCAGTTTGTTCATAATCCCACCATAGTAGTGCATGCCCCTTCAACTTGGTTTTTGCTATCTTCACCTTTTGTTCATCAAGTACATCCTTGCATTCAAAATAATTTTCCAAAGTTGTAATCCAATCTAAACATTCCTCTTCATTAAGATTACCTCCATACATAGGAAAATCAATCTTTACCTTATGTTTATTTCCCTTAACTTCACTCAGTAACTTTGCCACATTTTGCTCTTCAGGATCCACATCTTCATACTCTTCTTCCTCAGAGTCACTCTCATTACCAACAACCATACCTATTTTTTTACTATCTCAACACTTTCCATCCTTGCTACCAACCTATTTTGTAGTTCCTTTAGCTTCCCAATCTCTCTCTCCTTCTTCTCTTCCATTTCTTGCATCTTCCTAGCTACATTGCTACCCTTAGGAGGTATCTTGTCTCTTCAACTTCTCACTTTTCACCTTCAAAGAATCTGATACCTATGCTCTAATACCAATTGATGCAGAGAGGGGAGGAAAAACCTTCAACAATCACAAATAGATAAGTTTCAAACAATCTTCAATCTCAAAAACCTCAGTTCAATGCTCAATTCACCAATTCACCTTCATTCGCTAGTTCACAAGCCTCCTTAAACACACAAAAAATGCACCTTTTCAAACACCCATTAAGGCCTTCAAAAACAAATCTCAAAACCTCAATAGGTCACTTTGGACCAACACCTCCAAAACAGTGTTGCTACACTGCCT
Source organism: Sequoiadendron giganteum (assembly GCA_007115665.2). Classification (NCBI taxonomy): domain Eukaryota; kingdom Viridiplantae; phylum Streptophyta; class Pinopsida; order Cupressales; family Cupressaceae; genus Sequoiadendron; species Sequoiadendron giganteum. The sequence continues at coordinate 255,616,301 of CM021108.1, read as the reverse complement.
GAATAGGCTAATTAGGTCACTTTTACAAAGCATCATACCTTCAAATGTGCTTCCAACCTTAAATACCCACGGACAGACCTTCATTAGACTCCAAAACCACAAAATCCATAATTTTTAATCAAAGAAGCACTTTCTATTGCATCAAAACATAAGACCCTTGTTTTAGGCCTTTCCAAGCTTAAACCTAGAGGGTTTATTGAAAGTCCACTCTCCACACCTCTTCCAACCTATCCAACACCTCAAAAACATTGTAATATGTCTACCTATACTATTCCAACCTTCACAAACCCTTTAACATTGCATTTTATGCAAACTCTCACTCTTAGCCATCACCTTTCAAGCCAAAACTCACACAAATACCCTTGGGGTAGCATCAAAAACTCCCTCATATCCTACTCCCTACTCAAAAACATTATTCTAACATCCAACCCTACCGTATTGGACCCATTCCACAAAGGCACAGGAGATACAATCGGTGGAATGGGCTATTAACACATTTTGTACACTTTACAAAACCTCAAAACAAGGTTTCAGACCCACCCTCAGTAAAATAGCTATAAAATTCACAAATTTTAATGAAATCAACTCAGATCAATACCAAAAAAGAGTCAACTCTGCTTCCCAAAAGGTTCAATGCATATGGGATTGAGTACAAATAGTACATAACTATACAGAGGTTTGAAACATAAAGATTTGCAGAAAACACACAAAAAATGAGGGTCTCTTATTGTTTTTTGCACCAAAATTTACATCCAAATCTTCAACAACCTCTCCCTTCAACCCAAGACATTGTATTTAAACTCTAAACACCAAGAATCAACCAAGAAACCGACTCAAACCAACCTTTGAATGCCTTGACCGTTGGACTTCCACAATTTGCACTTTTACATCTTTTCATGACAACATTTAATAAGATTTTGCAATTTTTACAATTTTGACCCCCAAAGACTCCACATCACTCAAAAACATTAAAAATGGTCTATTAAGACCTTATTAGGTGAAAAAAATACTCTAGACACCAAAACTTGACATAAGACCTCATTTACTCAAGATGACTAACATGGTGCCCTTGCACCACCTTTTTATTCATTATAATGGTTGAGGCCCTTGGAATATGCATTTCCAAAGCCTGGAGTTGTGGTAAAGTGGAGGGGGTGAAAATCACTGGAGATATACTTGTAGTCACCCGTCAGTAGTTTGTTGATGATACCATGCTTTTTGGTAGAGCTCATGTACAGGAGGCAAGATGCTTCAAGGAGATTTTAGAGAGATACTCCCTTGCCTTGGGCCAGGAGGTCAACTTGCCAAGAGAAATTGCCTTGCAAACACCTTGGGCTCCCGCTTGCCAAGGGAGTGCAATTTGGAAAACTTTGGGATAATGTGGTAAAGAAGGTGGGGGATTTGATCGCCTCCTGGAAGTGTAGGTGGTTGTCTTGGGCAGGGCACCTAGCTAAACTCAAAGCTATGATTATCGCACTGCCATCATATTTGTCTTCTTGCCTTCCCATGTTGGCTAGTGTGTGCAAGATTCTGAATAAGAAACTGAAGGATTTTTTTTGGAAGGGCAACTCTGAGCATCACAAATTTATTTTAGTAAAGTGGGAGAAGGTTTGTGAAAGCAAGGAGAGGGATGGGGTTGGATTGAAGAATCTCCTTCACCAAAACAAAGCACTAGGTGCCAAACTGGTTTGGGTGCTTCACACTAGGAAATAATCTAAATAGGAAAAGATTTTAAAGGCGGCGTATATGGTGGAGGATGGACACAAAATTTTCACCTCCAGGAACCTTCCCATGGGTTCCAGAATATGGAATTTTATATGCAGTTGCAAAGATGTAATCTTGGACTTTTTGACGTGGGAAATCAGAGATGAAAGTGGTGCCTCCTTTTAGGAGGATTCATGGGAAGGTTTTCCCAAATTGTTTGAGTTGGGTGGGATTGAGAATGTAAGAATTGTCACCAAGCAAGCATGGGGAGACAGGTTAAGCGACTACATAGTGGTCAGATTAGTGGATGATTGGCCTAAAGTGGAATGGAAGAGTGTGTGGAATCTAGTTCTTGATCCTAAGGAAGTAGTTTGTTTCGAAGGAGTAATGAAAGATAGGATCATCTACTATAGAGTTGGCTCAAATATTCTAAGATGGGGATTTTCCCCGAATGGGGAATACAATATGAAAGAAGGTTATAATAGGTTGACAACTAGCACTGGGGAGAGCAATCTCCCTAGCAACATATGTTGGAACAAGGCGTGTTTTCCTAAGGTCGAGATATTTACTTGGGCGGATGCCCAAGGTCGGATACTCATGGCGGACATATTTTCCAAGTTCAATTTTTTTGGTCCATACAGGTGTTGTTTGTGCAAGCAGAATGAGGAAACTGATGATCATTTACTTCTTAATTGCACCTACACTCAAAGTTGTTGGTAGTGGTTGCTATCTAAGCTGAATTGGCAAACAGTGCTATCAAACAAACTTATGTATGTTTTATTGAGCTGTCCATCTTTGTAGAAACAAGTGTTATATAGTTGTGTATGGATTGCCAACCCTTCATTGCTGATATTGGAAATATAGAAAGAAAGGAATAGGGACATTTTTAGGAGAAGGAAATGTCGCCTCAATCACTACAAAATAAGATTGAGGCTTGTCTAGTAGAACTGGTGAACTCTAGTGTGAGGGAGGCTGATCCTAGTAAGAGCATTTTCATTGAATGGGATGCAAGGCTGCGACGTAGTCTTATAGGCCTCTAGGTTCCACCTATCATCGGTGAAGGTGGTTTCAAAACTTTGGAGAAAAGGAAGACTATACAATGGTTGCCCTCAAAGTCAGAGTGGTACAAGATAAACTTTGACGACGCCTCACAAGGCAATCCAAGAGAATCAAGGGCATGTTGTATAGTTTGAGATTGGTATGGGAGGGTAGTAGGTCAGCTAGCTAAACCTCTATTGAAGGGGACAAATAATTTGGTAGAAATGCAAGTAGTGATCTTCAGTTTGAAGTTGTGCAAGGATTTGAAAATAAAAAATTTGGCCATTGAAGGAGATTCTACACTAATAATCAACACTCTTAGATTGTGAAAGGTGATCAATTGGAAATTGGCGAAAAGACTATATGAGGCTTTGAACCTAATGGAAAATTTTGAACTGGTGTTTATATCTCGCATCCTCCGCAAAGGGAATCATGAAGTGAATGATTTATCCAATTTGGGGGAAGATGGGAAATTACTAAAAATCTTGCTATTATAATAGGAAGACAAGGATCTCATGGGTAGTTGGGTTGGCGCCTTTCCACATAGGTATTTGTGGAAAAGTTGTGTTCCTACAAAGGAAGGTGGCAATTTTACCTGGGATGTTGTGTTGGCACTCTGTGGTGGCAGGGGTCAATCTTTTCAATGGAAGTTCTTTAGGAATGATGATTGAGCAAGTTAGACCTGGAGTTGGGTGGCGATTTGATGTTTAATTAATGTTCTCTTTCCTAACGTGCCTTTAACACCAGTGTTAACAAATTCATTATGAGCTAAATCTATGAGTGATCAGAGAAGATACAAATTGCCTCCCCATTGGCATCTCATGATGCGAGATTAGGCACGATTGTTGATGGGTGGCGGGTGCGTAGGAAATAAGGGAGGGCACACATGCTTTTGCATAGTGTTGTAAGTGCGACATACTTCAGTGGAACATGGTCTTTAAATATTCAAAGGGTGGCACAGTCTCACTAAAGTTTGGCTTCATTTTCCTAGTGTGGACTCTGTCTGTAGGCTTGGTAGAAAGATCAAAGTTTATAGTAGAGATGTCGACGAAGATGCTGGTGAGCGTGGTGCTCAACACCCCAATCCACTTGGATTACAAATCTTGACAGACTATTTTCAAGGCAATTACCGACCAACGGTTGAAGAGGATTATGCTCAGGATTGGTCCTCATGCGGTGATGGCGATTAAAATGATACTAGGCAAGGGGCATTTGGTGAATCGAGAGACATTTTAGGTTAACACCCACATTATTTCTAGGTTCCTGGCTTCAATGCTTGATGTTCGAACATCAAAAACAAAGGAAAAGGCAATAGTTTTTAAGCTCTTCAAGAAAGAGCTCTTGGGTGGATTGGAAAAAATCCTACAAGTGACACTCTTGGGACGTGGCACGCCTTGACCTTGTGATCTTCCTTTGGTCAAGGTTTCTGGTGAGGTTATTAAGGTTTATCCCTTGCTTTTGGACCTGAAAGGAATGGCTCTAGTTAGGCACTGATAAATAATGGCATATGGGGTAAGCTTCCTCAAGAAGTTGTTAATGATTGAGCCTATAAATGATTTCGACTGTCCTTGAGTTTGATCAACTTGCAAAAATGAATGGTTTCTAGGTGGTGGTAGGGCAGTTTAGGGTTAGTAGTCTAAAGGTTATAACTAATATAATGGCGGTGGTCTGGTTTTGTACATAATTAACATGATGAAACGTTGTTTGGTTCTGGCTAGAAATTGGATTTTGGGGTTTTTGGTTAGCTCGGTGTTGACTAGAAACCACAAGCTAGTTGGTTTAGTTGATCCTTTTTGACAGTTGATTGGGGTTTGGGTGTGGTCGATGTTTGGAAATGGGAGGGTCTAAATTTTTTGGCACTGTTTGTCCATAGTTCCTACTCAACAGACGTTTGTATTAAACTTTTACTATTAATAGAATTTACTTTACGTATCAAAAAAAATGTACATAGATAAAATACATATAAATAGATATAAATAAAATATACATAGGTAAAATACATATAAATAGATATAAATAAAATATACACTGGGCATAACTTTAGTCATGGCCTAGTACATATGTGAAATTATGTCTCATGTACACATGATATAATGCTAATAAATATTATTAAACAAATATTTCAATGACTTCAAAAAAATACAATGATGTTAAACCCTTTCAAAAACCCAGCTCTTTTAATAAAAAAACACATGTTTTAAAGATTTTTAAAACGTATAATTAAATATAAATTTAAGATTTTTAAAATAATATATTAATGATAATGATAATGATAATTATACATATATTTCAAATAAGTGTATTGATGTTAATCACATTTATATAAATATTTGAAAATTTCAAGAAAAGAATCTAGAAAAATATATAGTGTCTTTGTAGGATTTTTTCTCATTTAAAATATAGATTAATGAGATCAAGTAGACACGACTTTGGAAGATAAAATGCCTTTTATTTTCATTTGTACACTATAGAATAATATTAGACATATAACATGATATATATATTTGCAACCACAACCTTGTCATAGTATGTGAATTGCATGCATAATCTTTGCATAAATAAATTATATTCCTAGCATAGAACATTATAAAAAATGCAACAAAGGTGCTACAAAGTTGGTGGTGGTGGGATATAACAAAGATTGTGAAGTTGAAAGTTTAGAAGTTGTCATAAAAAAATCTTTTGTAAATTTATATAATTTTTTAATTATAACCATTATGTTTGCAATATGCATTTATAATTTATTACAAAATAATACATTGTGATAGCTTAACTTTAAAGCAAAATGATCTTTACATATACAAAGATATGATGATAGATCAAATAAGGATAGAGATAAATGTATTCCTTCTAATATATAATTAGAAAGCAAAGAGTTGATAGAAAAATGTAGCAAGACAACTTGCATATTGAAAATTGAAGCCATCTAAATCATACTACTATTAATATGAACAATGTATCCCATATATTAATATTAGATGAAGTGACATCATCAACATGCAAATATAAAAAAATAACTATATAAATATGATTGAAAATATTTTCTAAAGATAAAATAGATTTTCCCAACCAAAAAAAATTCATAATTTAAAATAATTTTCCAACATAAATACCCACATACCAAACCTATCGACCTTAAAAATACATCCATAATTTTCTTTTCAAAATTTTGAATTTATTAACAATACACATTCACTCCTGTCAATTTCCTCCGGATATCATATTTTAGGACACCATAACAAACTAATGTTGTATTTTGACTCAGCATGTCTTGCTTTTTCTTCAGAGCCTGTAAGATTGAAGCCTCAAGCATTGCTCATTTGTTTCCCATTTTATTTTGATCACTACAGAACTTGCAAAGGTCAGTTTTGAGTCTGTCTCCGGTGTTACGTCTTTTCTGTTACTTAAATTAAAGTAATAAAGATTAATTTACTCGTTTTTAGTTCAGGATGGCAATGGTTGTTAACCCTCCACTACTCTTTACCAGTGGCATTTACAAAAAATTGCAGGGAATCTGAAAGACCATGGCTTGCATAGCGCATCTGAGTGGTAGGTAAGGATTTTTATGAATCCTTGCTTAGGTAATGAAGCTTGTCAGTGTCTAAGCAAATTCTATCCACTTTACCACTCATTATTCATGCCATGAGTTTAACGTAATTCATATATTCAGTACATCCAATTACCCTAATGAGGATTGCATTCTTTTTATTTTAGAATAAGTTGAAGCACATTAATGGCTGAATAATTATAGTTATTCTAATTAGTGGACATTAATATATAAAATTTAGTCAAGTTAAAATTAAAATACCTTAGTAAATTAGGCCCTTCTCATGTCTTGTCTGCTTCCCCATTCACAAGTCACCTCCCCTCTCATCGGACAATTCCGTTTCTGAAGTATGTAGGCCATATTGTTATATATTCAGTATATCTGAATGGGCTATTTCTCACTTTTGATTGAATAGCTTCATATAAAATGTTCAAAACTTATATTTGTTAGTTAATAAGTTTTTCAAATGCTAGTACAAGAAGTCCTTAGATTTGACAGAAAATTCTTGCAGTAACAGTAAATCTTGTTTTTTTCATTTTTAATTCCCGACTTAGGCTCTAAAATAAAAGAACATATTTGCTATTCTAGAATGAAAATTGAATTTTTATTTTTTTAGCTAACTGCAGTAGTTGTCAGGCCAAAGCTGGCTATTGGATGAATGAACGAACGAATGAATGATGTGTAGGTGAAAGTTTAACCAAAAATTGCATAAAATATGCAACTCGGTCTTGGAAGTAGGAAAAATATTAGGTGACGTACGAAGTTATGATTTTTATGCCATGCAAAGACATTGCTTCAATGAGGAAATTGAATTTCAATTAGTACCTTGTCCCTTGTTGTTAGTGTCAATTTATTGTTCTTTGATTGTTATCACTTGGGGCCTAGTTCAGGGCTAGATTCACTCGGGGTGCCTGGAGTGGATCTGTGCTAACCCAGGCAGATCCAAGGGCCACCCAAAAGAAAAAACTGAAAACAAAAAGGTTCCAAATACCTAATTTTACCCTTACGTGATAAAATTGTGAAAATGGTGTGCACCATGAAGGTTTGTGTGGTTTCAAAAGCCTTAATTTGGGTTTGGTGGTGAGAGCTTTGCCCCTTGACCCTAGACTCATGAGAGGTGCCGCCCCTTGACCCCATTGATGTCTCCACTCCCAAGACCCCTACTAGTTGCCATCCCCAATTTAGGCGCTTGGTCCCCCTGTCCACAATGTTATGAGACTTCATAGATATAGCTTATTTTGCCCAAAGTTAAACATTTCTACAGCTTGTGAGTTCTTCAACTAAGAGGAGTTGGAGCACATACTCCTTAATTCACTTAGTTAAGTGCAGCCGATTGGCGCACTCCAACTTGCATCTATTGTTACATAAGAAACTTGATAACAACGAAGGGGTGACGACGAATTGGGATCTAAATCTTGAGTGTGTCGACTTAGACATTATTGTTGCACAACTTGCCAAAATCTCTTTAGATGAGGCAGCTTCTACATATGACATGACTTGTGGAAGTGGCATTGTAACTCATTTTGGTTCAATTGAAATTGAACCAAATGTTTTACTTTGATGCTCTTGATGGAGAGCAATGTGAAGATTATTGCATATTGATTGTAATTTTCATTTGATAAATCACTGAATTATGAATTTATGAGTGTTTTATTTTTTACAAATTATGAGGTATTTAAATATTTTGTTTATTGGCAATTAAATCATTGTTTTTATAATTTTAATACACACACACGAGCATGTACTTGTACCTAGGTGAAAAACTGTGTTCTACCGGGACACATCCCCCTCAGAAATCTTGTCATTTTTGAGACGGGGACGTTTCCAAGACTCGAAGACTTTAGGGAAACGTCCCCCCGCTGTCCCCCTATTTCACTACCACCTTCGAGACCTCTCTCTTCTTAGGGGACTTCTAGACGTCCCCAAGACTTTTAGAAACTTCCAGGCGTCCCCCTTAAAAATGCAATAAAAAATGATTTAAAAAATAAAATAAAAGTAAAATTTATAAATTTTAAATTTTAAAGTATTCTTAAAAGCCCAAAAGGGCTAAATCAACCATGCCTTTGACTTTTTCCTCTATTTTCATTTTGTTGTTTAAGTGTTTACACGATTGAGTGTGGGCGTCTGAGTTCGGGCGATTGAAGTTATAGGTACGAAGTTTTTTTTTTGTTTCATTTTTGTTTATGCTTTGTCGGATGTCCATACCCGTTGAAAGTTCCTATTCATGTTGCACTTGTAGCCGCACAGGCAAGGAGGGGTCAAACCTTGAAAAATTGCAAGCACAAGCAAGGCACGTGAACTGTCAAACTGAATGCCTCAAATAGATGCCATTTGCTATTTTGTATTTTGTTTTTGAAGTTTGAACATTGCCGATTTTAATTATGAATCATGATTATGAAATTCAAATTATGAAACATCTAGTTCTCATTCCAATGTCTATTAAGTTTATTTTCATTTTGGTTTTCAATGTTCACTAGTTCAATGAAATCATTGCAATGTGTTTAAACTTTAAACTTTACTTATTCCTTTAGCTTCTAAAGTTATACATCTTTTTATAACTAATTTTTCAAGTACTATATGTATTTCAGTGCACCGCTCCCCTGCTGTCCCCCCACCGCCGTCCCCCCGTTGTTTCCCCGCCGCCCCCAAACTTAGACCCCTAGCCCTCGTGTCCCCAAAACATGTCCCCTGTCGTCCCCTCCTCCCCGTTCCCGAAACCTCGTGGAACATTGGTAAAAACTAATGTTGTCGTGGCATACTTGAACCTCTAACCCATACACATTCCCACAGTACAAAATTTAACTGTCAATCCAAAGGATAGAATAGTGGTCTCTTCTATACACGCCACACACATACACACTCATATATCCAAATTTCTCCCTTTACAGATATAGCAGCTTGGGTCAATTTGATGATGGCAGTTATGTTTCTGGGCTTGCTAAAATACTAAGCAAAACTTGCTTAAACTATTCTATTGTCAGTCTTGCAAGTGGGAAAACTATTAGGTGACGGTTCAAATCATAACAATGAATTCCCGAAAGTGTTCTTAAGCATCACTAGCCCTTACAAAAATTTAAATATTAAACTCCAACAGTCAACAATGTGTCAAGTCAATGTCACAAGGTACAATGCAAATATGCATGTCACATCTAGTACCACACACCTTAAGTGGAGATCAAGTTTCCATTCACAAATATTAACCAAGAGAAAAAAATAGTCAGTATGTAGAATGCAAGTGTGGAAAACATTATGTGTGGGGAAAACATTATGTGAAGGTTCAAATTATAAAATAGCAGTTTCTCCCATCCAAACATTAACCAAGTCTTGTGAATGTGAGAAATGTTGACTCTTATTCACACAAAATCAAAAACATAAACATACACACACCTCAGTCTTGCTAATCAATTAAATGCATACAACTCAGCATAAATTAACCAGGATTAATTAGTTGGTATATCTATGGGTGCGTGTGTAATTCTAAATTGAATGCTCCAATATGGAAGTATATGTGAGGGATAAGGGTTCTAGGCTCTAGGACTGAAGAATGAATTGTTCCAATGAAGATTTTAGATTTCGATTGTCACTAGTCTGGGAATAATGCCTATTTGTTTTTTTGCGGGTGTGCATGATGGAATTTGCATGACCGCTCGCACGTTTTCATTTCCCCACTTTTGTTGGCGTACTTGATGATGTTGTAAGTGCAATGCCATCTAGTGCGCATGTTATCTTGCATTGTGTACAAGGCAGATGTTGTTTTGGGTAGTTAAATAAAAATATTCTTGTTTGTGTTTTTGTCCATGGGATTAATTTTGGGCATTACAAGATGCAATTCTTGAACCTTACAAAAAACCCACAAAATTTGTTAAATGTTATCATCTATCCATTGTTATACGAATAGCTTGTGAAATAAATAACTCTAGTATTATTAAATAGAGGGCTATATATGGAAGTGGGGCAGAGGGCCTAGCTTGATTGGCTAAAGCATCCTCTTGAAGGCAAGAGATCATGAGGTTTAGTCTCTCCCCGTCCCTGTGGTACCGGAGGGTGTGTCGCGTCAATGTCATCGGTCACGTGGAAAAAGTTTACCAAAGGCACTGCAGTTTATAGGGGGGGCTACCTGATTCCTGCAGTCTAAAAAAAGGGGGCTATATGGAAACATCTATCATTATAAATCATTATGGATTATGGTAGTTTCTCTTGACTAGTAAATTTAATGAATGATAGCATCTTTGTATCTCTTTGTGGGGGATTTCTTGGAGTCGTGCCTTATTTAGGGAATGTTGTATATGGTGGAACACTATTGTAGAGGTGATTTTGTTTTGATTATAAGTAGATTGAAGATAATGGCACATTTTCTGCAGTTGCACTATACATCTTATTTGCATGTGATTGTGTTTATATTGGATATTTGATTCTTAAGGGATAACTGTCTAACTATCAAGCTATAGATAGTTCTTTATTCATGAAGGAACTGTCCAGTATTATTATTCAAGTAACCAAAAAACTATCTAGCATTAGAAATTTGTTTTTTGGCTAGCTAACATGCTTCTATTCACAAGCATAATATTAACACAATTTACAATCATATCGAAAAAAAAAGTGGATATAGGACAGCTGTTTCATATGTATAGAATCTGAAAATCAATGAGAATAATCTCAAAATCTACTTGTTTTAATTTTTATTTCAATTTTGGTCTGTTTTTCCTCAGATCCCAAAAATGAAATCTCATCAGTGTTGATTTTTTATCTCAATTTAGGCAAAATTTCCCCAAAAATATAATTTTTGTATAATTTTTGTTTCAATTTTGGTTTGTTTTTCCACAGATTGCAAAAATGAAAGGGTCGTGAGTTCAACAATGAATGCTATGGTAGAGGATGGTTGGCACAGTACACCTGAGTGTCAGGTAAGCATATTTATGAATCCTTGCTTAGGGTATGAAACTTGTCAGTGTCTAAACAAATTCATCCGATTTGCCTTTCATTATTCATGTCGTGGATCAATCATAGTTCATTTTCTTAATACAATTCATGGTTGTAATGAGGATTGCATTCTATGTATGCACTTGATTTCAGAATAAGTTAAAGCACATTAATGCCGGAATAAATTATATTTCTGGTAACTAGTGGACATTAATATCTAAAATTTAGTCAAATAATAAATTAAAATTAAAATTTAGATATGAATGTCTTGCTTTTTTTTGTTGTTTTCTTTCCTGGCCTAGACTGTAAAATGACATGTATTTACTATTTATTATTCTCAGGATGAAAAATATTTGCTAACTGTAATACTTGTTAAACTTAATTCTCATCCTAAATTGACTGTTAGACGTGTAAGTGAAAGTTTAATATATCCAAATGTCTCCCTCTACAAATAGAGCAGATTGGGACAATTTAATTATGGCAACATATTTCTGGATTTGCTGTTAATGCAGCCTCATGTACTATAACATCTTTATTAACCAAAAATAAACTATTGAACTATCAGTCATGCAAGTGAAAAATATCAGGTGACAATTAAAATAATAAAATAACAGTCTCTCCACCACACAAATATACTAGGAAAAATATTGGGTGAGAGTTCAGATAGTAAAATAAGGGAGAGGGCCCGATGGTGGTGAGGGCTATGTTGTGCAAGGGGTCCATGACAACAGAGGACACGTTGGCCAAAACTTTCAATGCCACGTAGAGGGTCTAGTTGGCAATTCAGAAAAATCCATCCCTGCCAAATTCTTGCCCGTTTTGTAACTCATACAGAACGGTTTCTGAAAAAGCCTTTATACGAGGCAAAAGGTGGCATCGACCAAATGTGGATGCGTGGTACTTGTTTACATGTTCAACTTCACGCCACTCCCTATGAAATTAATGCACATTTACTTCCCCTCTCCCCTCCACCATCGGCCATTTTGCATCCGCATTGGCGTGTTTTTCACAAAGTATGGTTTCTTTTGGGTTCTTTGCAACACCATTCACTCTTCATGTCTGCACATGACACCGTCCATTGACAGATCAGTGGTGGTGCACTTCAGGACTAACTGCGGAGAGGTTGGGAGCGACTCATGGTGATATATTTTTCATTTTTCCTATGTTTATCAACATTTCCAACTGGTAAAGAAAATAAAATTCTTCGGCCATCACAGCTGAGGTTGTCTTCCAACCTGAAATTGGCAATGATCCTTCATTGTATGTGTATTTCAATTGGTTTTGAAATGTTCTTTACGGTACTCTAATCTTGTTTCATTTCAATCTTTTTATGCTTTTCACACTCCATTATATGCATGCCTGCTAATTTAGCTTGCCTCTCGCTGTGCATGCCACTCTGCATGCCGTCAACTTTACAAATATATATGCAATATCTATACATACTGTATATATCTCTGCCATATATATATCTATCTCTGCAACATCTATATATATAGCATTTGAGGGTTTCATATACTTGACTGTTAAGGGTTTCATGCACCTATATCTTTGGCCAAAATTTTCACCAGTATAAATTATTAGCAATATGTCTCTAGAAATATCACAATAAATTAGTTTTTCTTCTATATAAGCATCAGACCTGCAATTTTTTTGTTATTCTACTCTAGAACTTTTATAAATAGGTTATACACCTTGAATAGTGTAAGTAGCTATTAAAATCTCCAACTGCCATTATTGAATAGCAGTCAGATCTATTGCTAAGGGACAACAACTATTGCTATCGTTATTTTAAAAATGAACATGGTTATCTACAGTTGTGAAGACACCTAGCATAATTGGGTTTGAAAACCTTGTGAATAGGAAACATGATTTTTGTTATTTTGATTAGCAAGTACAACTATTGCCTTTGATAATAGCAAACAATGTTGTTATTATTCATGATTTGTGAGCAATAGACAAGATGTTCATGCATACACAGCAAGACTACTTAAAATATAGCACATTCATATACACCCCTTGTACCCTTAATCCTAAATGATTATTCTATCTTTTAACTTGACATTATTGATGCATCACAAATTATTCAATTGTAAGAAAGAATACAATAAAAATTTATCATTTCCAATTGATTTCCATGACTTTATACAGATGTATATATAGGATTCATAGTTTTTCTACATTGAATTAGATTTTTACAGTCATATTATATAATGTATCCATGGTAATGAAGATGAACATCTTATGCTTATCAAATACATGTAAATATTACCATATCAATTGTGTATATTCTGTTGATCAGTCGATAAAGGATGGCTTTGATAAAGTGTGATTAATTTTTCAATGGTTTCTAATGTTGGATGATAAAAGCTTGTAAAACGTCTGGTAGTATATATTTTAAATTTTTTTCAGAGATTTAATCATGAGTTCTAAATTTATGTTCCTTTGAAGAAGTTATGGAGACAGTTCTTTATGTCCTTACAGTATGCTATAAAGATTACTTCTCCTGCTTGAATGCCTTTTAAGGGTATCTGTGTTTCTTTGTAGACCACCATTTCGAATACGACTGACCCACTTTGTGCTCTAAAAATGGAACATTGAGAAGGAAGATGTTACCATTGTGAAGCCATTTTATATCTTTTAACAGGAAGATCAAAAGCAAATATATCCTACAAAACTGATCTTGAGCATGCTAATGGTGAAGAAGTTTCTAAGCATGCCGAACTCACATTCACAACTCTAATAAAAATATAAACAGTAACAAGGCAAATAACTAGTACAGAGAACTCACCTACAGATAATAAATAATCATTTCCAGGGCTTTCATTTATATCTTTAATAATAATACAAACAGGAACAGGATAGAATACTAGAAAACTGTTATGCAATTCACCTACAAAAAATAAATAATTATTTCTAGGGCTTTCATAAGGGAGAAAGACAACCAAATTGTAACAAAAATGAAAGAAAAAACAGAGCAAAACTGGGAAAAAAGCATTGATTTCGTCAGTCAAATAGGATGGACCGAAATTTCTAGGACAAAATAATGGAAGAGGTAACATTCAGAACCTAAAAAACATCAAAATGTTGATCTAAAATAGGTCATTTAGGAGTTTTGTACCTGTAACATGCAGCAGGACTCAAACTAATGTTGATCCCCTGAGCCGATAGCTACTTGTTTGGAAAATCTGCCAAGAAAATATAAATTAAATTCGATCCAAGTCAGGCTTCTTAAAGTTGCAAGTGACAACAATCCTGTAATACTGCTTCATACATAAGGGTGCAAGTTCTGGAGAAAATGCCAATAGAGGCCAAGCATAATACCTACCAATTACATTTGCTTGAAATTTTCTTAAGCCTTTTCAACAAATCCAATTTGCGCATATCCTGCTATCATTTCATTCCATGAGATGAGATCTCTTTGAGGCCTTCTGTCAAACAGTTCAAATGCCTTCTCTATGCTTCCAATATTTCCATACATGTCTACCAGGATAATTGCAACTACAACATGAGATATATATGTATAAATGTATATAGATAGATAGATAGATATTATCTATCTATCTATCTCATACATACATATATATACATGCACATACATAAATATACATATACAACTTTGCACCTGCCAATTGCATTTTCTTGAAAGTTTCTAAAACCTTTCCAAGACATGCATTTTGTGCATATCCTGCAATCATTTCCCTCCATGAGATGACATCTATTTGAGGCATTCTTGCATACATGTCTACCAGGGCAATTATAACAAAAAAATCTGATATACACACACATGCACAGACATATACAGTGGAATTTGGCTTTACACCAGCCAATCTCATTTGCTTGAAAGTTTCTAAAGCCTTTTCAACAAATCCATCTTTTACATATCCTGCAATCATTGCATTCCATCATCTTTACCAATTAAACTACTAATTTGAACCACAATCATCCAAAATTAAATTTTAATTACTAAATTTTTAAATATGTACAAATTTATTCCTTAAAAAAACAGTAGCTATAATTCCCACTTGTTTGTTTTGGCATTCGAGGATCGTGGCAGCAAAGAAATGACATGAACCAAACGTGAAGGAAAATAAATGTAAAAGGAGAATTAGGCAAACTATATTTTGAATTCACATCACAATCCAACCAAATGGCTACTCTATCTAGTTAAACCGCAAAACTATTTCAACTTCCTTAAAAACATTTTTTTTTCAATTCTCGACGTTTTTAAAACATTTGACCAGATTTGAAGTCTTTTGGGCATTAGAAATTGTGCAGAACTATCAGTGTTTCTTAAATGTTCAACCACCTTAGGAAATATAATATTTTAGAAATTGTCGTTTAGAATAGCCTTACAATGTAATTGCGCCCTCAGAGCTGCATTTTCCTTCCCAAGAGGAAATTATTGAGCGAAGGCCGCTCATTCCACTCGCCGTTATAGGTAGTTTCAACAGATCAAGGTTGTGGATTCGATCCCTACTGCACGGTCTAGGTAAGAAATTCTAAAAATCTGTTTAGATTAGTTTTCTATTTATTGTGTTTGAACTCTTACTGTTTTTCCTAAGAAAAATTGGTCCCTTCCTGTTTGGCGACAAATTTTAAGCCTCATTCCAAGTTTTGTTCTCTTTATATTTATTGTTGTTACAATTTTTTGTTTTCTATTTCTAAGACATTTGTGAATGCAATTCACTTAATGATTTAGCTTATAGGCTTGTTTGAGTTAGTGTCCAAAGTCTATAGCATTAATACAGTCTGGTATAAACAGGGCATTTTCCTTTTTTGCAGATAATATGTTCTGTTCTGACTGTTGATATTGCTTATTTTCCTTTCTTTCTTGTTTTTATATGAATGAGTGTTTCAGGTAGACTCCAAATTAAGATCTCCTATATGCTATCGGACTTTTACAGACCCCCAAATATTCTTTTTAGACGATATTCATTGCTTTGTATTCAAGTCATTTAAATTCCTATTCCTACTTTCTTTTTGTTAGTTACCTGCTTTCCTTTACATTATGAAGAGTTAGTCCTCTGTAATGTGTTGTTCTCTTTGAGTGGTTTAATGATAATAAGCTTAAGAATGAAACAATTCAATGTTAAAATGATTCTTAGGATATTTATTTTCTCATTAAGAGGTCAATAATAAAAAACCCCAAACAAGAAAACAAGGACTTGATTTATTAGCACAAATTGTCCTCGAATAATTATATCATGGAATGGAATTGTTGCAGGATATGCACAAAATGGTTTTTGTTTAAAAGGCTTTAGAAACTTTTATGCAAATGCAATTGGTAGGTGTAAGGCCAAAGTCTACTGTATATGTATCTGTATTTACATATGTATATATATGTATATACATATTTCAGATGTTATAGTTGCAATTGCTTTGGTAGACATGTACACACACATATATATGTGTGTATGTATCTATATATTTATTTGTATGTATGTATACATATATACATACATACATAGGAAACATTGTTGTCATTGATGTCAAAGGGGTGTAGAACATATTGCTGTTATTAAAGAAGAAAATCAGTTTACCTTATTCAAAGCAGATAACATCCACTCTGATTCTTGTTGACAATGTCTCCCATAAGCAGGCCTTATGATTATCCTCTGTTTTTGTTGGTCCATAGATATTGAACAAAACAAATTTTAAATCTGTAAAAATATCACATACCTTACATACAATCCAGTTGGGTTCCGCAACACAGTCTCTAACTGCAATCTTCCTTGAGTTCCATAAAATGATAAGGCCTCTTGAGCTGCCATTTGCCTCAGACTGCATTCCATGCTAATGTTGACATACAGACATATAGATTATTTCAACTATGGTACATAACATACATACATACATGCATATACATATACATATTCATATATCATGTCACCTGCACCTGCACCAGGACCTATAACTTAGATTTTCTTTGTAGTTTAGCTTGCATGGATGTGATTTGAATTTTCTTGTAGGTTCCTATTCCATCAGGGTATTAGGTAGGCGTAGCTCTCCTGACATACTGAGATCTGTCAAGTTTCATGTTCATTGATCATTGATAAAAATTCTGCTGAAATATCCAAAAACAAATGAATGTGCATGGTTCTATGTGTTGTTTATTTTGAAGAGTTAGTTTCTCTGGGAATGTACGCATAATTTTCTCTGTGGCATATAGTGTGGAAGAGTTTTCAATTTTTTTTACTTTTATCCTGCATTAAGCAGTTGCAGTATCACAATAGTCATGTTCCTACATGTGAATTGAGTTAGAAAAGCAACCTAAGTCTTAGCAGAACAGTGCAAGGAAACACCTTGTACTCTTGCATTGTAAACAAAACTTAGATTAATTCTTAGAGGGGCTTAATTGAATTGATGATGAAAAGACAATCCGATATTCAATATAGAAAAATTGTCACTTGAGAAATTTCTAAATATGATTAATTTTCTTTCTAGTTTACCTTGCATGAATGGTATTTGAAGTTTCTTGTAGTATCCTGTTCCATCATGGTATGAGGTAGGCATATCTCTACTAACTTACTGCGATCTGTTGAGTTTCATGTTCATGATCATTGATAAAAGTTCTTTTGAAATATCCACAAAAAAATGGATGTGCATGGTTCTATGTGCTTCTTCTTTTGAAGAGTTAGTTTCTCTGCAAGAATCGATGCTTCATGGGAATTGTACATTGACTATTTTTCTGGAAGGAAGATTTTGTTTGGATGCTGTCAAAATGAGCCTAACACCTTTATTGTATTTTGTAGGTTACTTTAACTTATGAAAAAACTTGCCTGGGAGCATTAATGAAGAAAATTGGTCCAAGTTGTGGGTCGAGCCTTACAATGTCGTATTTTGCAGGTTCATTCACCTTCTGAAGCAAATTGTTACAGATATCTTTCTTTTTTGAAGAAAATTGGTCCAGCTGTTGAATTGGATTGCATATTTCTTTGTGTTTTGTCTAATTAATTGTTGTATAATAGATTATGTATGTTTATCTATTGAACAATATTGGTTCAGTATAGCATTAGATGGCATAATCTCTATTTGTTGTCAAATTAATTGCTGTAATATTGTATGTATGTATGTGTATTGAAGAAAATTCATCCTGTTAATTGGATTGTACAAATCTTTGTTTGTTGTCAAACTAAATGCTATATTATAGAGTATGTATGCATGTGTACAGTTACACTGTACACTGGACCATTGGACTGAATGGACCTGCTTTTCTTGATGCTTGGAGCTGCATTCCCCATCTTTAGTTCCAGCATTGCTGTTACTAGAACTTTGAAGACTGCTTTTATACATGAGGGAAATGCAAGGTCTGTTTTGGGTATTTGGGAAAATAGAGTTATTATTTAGAAGGTGAACAGTCTTTCATTTTTGGTTTTTCAATTTTCTCAACACTTTGCACGGAGGAAGGATAGTTTTCAAAACACATTGAACCCTAATAAAGCTTTTGGGTTTTGGTATTCAAATGAACACTGACTTAGAGATGGTAAAAGAGCATCAATCCTCAAAACCTTGAAAATTAAAGGAAGATCAAAACTCTGGGTTTTATATTCCCAATTGTTGATGTTATAAGCAGCTTAGGGCTGCACTTCCAGCGCACACACTTCGAGTAGAAAGCATAAATTAAATGATAGCCTGCCGGCTATTTAATTTATATTGTTCATGTGTGATAAACATAAAGGGGCCGACCCTATAGTGGTTTGCATGTTTTGTTTATACATTGGGCCAACCTACATTGTATTTAATATATTTATATATTCTTCTGAGGGAGCCGACCTAATTGAGGAGGTGCCTGAATTGTATATATACAAGGTCACTCCTTGTCATTTAATCATTCAAGTTCATCAAACATATTCACATCTAGAGAAGGAGTTCGCACTTTTGTAGCAGCAGTCCGATTTCAAGGAAGAACATATTCATTTGTATCTTTTGCATCTAAGAGAGGTGCGACTTCATTGTATCTATTATTGGCCATTGCTGGGCCTGAGTTGTAAGCAGATTTCTGCTCTTGTTCCTATATATATAAGAGAAATATTTGCTGGGTTTTTCTCCCTCAGGAGGAGGGTTTTCCTAGGGTATCTTGTTGTGTTTATTATCTTATGTGTTGCAATATTTTAAGTGCTTTCAGTTATATGATCTGATCTAAGAAACACTAACATGGTATCAGAGTGGGTTTGAAAAGATCGAGATCAGATTCGTTTTGCAGCACTCTCTTTAATCTTTTTGAATCTATCTCCTAATTCAAATTTCAAGATGGTGAATGGTCTGAAAATCGAGGATAGACTCGAAGGAGTTTCTAACTACACATCATGGAGGTTTAGGATCATGCTCACATTGGAAGAGAATGATTTGGCTGAGTTTGTGAAAACAAAAGTTCCTGAACCTGAGGAGGAAGAAGAAAAGTTGCAGTGGAGGAAGAAAGATTCTAGGGCAAAGAAAGTGTTGATTGATTCCGTCAAAGATCATGTTGTTCCGATTGTCTTCAAGTTGGATACGGCAAGAGAAATGTTCAATACATTGAAAGAGATGTACGAAATCAACAACACGAGTCGAGCACTTGCTCTAAAGCAACAACTTCATCACGTCAAGATGGCAGAAGAAGAATTTGTCATCACCTACTTCATGAAGATTTCTGAGTTGAGAGATCAACTCTCTACCATTGGTCATATTGTTGATGACAAGGATTTGACCATGTTGGCTCTTAATGGTCTTCCCTTATCTTGGGAGTCTTACATTCAAGGAATCAGTGCGAGATCGAAACTTCCCAAGTTTGATCGATTGAGGGTCGACTGCATTCAAGAGGAGTCGAGGCTGGCGGCTAGAGGCGTTGGTCAAAGTTCAAAGAACAAAGATTTACATGTTCTCACCTCTCATTCATCGAAGAAAGGAAAAGTTTGGAAGAAAGGATTCTTCAAGAGGAATAGAGATAATGGGTCAGATGGTGCTCCCGCATTCAAGAAGAAGTGGGACCTCTCTTGTGTTCAATGCTTTAGATGTGACAAATTTGGTCACTATGCGAAGGATTGTCCTACTAGGCCTAATCAACATGCTTCATTTGCAGATGTGATTGAGATCTCTCCCCAAAATGATTCTAGTGAATTTCTACTCCAGTCATGGGCCTATGTTCACGTTGTGAAGGTTGTGTACTAAGCGCAAGAGCAAC
Source organism: Sequoiadendron giganteum (assembly GCA_007115665.2). Taxonomy (NCBI): domain Eukaryota; kingdom Viridiplantae; phylum Streptophyta; class Pinopsida; order Cupressales; family Cupressaceae; genus Sequoiadendron; species Sequoiadendron giganteum. Next base: position 255,595,932 of record CM021108.1, on the reverse strand, counting down.
ATATCGTACTGTGTCCACCCTTCAGAATATTTAAGAGATAAGTATTCTTTGTTTTGATTATATTTACTATTCTAGGCTAAAATTCAATTGATTGAGTTGTGCAAATCTGACATTATTTACTTAGGATTATGTGTGACCAGTAAATAGTGATCACTGTGATAAGATTCTTTAGATTTATTCATTGCAAGTAGGATCATGCTAATTTGTGAAGATTGTCTTTTGAGATTAGCTCTTCTGAGAAATTGAAAGAAAGACATGTCATGATTGATGAATTAATTATCTATTACTCAGGAGATTCTGAAGTATTGCATGGTTGAATAATGATGAATTGTTTTGTAGCCACTAATTCATGCTATTGATATAGTCAATCATGTATGTTCCTAGTTATGGTATGTCTATTTGAGATAGTTGAGTTCCATGAACTATTAGTAATCTCTTGTTAATGATTTCAGGATAAATGAAGAAGCGTAAGAGATTGCTTTCAAGAAGAGCTTGATGCATCCTATAGGTTGAAGGATGGAGACTCTACTTGTAGCTATGAAGCTAAGTGATTAGCTGAAGACATCCTTTTTGAAGAGAAAGAATTAACCTTAAGAGGGAGTTCTATGACTCACTGAGAATAAGTAAGGGTTGCAGTGTTGCAAGGCCGGATGTTAAATTGTTGAAGTACCTTTTCAGCAATTGGGTTTTGAATTGCTCAAGTCAGGTCAACCTGGATTTGTAGCTCCGCAAACCTATTCAGAATAGAGTGATCTAGGATGCGATCGAAGAGGACAACCCTGAATCTCTACAGTGGTGTGCATTGGAAACCATTTCTCTAAGGCAAGAGTTGCAGGCAATGAGGTCAAGTGGTTGATGCAAGTGATTGAAGATTCAGAGGGAGCCTACTGAACCTGAAGAAGATGGTTGTGTTGCTCTGGATGTTGTTTCAGTTGAGGTTTGTGATGATATCCTGGTATAACAGGAAGCAGTCTTCTGTGGCATTAAGTACAACAGAGTCCGAGTACATTACAACTTGTGTGGCAACTCGAGAAGCAGTGTGGCTTCAAAAGCTCCTTGCAAGATTGGTTGAACAAGCATTGAAGCCAACTGTCATCCCTTGTGTTAATCAAAGCTTTGAGAAGCTTTATGTCTTTCCATGTGTTTCATGACAAAACTAAGCATACCACTATATCGGAGATATGGTATTGAGGAAAGATATTCAGTTGAGGTATATCAGCACTGATGAATAGATGGCAGTCATTCTCATCAAGTATTTTTTTTTTTTTTTTTGGGATAATGGTTGTGTACCTTCGAGACAAGCTTGATATGGTGGAGAATGAAGTCCTAGCTGAGAGGGAGTCTCAGTATCAGTGTTCCTTTGTTTAATGAGTTCTTCTTTGAGAGAAGTTCGAGGTGAAATCCCTTGATAATGCATTTCTCTATTGAGAGAGATTTGAGGTACAAGCCCTTGATAATGCATTTCTCTATTAAGAGAGATTTGAGGTGCAAGCCCTTGATAATGCATTTCTCTTTGAGATTTGAGGTGAAAGCCCTTGTTTCCACCCTCTGGGAGAGCCATGGTGGATGTCATGTGTGTGACTCCATGATAGCATCATGTGAGGGAGTCCGTGATGATTTACTTGTACTTGTGTTTCACCCTCTGGGGGAGCCATGGTGAAAGTCACGTTGAGGTGACAACATCACATTGAGTGATGAGCACTTGTACATACCATCTATGGAGGTAGCCATGATGGTTGATATCACGATGAGGTGATATCCGATATCACGATGAGGTGATATCTTATTTGTTTCTTTTTACATTGAGGTAATGTGTCTTGTGCAGCTGGAAGTATCATCCCTAGCTGAGAGGGAGTGTTGATGTTATAAGCAACTTAGGGCTGCACTTCCAGTGCACACACTTCCAGGAGAAAACATAAATTAAATGATAGCCTGTCGGCTATTTAATTTATATTGTTAATGTGTGATAAACATAAAGGGGTCGACCCTATAGTGGTTCGCATGTTTTGTTTATACATTGGGCCGACCTAATTGAGGAGGTGCCTCAATTGTATATATACAAGGTCACTCCTTGTCATTTAATCATTCAAGTTCATCAAGCATATTCGCATCTAAAGAAGGAGTTCGCACTTTTGTAGCAGCAGTCCGATTTCAAGGAAGAACATATTCATTTGTATCTTTTGCATCTAGGAGAGGTGGGACTTCATTGTATCTATTATTGGCCATTGCTGGGCTTGAGTTGTAAGCAGATTTCTGCTCTTGTTCCTATATATATAAGAGAAATATTTGCTGGGTTTTTCTCCCTCAGGAGGAGGGTTTTCCCAGGGTATCTTGTTGTGTTTATTATCTTATGTGTTGCAATATTTTAAGTGCTTTCAGTTATATGATCTGATCTAAGAAACACTAACACCAATTGTACAAGATGAGTAAATGTTGACAAAATTTGACACTTGACAATGGAGTCATAACAAAGTATGTTTATTTTGCACATGTGGGAGGATATTTTATAAGTTAGTTGAAAGTTCTCTATTTCACACATTTTGATCACAAAATCTTCTTACCTCGTTGAATGGTTCCCGACAAACTTGAGATGACCTAATTCAAACTAAGCCATCATCAAAGTCCTATGTTAGCATTTCTTGTTCTATTAATCAGATTGTGGGTATTTTCATTTTTGTTCCTAGATTAGGGGTTGAACAAACATTATGCTCTTTAGAAATTGTTCCTAAGCAAGTGTTTGTCTTCATATTGTTGCTTTAAAGGTTTTTTTTTTAAATAAAAAATCCTTGTCCTTATTTTTTATGTTCAAATATCCTCACCATGTCTAGCATATTTTGATATGCATTTTTTTTTTGATTCAACTCTATGCCTTGACGTCCCTACAAGGATGTGTTAAAATTACTCATGGAAAACCTTAAGTTGATTATCCTACATTCAGAATTAGTTTGCATTTTTTGAGTTATTTTTTGTGCTTTAGAAATCGAAAAATACCATATATTTTTGTTTACATATGTTCTTGTTAAGTTTTCCCAACTTCCTTGCACATCTTGTTCAAATTTGTGAAAGTTTTATAAACCTTGAAACCCAAACTTTAGTGTATTCTTTGGTTTTCCATGTCCCTAGTGCTTGCTTTAATGGTATTTTGTATTTAAAATTACTTGTCTAGCATTTTTTGATACACGTTTTTTATTCAACTTATGCCTTGACGTCCCTACAAGGATGTTGTCATGCCCCCAGAATTTGAAATGCAAATAAATTAATAAATAAACTAAATAACAATATAAATATAAAAAATATATATATATATTTTTTTGATACACAAGAATTGATTTATGTTGATAGAATCTGGAAATACAAATGTCTGCCAACACAGGAATGATAAATGCCCTTCAAGCTCCAAACCATGCCAAAAAACCACCCAACTTCTATTTGGAAGACCACCCACCACCCCACCAAAAGAATACTAGAACCGGAATCCCAACAAACTCAAAAACCAACTGGCTAATGCCTTCAACCCGAGACCCAGCAAAAACTACCATCCTAAACCAAATATTAACAATAAATTAAATTTATAAATTTAATAGTAAAATAACAAAATATATTAATATATTAACATAAAATAATACATATATATAAAGTAGTAGTATACAACGATTAATATATGAAGGCAGCGATTATTTAATGATTATTTATTTTTTATTTTTCGGTAAATAGCTGCTAAGAGGCAGCACCCATTGTATTAATTTCCAAAAAGAGAATTACATTTTGATGTATCTTTGGCACCCATCCCATACATTGGCGTTTCAGTGAGAGTCACCCATACACCCCTGCATACACAGTTACTATGTTATCTAGAGACAAAGTACATCAAACTCAACCCAACTGTATACAACATCTTAAATGACCCCCATAGCTACAAAATTAGGGTAACTAGATACTGTCACTACTATTCATTCATTTACAAAATGCTAGAGATTGAAAAAACAAAAAACCCAATACCACATCCAGTATCTAGAGCAAAACATTCATCATTCCTAGCACAGTGCTACCTCCGCACACTAACTCAGAGCTAGTCATCTTCCTCTTCTTCCTCCTTTTCTTTCTCCTTGTGCACCTTCCTTGCAGCCATCAAATTTTCCACCACCGGGCACATGTTGCCACAAGTATGATGGTTCGGAGAATTTTCTTTGGCCTCAACATCCCTGTAGTCCTCCACCCATTCCTCGCCTTCACCCAATAGTTGATGTCGTCCCCCTCACCTTCCATAACCATTCCCACTTCCCCCACGAACTTCTTTATCCACCCAAAACTAGCGGCTCGAGCAATGCCTCATCAAGAAGGCGATGTAGCCGTTTATTTCACCCCACCACTTTTCCAAGTTTGTTTGCTCCAATGTTCAAACAAGCGGGAATTTCATCACCTTGGTCCCGCGACCTAGAGACATGTGGAAGCTCCGAGGGAGTGGGATCATGAGATTGGCATCCACATTGTCGAGAGCTTCATCAATCTCATCCAGAAAGGTGTGTTCGAATACTTTTTGGCACAACAACTTTGCCTTCTCCTTGGTTACCCCCATATACAGTAAAACGGCCAAGAACATTGCAGCGATGTTCAAGTTTACCTTGAACTGATGGAATGCAATTAAGAATTCCTGACCCAACAACCTTTCCACCGCCGCCACAATCAATGGGTACCTAGATGCCATGATGGACTTCAACCTTCTTTCCCGAAAATACATCTGCTGCTTTGTGGAGCCAAGGCAAATAGGAGTTTCCATCGCGGCTCCAAGTTTCTCTTCACCTCACACTTCGCACTTGAAAATAGGATGGAGAAATGCCCACAACCTATCTTCTATTTGTAGAGGCCAACCTTTCCTTGCCATTATGAGCATTAATTTTTACTTGCTTGATTGGACATCTGTCCAATTTTTTAGATCTGCAAGTAGTTTGGAGTGAGGAAGCCAACCGCCACCGTATGTTGCCACCTATGGTCGGGTCACTCTCACCTATTAATCCCATCATGAAACCGCCAATCGTGCCTATCGTGATCGGGGATGAGATCACACTTAGGATTTGCACACTTCAAGTATGAGCTGACACCAAGCTTCGTAGGATCCAACTACACCCACATCAACGTAGTATAGGCCAACGTGTCATTGCAATCCAAAATTGCTGCCAAGATTGCCACCACAACCTCCAACATGCACTTTTCTTGAGTATGTGGCACCGCATTGGCAGCCTGTCCAGATCGCCAGCCTGAAACTTGCGCTCATGAGCGGACCACTCCTTGCTTGTCATATCACGTCTGATGCTTGCATCGCATTAATGGCTCTTGTCCCATCACCTTCCACCTTGGCATCTCACTTAGTTTTGTGCATTTTTTGCCGCTACCTTGGCCCACCTGTTAGCCACATCATTACCTTCTTGGCATATGTGGCTGATTTTGTAAGCCTCTAACTTGTCCAACATCTCTTTTATGGGCCACAGCCACTGGTTTAACTTCCAATTTGGTGCTTTGTTGAGTCTGGTAACATTGACCGTTATAAGTGAGTCCCCTTCTAGATGGACATGGCGAGCCCCAATTTCCAACCCCATTTGGAGGCCACTCAGGGCAGCTCTGAACTCCGCCTCATTATTTGTGCAAGTCCCAAGATGGACGGATTTGTAAGCAATTGTTCTGCCTTGATTGTCCCACGCCACACACCCTACTCCCCTAGGCCCAGGATTACCCCTTGAAGCCCCATCAAAATTGATTTTAACCCACCCTACCTCCGGGGCCTCCCATTTTACTTCTCTCCTCCTTTTCAGTGCAAGATCCTCCGTACCTATCTCGCATAGAAGGGGGGTTTTAAACCCGTGAATGTCTTTTTTATTTTGTCATCCCAGTTCAAGAAGACCCTATGCTTTGTTGACTTATATTGAGCTGCCTCATTAACTAGCTCAGTAATCACACCTTCAATCTTTACACAAAGTCTCTCATATTCCATGCCTTTGTCTTGAATAATCTACCTATTATGCTCCTTCCATATCTCCCATATGATGGTAGAGGGAGTGACTACCTAGATACTATCAAAGACTGATTTCTTGAAGGAGTGCAATTGTTAGTTGCTTGATGCTCGCCCCACCAGCTTCCTTAGGAGAACAAACCTTGTCCCAGGCAATCAAAGGAATTTTTTGCTGATCCCCGGAGCCACTCCAAAAGAACTTCTTGAATATCTGATTGAGATTATCCTCAATCACTCTAGGTATTTTCAAATAGGCCATTGAATATATTGAAATAGCCGAGAGAACTGCCTTTACCATCAATAACCTACCTGTAGAGGATAGCCATTTCCCTTTCCAGGTCCCCAATTTACTTTTGCAACTGTTGACTAGGTTTTCCCATTAGATTTTCTTGTTGGTGCCCACAAATAATGGCATTCCTAGAAATTGGCTAGGAAGTTTGCTACCCTCAAGCCCAAGATCCTTGCCAAATCCCTTTGAAGGCTTGGTTGTGTATTGAGGAAGAAAACCTTTGATTTCCTCCAATTGATGCTTTGTCTAGACACCAAGCAATATTCATCAAGGTAGGTTATGATGGTTCTGGCCTCCTTCCTAGTGGCAGCACCAAAGAGGATGGTTTATTAGCAAATTGCTGGTGCGTTGATGTGTCCAATTTGTTAGTCACCGAAACCCCCAACCATTTACCTGCACTTCTCAGGGATTTGATTCCTTTGCGCAACGCTTCCACCATGATGATAGAAATAAAAGGAGACAATGGGTCACCCTGTCTTAGTCCCCTAGAAGAGGCAAAGAATCCATGAGCCGCACCATTTGCTAGGACTGAGAATTTGGCTGTTGAAATGAAACTTCTGACCCAATTGATCCATTCTACTTTAAATCCAAACTTCCTCAACACTTTTACTAGGAATTGTCTATCCACCAAATCATATGCTTTTAGTATATCTAGTTTGAGGATCATGCAGGGTTCTCTTGTTTTTCTAGCCAAATGCAAGGTCTCATGTGCAATGATAATGCCTTCAACTATTGATCTCCCAGGGGAAAATCCACTCTGTTCTTCCGAGATGATTGAATCTAGCACACCCTTTTGTCTATTGGCAATGATCTTGGTAATGATCTTATAGACTATGTTACATAATGCAATCGGCCTGAATTCACTCATAGTCTGCGGATCCTTCTTCTTGGGAATTAGGGCCAGGAAGGTATGATTGAGTGAACCCAACATTGTCATCTTCCTTCTCCATTCTTCTATTGCCATAAATAGGTCCTCTCCTACAATATCCCAGAACTTTTGGAAGAAGCCAGTTAGGAATCCGTCCGAGCTTGAAGCCTTGTTTGGGTTGAGTTTAAATGTAGCATACTTCACTTCTTCCATGTTGACTTTCTGATAAAGGGCCGCATTTGCCTCTTCACTTATTAACTTTGGGGATAGAACTGAGGAGCTTGTCTTGCACATTCCTATGTTCTGGTGCTTCTTTGTTTAGAATTGCTTTCGAAGAAACTTATTGCTTCATTGTTTACCTCCTCCGGGGATTGTGTTACTAACAAATCTTCCCTTCTCATTTCTATGATTATGTTCCTGCTTCTATTTGCCACCGCTGTTCTATGGAAATACTTTGTGTTCTTGTCGCCTTCCTTGAGCCACGTTTCTCTGGATTTTTGTCTCCAATAGCATTCTTCTCTTTTCAAGACTTCAACAAGCTCCCCTTTTAGATCCTTTTCAAATTAAAAATCTTCAGTCCCCATCCCTTGCTCAATGATGTGCTCGTTTATTGTTGCCAATTCTTGTTCTATCCTTTCTTTTTCTTGGAATATGTTTTTGAAATGTGCTTTGTTCCACTCCTTTAGTTTGTTTTCACATAGTTCAATTTTTTGTTGATCTTGTATAAAAAGGAGTGGTTCCCTATTCTGATCTCATACCACCAAACAACAATCAACTATGGCAACTTGTCATCTCTTAACCACATGTTTTCGAATTTGAATGGGTTCCCTTTTGGAGGTTCATCCGGTTGTAGGGTAACTGTACTGGAAAGTGACCAGATTCCGTGAAGGGCATAATCAACACCTCATGCAGATCGTTTTGCACCCCAGTCCCCAAAGAGTAGAAACCTATCCAATCTCTCTGCTATACTGGTGAAACCTTTCCTTCTGTTTGACCACGTGAAAACCCCATTTTTAGCTTGTAAGTCCCTTAGCTAGTTGTTGTCGATAAACTCTTGGAAGTCCTAATGAACATTCGTGATTTAGCCTATACCTTCCCTCTTTCTTCATTATTCAAGGTGGCATTAAAATCTCCTGCTATGATGCCCTTTTCCCCTATAAGGGTGGCAATGCTGATGGAAATCTGTTGCCACAAATTCCTCTTGTCTATTGTAGATACTGGCCCATACACATATATGATAACCAGTTGTTCATTTTTTTTGTAGTAATCTGCACCTCATCATTATCCAATTCCCATGCTCTTCAACAACTTCCCCAATGACTGCTAAGGGGTTCCAAATAACACCTAATCCACTAGAAGCTCCTTTTGCGCCCACAAAAAAAACCCTTCCATTGTCTTCAACACCTAGGTCTCTTAGCACTTTCCTCCTTGCTTAATTTTGTCTCTTGTAACAAAAGGGTATCTGCCCTGGATTGGTCAATTTGGTGCTTGACCAAGTACCATTTGTTAGGGGCATTAACATTCTATGTCATAACCCTCATTGTGCTTGGAGAAGGACCTTAATTTCATTTTCCCTACTGCATTTGCTGCTATATCCAACTTGGCCTTATTTGACTTTGGCCCCCTTTTACCATTCTTCTTGATGTTTGGCTTTTTTATTTTTAATTGTGATTGCTCCAACATTCTTTCTTCAACCAATTCACCTTCCTCTGCCTCTGCCATTTCTTCCTCTTCTCGATCTATTTCCTCCTCACTCTCCACCACATCTACTTGTGGTCCATTTTGCTCTGAGTTTTTTGATTCGTCCTCTGTAGCATTCCCAACTTCTTCTTCATCACCTGCATTCATCCCCTCATCCTCAACACCACTTCTTGTGCCATTTTGGGCCTCCCTTGCCTCCGGTATTACAATCATAGTCATTGCTACTTCTTGAATAGGGGGGGGGTGCATTCCTTTTATTCGCTAGCTATTCCAACTCCACACAACTCATCTGATGTTAGCATGAAGATTCTACCCTCCGAGTTGTTTGAGGGATGCTCTGAATTATTTGTTTGGATCTCCCTTCCTTCTGTAGCAACAATTGGATCCTCGAACCTCCCTAGAGGATATGAGGACTCCCCATTTGAAGATTCATTTGTCGAGTCTCCATGGTTGGGATCCCACTCATACTTGTTCGCTTTTTTGACCCTCATCCTCATTGTGCATTCCAGGTTGTCATGATCGCTAGACATGCAAATGGGGCATATTTTCATTTGATCCTCCCTTTCCACTTTCTAAGACCGAATCCCACCATCAAAGCATACTTCAATTTTGGGGATTTGTTATGGGTAGTGTTGTGGACCTTTTTTCATACATTTCCATTGCAAATGGGGACCCTAGTAGTTTCCCTTTGATGGTTTTGCTTCTGAGTTTTGGTCTTCCTGGTGGGGTACTTAAAATTTGAAAATTTGAAAGTCATCCGAGTCAAGAAATGATTGTGAACCCAAATCAATGATAGAACGATGCCAAAGTGCTTAGAAGGCCTTGTGGACGAAGATCGACTGTCTGTTCAGGCAATTCTGACACTTCCTAAATTTTAGGGTTTCAACCCCGGGCCCCTATTTTTTAGGGACTTTTTTTTGGCATTTTTAGCACATTCTGGGATCCCTATTTTTTAGGGATTATTTTTAGAAAGTTTCTATTTTTGGAAAATTTCTATTTTGAGAAAGTTTCTATTTCGGGAAAGTATGCACAGTTCATGGCTTTGTAAACATCAACTTTAGAAGGTTGCAGGAGAAAAATGGGTGAAAATTTGAAAATCTGAAAATTCGCCTAAGGCATGGACATGCATGAAGAAGATAAAAATGGCGAAGTGCAAATAACAAATTGCAAGGAACAAGCAAAGTCCGCCATGTGCAAGCTGCAAAAAAATGGTGAAGTCCGCCAAGCACTTGCAAGGAATAAATGAAGTCT